>CM060321.1:49122321-49132321 GCA_030674155.1 Stramonita haemastoma | reverse complement strand
AAAAATGCATTGGAGGACTAGAGAAGAAAGGAATGAAAGGCGACGACAACTTTACAGGGAGAAAAAGGAGGCAGCTAGGGCAAAAAACACTAAGTCAGTGCAGTGTGAGGCTAGTAGTAGTACACATGATAGGGCAGTAGGTGACCTGACACATCCACTGGTGTTTGAAGATCGATCGCCACAAGCCCAAAGAGAGGCACTGCAGAGGGCCAGATCTGCTCTTCCTAAGAGCCCTCGAAAGTTTGTGTCCACAGTGACATCCCTCATCCTAAAGGCAAGCCCCAAGAAAAAGCTTATTTTTGCCTCCGCTATGGACAAACTTGCCCCTGGTTGGGACATCTTTCCTTGAATGCTGGTCTGCGCCTCAGGAATAGGCATGCAGCTTGCAGCTGACAGGCAAGCCAGACATGTCCTTCTCAGTGTCTGCAGAGGCATCGGTTCTTTTAAAGACAGGAGTGCCAGGTTGGGTGTTCACTGGACAACTGTAAAACGCCATGACTTGAACCAGAAAACATCTAAGAAAGAAAATCCAGCTGAAGTGCAGGCAAAGCAGTTTTTTGAAGCATCAGCCACTGTCATTCCAGATAAGAAGTTGGTCAGCAAAAAAAGTGGCAAAGCAGCTGCAGTTCTTAGCCAGCCAATCAAAGATTTGTACAGTGAGTTCACTTCCAGCAGTCACCACATCAGCTTTTCAAGGTTTGCCAAGTGTCGTCCAGCAAACATCAGACTTATGGCACATGCAAAATTGAGGCAATGCCTTTGTGAATATTGCATGAACTTGGAGTTGAAATTGGACACTCTCTATTCTGTTGCTGCTGCTTCAACACCATCAAGTTCAAGGCTTAACCCTCAAGGCATTAATGATAAGGCAACCCCATCCCACACCCCTCCCCACTGACCCTCATTCATCATGTCTCCCCCGCATCTGTCATCATGCTGCCTGCCATCGACACCTTGGGAGAATGCATTGATGTGCAAGTTGTCCACCATGAGGACACCCTTCCAGTGGAAGTGGATCTGATCCCTTCATCATCTGTTGAGACTAGCCCTGCCCTTAGTCCTGAGGTAAATATACAGAACTTGTAGTCCTGAGGTAAATATACAGAACTTGTCCATTTTATGTTGTTTCACTAGCAAACATTAAATGGGTCCACACACAACCCATAATAAAACAACCATGACCCTTCCAATCACCATCTCCATCCTCAAAACTGGATTGGAAATGCCAGTTGAGTTGGGGGAAGGCAAGTGAAGGACTGAATGAATTGAATAGGCTATCCTTAATGTCGCTGAGTCAATGTTATAGTGAGGATTTTTTTAAAGTATTTGTTTTTGTTTGAGATTAATGCAAGCACAGCACATTGTGATGTAAAAGGTTATGATGTTGAATGTTACAGATCACAAAGATGTAATGCAAGCACAGCACATTGTGATGTGAAAGGTTATGATGTTGAATGTTACAGATCACAAAGATGTAATGCAAGCACAGCACATTGTGATGTAAAACTAAAAGGTTATGATGTTGAATGTTACAGATCACAAAGATGTAATGCAAGCACAGCACATTGTGATGTAAAACTAAAAGGTTATGATGTTGAATGTTACAGATCACAAAGAAGATGTAATGCAAGCACAGCACATTGTGATGTAAAACTAAAGGTTATGATGTTGAATGTTACAGATCACAAAGAAGATGTAATGCAAGCACAGCACATTGTGATGTGAAAGGTTATGATGTTGAATGTTACAGATCACAAAGAAGATGCAATGCAAGCACAGCACATTGTGATGTACAAGGTTATGATGTTGAATGTTACAGATCACAAAGAAGATGTTATGCAAGCACAGCACATTGTGATGTCAAAGGTTATGATGTTGAATGTTACAGATCACAAAGAAGATGCAATGCAAGCACAGCACATTGTGATGTCAAAGGTTATGATGTTGAATGTTACAGATCACAAAGAAGATGTCATGCAAGCACAGCACATTGTGATGTACAAGGTTATGATGTTGAATGTTACAGATCACAAAGATGTCATGCAAGCACAGCACATTGTGATGAAAAAGGTTATGATGTTGAATGTTACAGATCACAAAGAAGATGCAATGCAAGCACAGCACATTGTGATGTAAAACTAAAAGGTTATGATGTTGAATGTTACAGATCACAAAGAAGATGTAACGCAAGCACATCGTGATGTACAAGGTTATGATGTTGAATGTTACAGATCACAAAGAAGATGCAATGCAAGCACAGCACATTGTGATGTCAAAGGTTGTGATGTTGAATGTTACAGATCACAAAGAAGATGCAATGCAAGCACAGCACATTGTGATGTCAAAGGTTATGATGTTGAATGTTACAGATCACACAGAAGATGTCATGCAAGCACAGCACATTGTGATGTCAAAGGTTATGATGTTGAATGTTACAGATCACAAAGAAGACAGCAGATGGAGACTGGGGGTGTATCTGAAGGACGTTGGGAACGGGAGGTGGAAATGGCCTGTAGACTTCACAGAATTTTTTATTCCAAGTAGTGACATAAAACGGGTCTTTAAGGAATCGAACTACAGCATGTCTCTGGAGCACAGAACTGTGGTGTACCGTTTTGATGTGTAAAAAACATCCTTCTAGTGAAACTGGTTAATTAAATTCATCATTTACAGACTCTGTGAACTTGGGAACAGCATAATAACATTAATGTATAGTTCTCTTTGTGGATATATATGTACTTGTGTGTGTGTTGTGTGCAAGTGTGTGTGTGTGTGTACATGTGTGAGTGTGTGTGTGTGTTGTGTTTATGCTGTGTGCAAGTGTGTGTGTGTGTGTGTGTGTGTGTGTGTGTGTGTGTACATTGTGTACATGTGTGAGTGTGGGTTGGTGAAAGAAAAAGATTTTTTTTGCCCATTGGATTTTTAACAATTAACAATTAACAATTTTCACTGACAAGTACGCAATTTTTATGATGAACAGATAATTTTTTTAGACACTTATACTGTGTATATTTGCGTGAGAGAGGATATGACTGTAAACATTTTTCATTTAGTTAATTTGCTGACTAAATTATTGGACCCTTTCTTGATGAAATCAATGTATTTTGTCACCCCGATGAACTGAATGCTCATAAAAATGTTTTTGAAATGCAGGTTTGGTGCTGTAAGGTTTTATCTGAATTATTATTATGAACAATGTTTTAAATTCAATACTAATGATTTCACTGTTTTAGCATGGCTTCTGGTACTTGTTATGAAAGCACTATATGCTCATGAGCCCATATTACATCATTAATTATGAATGATGCACTAGGTCAGGTGAGAGAAACTGGACTTGGTTGTATTGATTCTTATGATATCACTAACATGATAAATCAATATAAATAATATTAATTGATATGTCACTCTAACTGATAAATTAATGTACATAAATAATATTGATTGATATGATGTCACTCTAACATGATAAATCAATGTAAATGATATTGATTGATATGATATCACTCTAACATGACAAACTAAATGTAACTTGTAAGTAATATTGATTGATATATCACTTTGATATTATAGATTAATGTAAATAAATGTTACTGGAATGTATTGTTTGTAATTCAAGATGGTTTTTTGTTTCAATTTGTGTTCAAATTGCTACACTTTGGTGTTTTGAGGGGTGTGGTTTCCATGTCACAACCAGAACATATCACACCAAACGCATTACTTCTATGAGGCATTAATATTAAATACCTCTCATTCTTATGTAAAGAAAACTGTTTAGTTTAATGGATATGATTCTGTGGTTAAAGCTCAGGCTAATTTATGATGCTTGCTGTGGTCATTTGTACAAAAACCAAACTTTAAATCTGGATGTACAAGACTGTCTTTGAGTGTCATTAAAAAATAGCCAAAAAAATGCTTTGTCAGTGATTGCCATACTTCCAATTGCTGGGTGTGTTAAATAAATGAAAACAAAAGCATTTTTGAGTGGTTTTGTGTTTAATATTTTGAGTGAAAAGATGTTTTAATGCTACCTTTGGTTTCCCTGTCACAACCGCAATGCGGCTAAAAATAGAACTTTAATTCTTCAATTATAAGAAAACCAATTAATGATTCATATTTTTTTCAACAGATTCCAGTTTATGATAGAGTACTTTAATATATGACAAGAAGGCATAAACTTTCAACTTAATTCAGGACATTTATATTTCAAGGTCTATCATGTCACAAAAACCTCACATGTTTCTGAGAATGACCCATATAAATTTACAATTACATGCACAAATAGGCACTCCCATAATCCATGTCAGCATCTGGTGGGTTACGGAACCACAACTATACCAAGCAGACACCCTATACAGAAGATGAGTAGCTTTGAAGCCAGAATGTGTCAGCTGAGGCCAGTGGGCAGACCTCCTGCAGGCTGACAAGCACAAGAGAGGACCTACACACTCCACTCAATAAGGGAAAGCAGAGAAGAGAAGCTGGTGTGCAGTTCAGATGCATATAAATCTTATATATCGACCCGTGTTCGATTCTCGTTCGAGGGGATTTTTTCCCTGGAGTTAACATCAGTGCTGACCCCACTCTCCCCAAAGTCCTTCGGATGAGACTATAAACCGAGGCGCTGTGTGCGAATGCATGCAGTACATCTTGCGAACGCGTTAAATCCTGTTCCACTTTTCGTAAATGTAGGCCACTGTGTGCCGGTGGGAACAGATGACATGATTTACAAAACTGCATACAGTAATACACACGGGGACTGGATGTAAAAAAGCACATGAGTGCTTATTCCATTATCCTCGAAATAAAATAATAAATCAATGGATGAATGAATCTTCATGGTTAGTTTAATTTCCCGGGACTGGAAGAAACACTGAAAATGAGTCTTACCTTTGAAAAAAAGAAAAAGAAAAAAAGTCTTACCTTTCAAGACTTGTGATGCAGAGGTCCGATGCTTCAGGATTTACAACAAAGGCCGTGAGGGCTGCCAGGCGTGGTCCACTCTCTTGGACACCTCCCCTTTGAGAACCTTCAGCAGTTCCTCTCGTTCTTCTTCCGTCTGCTGCCCATGGAACTTCAGGAGACTCACCAGGACCAGGTCGCCCCCAGCATCCCGGCCAACCACCGTGTCCTCGTCATATTCCTCCCCGGCAGATTCTGTCTGGATGTTTTTTTCCACCACCTCAAATTGCTTCCATGTCTCCCGCAGCTTCACGATGCTCATCAGCTTGTTGTAGTGGATCTGTCCATGAAAGACGAAGGTGTGGAGGTGGGGGCAGTGTTCCACAAGTTTCAACAATTCGTTATCACAGTCTGAGGGGTCGTTGAAGCAGACGAAAGCCTCAAGGGTCTTCTTGAACTGCTCCCTCAAGGAGTAGATCAACGTGTTGGAGCAGCGCGCGTACTTGAGGATTCTGAGCTCCTTCAGTGGGACTTCGGGCCTGAGAATGTTGGCCATCTCCAGGTCAGGTATCAGAGACATGACGGTCATCTCCACGGACAGGTGGGGATTCCGATGCACGAGAGCTGCCCAGGCCGCAGAGGAGATCTCAGGAATGCTGAGTTCAGGAGATACCCACCGCTCCACGAAGGACACCAGAATCTTCAGAGTGACCAGTCTCACCCTGGATGTGGACGCCAGCTCTTTGAAGAGATCTTCACTCAGCATGGCGCGATCGGATGGCCAGGTGTTGCAGAGCGGGAAAGTGGGAGATGAGAGTGGTGGTGTAGGAGGGGGAGGGCAGCAGGGGTTTTTCGCTCTGCCCACTGTTTGCCCTTCATCCAAAAGAGGCTGAGGGACTCCAGGTTCTTCAGCTTGGGGTTTTCTTTCATGACCTCAAACACGTTGATGCTGGCATCGTCAAAGACTTTAGGGTACATGGGCCATGAAATAATTTCCAGTTTCTTGAGACGGAAGGCCGAAGAAACGAGCAAAACGACGCTCTGCAGGTCTTTCTGCAGTGGCTGAAAACCATCCAGGTGGAAATCTGACGTCATGAGTCCCACCTCAAGTACCAAGTGCTCTAGCCGACACACCTGAGACATGTGGATCAAAATCTCCCGAAAATCGTCCTTCATTCGCACCAGGTGCCCCATGAAACACACAGTCAGACGCTGAAAGACATGCCCAAATTTGTCGACGATGGTTTTAAACTTGTCACTCAGAAAAGAGTAGGTCAAACTGAAGTTGTGATCTCCACCATATGCCTGCAGTAAGGCAGATTTCCAAATGGAGGGATGATTGAAGATGTTGTACAGAGATTGACAAGTGACAGACGCATGGTACTTGTCTTCCAGCGTCAGGTAATTGAATATTTTCACCCACACTGTCTCAGGCAGATGACTGAAGTCGTACTGCAGTTCACCCCCAGATTCTTGGGCTTCAGCTGATGATGGTGAGTTGGCTCCATCTTCTACAACAGTGTCCTTCCCTCCTGCGCCCGCTGCAGCTGCCTGATCTGACCCATCCATGGTTTTCCTTTGGTTATGTACTGGTGTGCAATGTCTCCATCAACTCCTCGGTCAGCTTCACTAAAAAAAAAGAAGAAAAAAAAGACAAAATATTAATGTCAAATTCCAGTTCATATTTCCAATATTTAACACCTTAGATTCTTCTTTTCAGCAGAAGACCAGGCATTATGCATCCTACCTACAAAATACAAATTATGCATCCTACCTGGTACAGGAACACAGAGAAGAGAGAAGAGACTTTACTTATGTTCTTTTGTAGCCTCTGGTTCTACACCAAGGGGTCTGGTGTGGTGGACTTCAGTGCGAATGGTGGAGGCCCTTCTCAACCTCTTGAGGAAAGTAACTTTCCAACCAACTCCTATCTCTAGATGTGCAGATGGCTCTTTCACAATTTCAGTATAAATAGCATCCCCACCGTCTGTGCATGCGTGTTGTCATCTTGACAGGATCAATAATGGGTGAGGTTTATTTTGGAAATGCTGATTAAATATGTGAGCAGGCTTTCTTTCAGTTGGTGTAGTGTAGAACAGTATAGATTGGTATAATGTAGTACTTATAGAATACAGTAGTGTGGCATGGCATGCCAGGCATAGTATAGTATAGTATAGAATAGAATAGTATAGTATACTGTATAGTGTAGTTTAGTATAGTACAGTACAGTATAATATAGCACAGCATAACATAGCATAGAGTGATGTAGTGTAGTATAGTATACTATAGTGTGTCACTCTGTGTGTGTGTGTGTGTGTGTGTGTGTGTGTGTGTGTGTGTGTGTGTGTGTGTGTGTGTGTGTGTGAATGGTAGGACTCTGAACTCTGAAAGAATTTATTCATAAAAGGCCATTGGCCCATATATGAAGAGGGTTGCTGATCAATACACTGAAAAATGCTAGGAATACATGGTGATGTACAGTGGTGACAAACAAATGCAAACAAATTAACACAGAAGAAAAAGTAAAATCTTAGGATTTACAACATAATATCTCTCATTTTAAATTTCTAATATTAGTAAACAGAATCTTAATAGTAAATTTATTTGTTGCTGCCCTACATGCCAAGGCATAAAAAGGCTTTGGATGATGATGATGATAATACTAGTAAATTCATGCACTTGGCTGGTTGGTACATTTTGCTGGGATATATTTTTGCCTCATGTCATTAAGGAGGGGGGGTGGGGGGTGTGAATGGGAGAGAGAGAGAGAGAGAGAGAGAGAGAGAGAGAGAGAGTAGGCTACGAGCAAACAAATGAAACGCATACATGCACGATCGACACACATTCGCCTTCTTTTTTTCTTTCCAAGGCAAAACCTGACTACCTTTAAATGTACATGCTATTTTTTTGTTTTTGTTTTTCTGAGCTCCCACCTAGTAGACTTGCACAAAGTTACCTGTAAGAAAATCATCAATGGAAAGCGCACAATTGTTCAGAATGAACGAACAGCGGAAGTTTGACAAAATCTGTACAAAGTTTCACCTTCAGTTCCATGAAACTGTCTGATGAACTGACTACCAAGTTCAAGTCACATTCCACCAGTTTAAACCCGAACACCAAAAAATTACATAACGTGCACGGGTTGCCAAAAAGTATCGACTAGGCTACACCCATCTGAAAAATGCCGATTTCCAAGTAAACTCCCTTCACCGTGCTGTTCTGCGTCACACGCTAAAAATAAACCTATATTGTGGCCACACACCTATGAGTAAGATTTTCTTCTTCTTCTTCTCATTGGTTTAATGTCCGTTCACTACAAGGTGATTTAGACAATGGTACATTCACGTTAAGAATGCACTGAAAAGGGGATGAGGGGAAAGGTGAAAGGATAAAGAATATGATGGATGATGATAAATTTATACAATTTCATTTATAGTAACTGACCTACTGGTGACTGGCAAATACTTTCTGCAACTGATACTAGGACATGCGACTCGGAATCATACAGAACAAGAGTAAGATTTTAAGTCCAAGCAGCAGCAACAACAATGAGAGCAAAAAAATTACGACACCAACTTGCTCTTGACTTTCTGACTCCTCCTTTGACTTTTTGCAGGAGTTACTGAGGCACTGCACTGAGGTTTTCTGGCAGTGTGTCCTGGGTAAGTTGAGCCGGTGGAAAGAAGTAGAGTTTCAGAAGATCCACGTAGCAACACATTTTTGTTCATCATTAATTTTGCTGGCCAAACAGCCTATCCTTCTCCAGGTGACAGCTCTCAAGATCCCAATATTTTTGCATCATGCATACCACCATCATAGCTGGCCTACACTTCGAAGAAAAGTAGATTAAGAAAAAGAAACGTTGTAGACATGCTTGCATGTAGGACTTTGATCTAAAGTCTAGTCTCTTCAAAAGCAGAATGGTACCAATGAAATTAATGCTATTAGGGAAAAATCATCTGAAATGAACATGCCAGTGGAGACTTGATCACCACCTTCGGTGACTCTGTCAGATCATAAGTTCAGGGGGGGGTGGGGGGGGGGTGGAGTGGTGCAGGATAGCCTAGTGGTTAGAGCAGTATGCTTTTGATTTGACAGCCCGGGATCGAGCCCAAGTTCCAGCCACCATCCAGACGCCCGTTCAAGGGTCAACATCAGAGCTGACCTTACTCGCTCGAAAGTCCTTCCGATCAGACAAAAAATACCCGAGTTCTGTGTGCAAATGCACGCATAACATCTTACAAGTAAAATCCTGTTCCGTTTTTCGTAAGGGTAGGCCATTATGTGCCGGTGGGAACAGATGACAAGATTTACAAAAACTGCATACGCACGGGGACTGGATGTAAAAAAAAAAAAAAAAGCACATGACTGCTGATTCCATTATCCTCGATATAAGAGAATAAATAAATGGATCCAAAATAAATAAACTTGTTAAAACAGTGGGCTTGATCTTCCAAGTTATCTTGAAGTGCATACCTGCCAGTGCTTTAGCTTCTTTCGACATGTGTGCAGGCCTAACAAAGTGGCATTCCCGCGTGTTTACCGTCTTTCCTTTTTTTCCCTCTTGATTTGCTTTTGTAGATATAGTTTTCCGTTACTGAGAATGGATGAAAAAAGCAGTTGTAATACTTAATCCATTTTATTATTGAAATAAGATTGCTTCATTGAATTCATTGTATTGCCAAGTTAAAAATACTTATGACTTTATAGCTGATAGTGTTACGCGTATACTACCTAAAATACCGTGATCGTCTCTGTAGGCTACCTGTAAGCTGAGTTACAGTACCAGAGAAAAAAAAAAAAGGATGACGCGTCTTCCTTTTTAGAAAGCTAAGTAACAACTCAGTTATCTGACTGCCAGTCTTGTTAATATGATTCGGTTATAGTTTCTTTCACAGGTACTTTGAGAATTCACTCAAAACAATAAAACAAAACAATACACAGACTAGATTAAAGACTGAAGATGTAATGCCTTTCAGCTCTCTAGTAGTATAGAGGACTACGAACAAACTTCCCACAAGAATAATCCTAACAGCAATGCCCCTGCCCCCCACCCCGAAAAAAACCACCACCACCAACAACAAACAAATCAAACTAAATC
>CM060321.1:49094821-49114821 GCA_030674155.1 Stramonita haemastoma | reverse complement strand
GAGAGAGAGAGAGAGAGAGAGAGAGAGACAATGACAATGACAATGACAATAATTTATTCAAAAAAAAGGCCATGGCCCCATTTGAAGGGGTGTACATCACTGATATTTGTTGTACATTCCACACTAAGGTCATACACCTAAACAAAACAAAAAAACACAAAATACATACATAACAATTTTTCAGTTTAGAGCAAAATTATGACATCATCGTTTCTCTTCGTTTGAATGACTTATAGAGGTACAGAGCAACATTTCTTATAGTGTTTACATTGGTAGAGGACAAAAGTGTAACTAATCGAAATAGTGCTGGTCTGTTATAAAACTTAGATGGGATGTATTGTTTCCTTAAATCCTCAAGAACTGGGCAACAGAAAACAAAATGTACTTCATCTTCTCTATTTAATTTACACATGGGACACGTCATATATTTTTGTCATTTTTCTTGTATCTCTGATCATGAACCATTATATCTGTGACCCCAAATCGAAACTTGGTTAATACACATCTTACAAACTTATTCATATTCATCTCTAAATACGTTTCAATAAAATGATTTGTTTTAAACAGTTTATACAAGGAAAATCTATAGCTGTTTTGAATGTGGCTCTCCCAATTTTGCCATCTACAATCTATAAGACGTTGTTTAAAGGAGGCCAGAAAACTCTTAACACATCCAACACCCTGATTTAGCCACACAAATGCAAAACCATTTTCACACAAACACTTACGCACATTGGTCACCCATGTTGTCTTTCCTCTCTCATCCAATTTATATAAAAGTTTATATGCTTGAGCAGGCAGTCTGTTTTCACACATTTGAGCCACTTTTAACCAATATGTAATACACTTCACATAAGAATTCAAATACAATGGATGTCTTCCAAGCTCACCATAAACTAAATCGTTAGGTGTTCGCCTGTTAACAAGTAGGAAACGTTTTATGGCAAATAACTGTAGTTTTTCAATTTCATGCCCTGCATAGAAGGCCCATATTTCTGCACCATATTGAACAATTGGCTGCACCTGTGCATCAAACAACTTAAAAAATAACTCTGATGAGGTATTATCAAATTTATTCAGAAACATTAATACATTCATGGCTGCTCGTTTGCCTCTGCTCACAAGATCTTGGCAGGCAAAAGTAAAACTAAGCTTAGTAGAAAAATATATACCTAGATACTTGTAAGCATTTACAACTTTTAGTTGAGATTTTCCGTAAAACCATCTTTCACGAGCAGCCAGGTACCCCCCCTTACGAAATACAATGATATTACTTTTCTCCATGTTTACTTTTAGCTGAAGTCTTTGAGCTGCAGAGTGCAAACTGTTCAGTTGCGTTTGTAAGCCAATGACAGTATCAGATAACAAAACGATATCATCAGCAAACAACATCACGAATATTTCTACTACATCTAAAGTAACACCATGCCTCCCATTTTTGATAATATCAAGTGCTAGTTCGTTAATAAATAACGAAAACAGAACTGGGCTGCATACGTCACCTTGTTTAACCCCTAATGTACATTTAATACAGTCACTAAACTTAGCCCCATCTCTTATTTTAGCCTTTACATCGTTGTACATACTTTTTATACAGTTGTAAAACTTTCCTTTAATACCATTTTTGCTCAGGATAGGCCATAATAATTTTCTTGAAATAGAATCAAACGCCTTCTCGAAATCAATGAAGGCTACAAAGAGTTTACGATTGTTTACAAACTGTTTTTGAACAGCAGCCAGTAAAGTAAATACATGATCGATTGTACTATAGTCTTTCTTGAAGCCTGCTTGATATTCACCTGTGATATTATGTACTTCAATCCACTTAGATAATCTTTGATTAATTATTGAGCTGTATAGTTTTCCTGCTATATTACATAAAGAAATACCTCTGTAATTATTAGGATCGTTTGTGTTACCTTTTTTGAACAACGGAATGATAACTGACTCAGTCCAGCTCTCTGGATAGATACCCTTATCAAATATAACATTAAACAACTCTACAAGAAAATCCACAGCACTGTCCCCTAAATGTCTGAAAAACTCACCTAGCAATCCATCTGGCCCTGCTGCTTTACCATTCTTCAGCTTTCTTATTGCAAAAATTACTTCTTGTTTAGTGATATCTTGATCTAATTGACACATACTTTCATTATCAAATAACATTTCATTTGCTTCAACTACAACTTCAGCCTCTTCATTAGATTCTTTATCTAGTACTTGTTTGAAATGTTTGTGCCACTGATCTAATGTGATGCTGTTCTGAATATATGTTCTTTTCTTTAATACTAATCTTACATTCCTCCAAAACTCTTGCTGATTTTTAACTGAACTAACTATTTGTCTAAGTAATGTGTCATGAAAAGATATCTTTTTTTGACACAACATATTTTTATATTCTCGTCTAACTAAACAATATGTATGACGCTCATCATTATTCAAAGTTTTTCTATATTTTCTCAATACCTTTCTTACATTTCTCCGGGCAGCTCTACATTCTAAGTCAAACCATTTATTTTGTGGTTTGTTCTTTTTAACATAAAATTGCTGACTCATACATTCAGCGGCACCTTTAACAACATCATTAAACATTTCTATGGCTTTATTCACATCGACACTGACTATATCTATTGCCTGCAATAACTGTAAGTGTGCAGCATCTGAATTTATCAAGTTAACAAAAGTAGAAGCAAACTCTGTGTTCCAAACAAATTTTTCTACATATTCTCTGCTATTCTGATCTTCTCTATTGTACACATTTACATCTTTTACATTTGTGGCAGGGCGGTAATTAGATTACTTCCCTTGCGATCGGAACTGCCAATCGCAGCGTCGTGGGTGTAACGTTTGGATCCACACCTGTGAATTGTGCGACGTTCTGTATCGTTGGGGGGTGGTCTGTATCGTTGGGGGGTGGTCGAAAGCCGCTCTCTGCATGCACTTTGCCCATAGCGGTCAAATGTAGTATTTATGCAGTCTCTTTGTAGAGGCCACATTCCCACTGTCTGACCGTGCTGTCGTCGCCGAGAAGTTGTACAGAGTCGCGGCAGATCAAATATCTGCACTCTGTTACAAAGTGGCGTCGCCGACAGGATGGAAAGAACTTAGGGCTACTGATTTGAGCGTCAAATACGCTGGTCAGTACCCACTGTGCCTCGGGGACGCGGCACAAAGTCAGCGGTGGTGGATGTGGCAGGGCGGTAATTAGATTACTTCCCTTGCGATCGGAACTGCCAATCGCAGCGTCGTGGGTGTAACGTTTGGATCCACACCTGTGAATTGTGCGACGTTCTGTATCGTTGGGGGGTGGTCGAAAACTGTCCTCTGCATGCACTTTGCCCATAGCGGTAAAATGTAGTATTTATGCAGCCTCTTTTTAGAGGCCACATTCCCACTGTCTGACCGTGCTGTCGTCGCTGAGAAGTTGTACAGAGTCGCGGCAGATCAAATATCTGCACTCTGTTACACATTCATATGAAATTCCAAAGGCATGTGATCAGACTCGATTCTATCCCTCACAATAATTGTACACACTGAATTTATATAGTCAAACAAATCATAAGATGCAACAAAATAATCGTTTACACTGTTTCCAGAGTCACTTATGTACGTGAAATGTCCGTTAGTGTCACCATAACAAATACCATTCAAAAGAAATAATTCAAAAGCAACACACATGTTTAACAAACTTTTGCCATACAAATTTAACACTTCATCTTGAGAGCATCTTTTAACTTTCACTTCATCACACTTATTAAACACAGAGAAGTGTTGAAAGTCCTCAGTGACACAAGGAAAAATATCGGCTGTTCTTCCATTAAAGTCACCACACATCAGAATCGAAACTTCATCTAATGAACTGACAAGTTCTACTAAACAATCCTCAATTTGATTAATACCATTATCTATATCGTATACAGTATAGTATGATGAACTGTTGGGAGGAACATAAGCACATACATATAACACATTATTTTCCAACTGAAGCAAAGCTTTGTCAATAAGGAATACCAAAACATTATCACAATTCACATCCATCTCTCTGATATACTTCACAAGGTTTTTTCTTATCAGACAAATCACTCCTCCAGATCGTCTACCACGCTCAGTAAACTTCAGTGCTGGTTTCACATAAACAACATGATCATAAAACAACACCGAATGAAACTCTTCAACAAAAGTCTCAACGAGACAAACAAAATCAAAAGAAGAAACATAGTCAACAAAGTCAGGATCAGACAATTTAGACAGTATACCACTGACATTCCAGTGAAGGAAAGAAATGTGTCTTTTAAAGTTAGAACCAGTTACTGTCTTCGTTTGGCGATCAACATTATCATTACAAGTAACTGGAACATCACAACAGCCACGCCCATCTTTATTACCACATTCACTTTCAGACACATTCTCTTCAACACACAAGGGTACACTTGCACTGGAATATGTTTGTTTACAAGAAGACAGCACACCTGTACGCTCTGAACAAAACTGTGTGTGTGTTTTCCGAATTTGATTTGCACGTGCAGTATTTGTGTTGCTTGACACGCTCTTGCTCTCTTGCTCTCTCCCACCCGTGTCACCCTGGCACTGTCTATCCCTGTATTTTTACCCACCCAACCCTCCGGAGAAAAACAATGCCTATGTTTCTCTCCAGGCCGGCCGTATCCCTATGCCCATTCTACGATAGTGCTCTCATCGTCACTCAGAAAGAACTTTTTGCCATCAATCAGGAGATGGTCATAGACCATTGTGGCCTTTTTCTTTTGGTCTTTCGCTGCTTTCAGATGAGGCACTAGTTTCTTTCTGAGGGTTCGAATCCTCTGGGGAAAGTCTTCCCCAATGAAGGTGTTGGTGCCCTTCAATTTCCATTTTGCTTTTAGGATTTTTACCTTTTGCTTATAGAAGGTACACCTGGCAATGATGGGAGAATTGCCCTTTGCACTCAAGCGGTGAACCCTGTCAAAAGAAAAGTCATCAGTCAGGTCAAGTTTGTCCACAAACATGTCTTTTAACATATACTCACACATTTCTGGTGTTTCAGCACTGTCCCTGGGGATTCCATGAATGATTATGTTGTTTCGCTTGGAGCGACTTTCCAAATCATCCACTTTTGCTTCCAGATTTGTGACTCTCTTGTTAAGTTCATTATTTGTCTCTGTCAGTTCATGGTTTGACTGTCTAAGGTATTCTAGTTCTTCCTTTACACCCTGGAAGTCATTTGAATTGCGTCAATAGAGTCTTTCATCCGCCTGAAGTCACGCTGCATATCGTCGAATTTAGCGTTCATGTTTGCTAACATGTCCATGACTGTTGCGTGGGATCCACACTCACCCCTCAGCTGCCTGTCACTGTCCGCGTCTGCCACACCCCTGCCTGCACTCGCCCTCCTGGAGTCACTGGTGCTCATCAGACGGGTCTGCTTGGTGGGGGCCGGCTTGGGAGGGCCCGGATTGGATTCCACGTCTCCACACTGCATCAGAAGATTACTGAAAAAAATTACAGTGAGGGCCAATCCAACCACTACACCGTCCAGCCGAGTTTTGGGCTTCAATGTCGGACAGCGTAGCTCAGCCTTTCTTCTAGCTCGACGCGCCATGAAGAAGATGAATGTGGCCACAAAGCAGCCACAGCGGGCACGAAAGTCCAGTGGTACAGCTGGCATGGTACTTGGGCTACCCGGTGTCAAACTTTCAGGTTGACTATTTTTCCTTTGGTACCTGTACTAGTGCAAAAAAGCAGAGAAGTACGTAACACGTCTTACTCTCTTGAGTGCACGTGAATTCCCGCCAGAGAGAGAGAGAGAGAGAGAGAGAGAGAGAGAGAGAGAGAGAGAGAGAGAGAGAGAGAGAGAGTGTGTGTGTGTGTGTGTGTGTGTGTGTGTGTGTGTGTGTAACTTCTCATCTCGCAGATGACCACCAATACACACATCAATCAATGAAAAAAACCCAAACAACAACAACAACAAAAACCCAACCCCAACCCCAAACAAAATCTCTCTCCCTTCATGTGCAGGCAAACTAGTGCACGTGGAGACCACCCCGGGTGTCCACCATGGGTGCACAGAGTACAGTCACGACGTTGACCTACCCACGGGGCCCTGGGTAGCTCTGGTGGAACGAGGGTCGTGTCTGTTCCCTGTCAAAGTTGGGCTCGCCACCAAAAACTACAGCGCCGCTGCAGTCATCGTTTACGACAACAAAGTCAACCCGCATCTGACTGTGATGAATACTAATTGTAAGATAGGTTTTTTTTGTTTTTGTTTTGTTGTTATTGTTGTTGTTGTGTGTTCACTAGCTGAAGCTGTGTTTTTGGTTTTGTGGTTGGTTGGTTGGTTGGTTTTGTTTGGTTGTTTTGTGTTTGTTTGTTGTGTGCTGGTGTTGTGTGTGTGGTGGTATGTGGGTGTGGTTTGTGTTGTGTGTGTGTGTGTGTGTGGGTGTGTGTGGTGGTGGTGGTGGGTGTGGGTGTGTGTGTGTGTGGTGTGGTGTGTGGTGTGTGTGTGTGTGGTGCGTGGTGTGTTGTGTGTGTGTGTGTGTGTGTGTGTGTGTGTGTGTGTGTGTGGTGGTGGTGTAGGTGGAGGTGTGGGTTGTGGGGGTGTTTGTGTTGGTGTGTAGTGGTGTGTGTGTGGTGTAATGTGGGGGAGTGTGTGGTTCTGTAGTTTGTGGTGTGTGTGTCTGTGCTGTGTGGTTGTCTGTGTGTGTGTGTGTGTGTGGTGTAGTGTGGTGTGTGGATGTAGGTGGAGGTGTGGATTGGGGGGAGGTAATGTTGACTTTTGGGGGGTAGTTTGGTGTGTGTGCCCTCCCACTCGCAGATCGTCATAATATGTGCGCGCGCGCACGCACACACACACAACACACACACACACACACTCAAGACACACACACACACACCCCAGTGTAAAGGTTTACCTGTAGTAGGGTATACTGTGACGGACAGTGTAAAGGTTTACCTGTAGTAGGGTGTATACTGTGACGGACAGTGTAAAGTGTTACCTGTAGTAGGGTGTATACTGTACTGACAGAGTAAAAGTTTACCTGTAGTAGGTGTATACTGTGACTGACAGTGTAAAGGTTTACCTGTAGTAGGGTATAATACTGTATGACAGAGTAAAAGTTTACCTGTAGTAGGGTATATACTGTGACTGACAGTGTAAAGGTTTACGTGTGGTAAGGTGTATACTGTGACTGACAGTGTCAAGGTTTACCTAGGGTGTAAACTGTTACTGACAGAGTAAAGGAATGGTGTATATTGTAGCATTTTTACCCTTTAACTGTGGCTCACAGAACCAAGATTAACTAGTTGTAGCATGTATTGCTCCCACAAAAAAGTAATTTCCCCCTGAACCCCTATAATGTCCCATAACGTGATGTAATTATACACCAGTGAATTTATGACTGGGTTAGGTATTGCTGATGTTTCGGTTTTTTTGTTGTTTTAAAAAAAAGAAAACATTTTATTATCTTTATTATCTTGTGATGTTTACGTGCTGTGATGTGTGGATACTGTGTTGTGGTGTTTTTCTATAATGCTTTCCCGTTTGCTGCTTCTTATGCATGGCTTGCAGCCCACGTGAGTTTCTCTGTTTCTGAGATAATAAAGGTAAAGGTAAATGTGTCCCACAACCTAGGCTGTCGGTCGTAAGGGGGCTTTAGAGACCTCAGCTTCCCTAGGGGCCAGCATATTGAGGCCGGCACCCATCTTCTCTCCCTCGCTGCTTTACCTTCCTTGAACCTATAGAGGGCAGGTACCCATTTACAGCTGGGTGAACTGGGGGGGGGGGGACTATACTAAAACCAAGCGCTCAAAACGGTCACCCATCCAACTGGTAACCACGCTCGACGCTGCTTAACTTGACTTGGGGAAAGCGAATACAGTCTTTGAATTGAACGTGAGAGGCCGAGAAGGCTGCCAACGTGACTGTGGGGGAGGCAACACGCCCGCCTTTGTTCTGGTCCGTTAAAGCCGAAAAAGGTGTTCTCTTTGTTTGCAGACACGGACGAAGTGTACGTGTTTGTGAACCAGGCGGATGGCAGACAGCTTGCTCGGCAGGTGGACAACGGCTCGCAGGTGCAAGTGACCATCATGCTGATTGAATTGTCCTCCTCTCCCTTCCTTCACCCTCTGGTCACTTTCCCCGCCCTAGGCGCTCTTATGGCTCTGCTGGGCGTACACTTGGCCTTCAGACAGTATGTGTAAAAGAAACCCAAAAAATAATTCTTCTTTTTTTTTTTTTTTAAGGAAAGAGGGTGGGGTGCAGAATTTTTGTTTTCAGAAAGAGTAGCTCGCTTTCATGTTTTTAACTGTAGACTGCAGCCTGAACAGTTATACAGAAAGATCACACTCCCCATATAGAAGTCTAGCATTGGTCACAACAGACGTCCAGTGAACTATCACTGTTCCAGGCTGGGGGTGTGGGGGGTGGGGGTGGGGGTGGGTCTCCAGACTGGTGTTCCTGAGCCACCTCTGAGTACACCCACTGATGCAGTGTCTTCTTCAGACTAGAAGACAACCTCCACAACTTTTAATGCTGCCTCCTCCCCCCCCCCCCCCCTTTTCCAATTTTATTTATCATTATTTTTTAAAGCAAAAATTACGACACATAAATCAGGAGCTGAGATTTTACAGGATGTAATTTGTGGATGGGGGTGACTTGCTGGAACATGCTAAACAGGGAATATTCAGTAACCAAGGCCTGGCATGTATCTACAGACTGCGACCTGTATGGTGTCTAGGCTATTTTAGAATGTTCACAGTCCAAGGACACCCCTACACTGGACTTCCCCCCACTCTAGAGAACACTGAGTTTTGTACTGTAATAGAGGCCGCACTCCATGTATAAACCAAGACTCAAACAGTGTATAATGTATTGCTATTTTTGATTTCTTTTTAAAAAGAAAAAATCTGCCCTTTTTCAGTGTGAACATTTTAAAAAAAATTATTGTTCTGTGTAGTTGTTTTTTTTTTAGGGGGGGGGGGGGGGGAGGGAAGAGCTGATTTTTTAAAAGTCTTATTTTCAAGATGGTAATATTACTATAAACATTTTCTTTATGTAAGGTGGGTGGGTAGGCATGGAAGAAACGCTGACGAATGTCAAATTAAAAAAAAAAGAAGTGAAAACAAGACTGTTACAAAACCGGATTTGTTCACATATCTGATAATGCCACCTGCACATTTCGTGCTCAAGGAACAAGTGGAGGAGAACAAGGTGAGGGATACCATATTCGCCAGAAAATTAGAGAGGGAAATAACCCCCTACCTAAAAATTCTGCATTTTTTTTTAATGAAGAGAACATTTGTTACTCAAAACTCTTTTCCTTACTGCTGATGCCCTAGTAAGGGGCAGGAAAACCTAGTGGGTTGAACGTCAACCTGATGGTGTCTGTGCTTGCGGGTTCAATTCAACTCTCTTCTGAGATGTCTCTTTCGGCGGGTTCCCCCCTCCCCTCTGTTTTCCCTGGAGTAAACGTTAATTCCAACGCATGCATGGTATCTTTCTCCACGATTAAAAACCACCCATGTTTCGTTAGAAGAGTAGGAATAGACTAGTTATGGTCGGTAGCAGGGATGACACAAACATACCCAGCATGCATCCCGCTATCTGGGGAGTGATGAGCTCCTTCAGGTTCAGCTTGTCCATCACACACTGATCTGGGTGGATCTGTGGTCTAGAGGTTTTAACGCGCCTGCCTAGAAAGCGAAATATCCGAGTCTGAAGTGTGTGGTGGTTCGAAACCCATTTGTGCCCGAAACTTTTCCCCCATCCATCAGACCATGAGTGGTGGTCTGGGCGCCATCCTCAAAATGCTGGCTCCTAGAGAAGCTGAGATATCTGACACTTTGTTTCCCTAAAGATCACATAGGTTACCTGACTTTTTATTTATGTCAGTATTTCTCACACCTTTGCTTTTGCTGATTGTCATACTATCACATTTCATGTACGCCCCCAAGTGATTGTTTTCATAAATACATTCTTGAAGCTTTAAAATTGCTGTGATTGAATTATTATGATTACAATTGTTTAATAATAATAATAATAATAATAATAATAATAATAATAATAATAATAATAATAATAATAATAATGTCATTATTTTGATATCTCTCTGTCTCTCCTCACCCTTTGTCTTTTCGTGTATCTTTTTAAAAATCTATGTTTCTATCTCTGTGTGTGTGTGTGTGTGTGTGTGTGTGTGTGTGTTTTGTGTGTGTGTGTGTGTATGCGCGCGCGCCTGAGTGCGTGCGTGCGTGTGCGCGCGTGCGTGCGTGCGTGCGTGCGCGTGTGTGTGTGCGTGCGCGCGTGTGCACGCGTAACTATCTGTTTGAGCCAACAGCCATGGAAGTGACTATGCACAGACCCGCTGTAACATTGGCACATACTGACAATTGATATCATTAATCAGTAGAAAACACACCACTATGGGAAAAACTGGACGAGGAGTGAAAAAATTCACACGATCACAGCACTTATCTGCTCAGACTAACCCCCCTCCCCTCCCCCCCTCACCTCCCCCCCAAAAAAACCCCAAACCCAACACCTTCCTCCCACCACCCCCTCCTACCCCCCCTACCCCCTCCCTACAAACCAATAACAGAAAAAAAAACAACCACCTCCAACAACTATAAGTATGACCTTTTACCATGTCAATTTGCCGTTTAGGCCACGACAGCTTTCGCAGACTGACAAAGTGGGAGAGAGGGTGAGAAGGGGGTGTGAGGGGTTGAGGGGGGTTAGTGAACTCCGACCCTAGCCACAACAAATAGATGCACACCTTTTCCGGTCCCAGGGGCGATAACCTCAGAACAAGCACTCTCCAATGCCCCCCCTCCTCCTCCCCTTCCCCCCCCCCCCCCCCCCCCCAATCCCAACTGTCGTAACCCTTGTTCTGATATGTTTTTTTTTAATCGTTTTTTTTGTTGTTTTAATCCAGTATTGGAGGGTAGTATAGTCTAGTATTAAAGGTAGTATAGTCTAGTGGTAAAACATTGTGATTGTGATCTGACAGCCCGGGTTCGAGTTACAATGAGGCACCCGTTCAAGGGCATTTTCCCCTGCAGTTGGCATCATCAGTACTGACTCCACTCCCTCCGACAGTCTTTCGGTTGAGACGATAAACCCGACCGAAGTCCCGTGTGCGAATTGCACGTAGAACACCCTGCGCACAGGTTAAAATCGCCTTTTGGAAAAAAAAAAGGCCCTTTCATGCCGCTAGGAACAGACGGGAAAATAAAAGACCCCCCCAAAACAACAACAAACAAAACAAAACAAAAAAACTCAAACCCATGCACACTGATGTGTTAAGCCACCATTTCTAAAGTCAGAATGTGGCTACATTGATTTACTGATGGGGGGAAAAGTGGTCACACACACACACACATCTCATCAGTGCTGACTCCACTCTCCCTCTCCCCCCAAAGTCCTTGGACGAGACTATTTAAACTGAGGCCCCGTGTGTGAACGCACGCAGAACATCTTGTGCACACGTTAAATCCTGTTCCGCTTTTCGTAAGAGTAGGCCATCGTGTGCCGGTGGGAACAGATGACATTTACAAAACTGCATGCACACAAGGACTTGGTGTAAAAAAGCACAAGAGTGCTTATCCCATTATCCTCGATATAAAAGAATAAGATAAAAAAAAAAAAAATCTCTGATACACCTTGGAGCTGTAGCTTAGGAATGGAAAAAAAAATCCAGCATTGTATTGTATTGTATTGTATTGTATTGTATTGTATTGTATTGTATTGTATTGTATTGTATTGTATTGTATTGTAGTCACGGTGGATTTCTCTCTGCGAAATGTGGGGTGCTCTCCACAGGGAGAGCACGTCGCCACAAGTGCAGTGCCATGTTTTGCGCGATAAGGTATACTTTATTATTTAATTTAATCATAACAAAAACCTTTCATTATTACAAACAGACAATGCTCTCTCTCTCTCTCTCTCTCTCTCTCTCTCTCTCTCTCTCTCTCTCTCTCTCTCTCTCTCTCTCTCTCTCTCTCTCTTACTGCATCACGAATGCACAATAATACCTTACACCATCACAGAATGCACAACAATACCTACGTCATCACAAATATTACGTCATCACAAACGCATAAAAATACCTTACATCATCATAAATGCACAGTACTAAACCGTAAAATGATATCTAATGCCTTCGTGAGAAATAAGAAATGGGAGTCGTTCAATTCATTCTGGTAGGAGTCATCCCAAGTGGTGGTGCTCTCTCTCTCTCTCTCTCTCTCTCTCTCTCTCTCTCTCTCTCTCTCTCTCTCTCTCTCTCTCTCTCTCTCTCTCTCTCTCTCTCTCTCTCTCTCTCTCTCTCTCTCTCTCTCTCAGTACTGCTTAGTGTCCATCCAATGATTATCTACAATGATAATCACTCCGATTTTCTCCCCCCCCCCCCCCCCCCACATTACCTCAAGATGTACTTGAAGCTTAGGATGTCAGTTACTTCCGAAAAGACTTGCCGATATAATTATTGTCTACCCTATCCAACAATCAGTACCACCATCTTGATAAAAAAAAATAGGGCAACGGCTAGAAAATCGTTCCTGGTTGGTTGATGATTTCAAGCAAATTTATTATTATTTTTTTTATTTTATTTTATACCACTTTATGTCACGGCAGATTTCTCTGCCTGAAATTCGGGCTGCTCTCCCCGGGGAGAGCGCGTCGCCACAAGTGCAGCGCCTACCCATTATTTTTTTCCCCTCATGGATGGTGTCTAAACACGACACCTGTGTGCATATTTTTTTTGTTTTGTTTATAATTTTGTCATCCGCTCCTACCGGCACACGATGGCCTGCTCTTCCGAAAGGCGGAACGGGGTTTTAACGTGTGCGCAAGCTGTTCTGCGTGCATTCGCACACGGGGCCTCGGTTTAAAGTCTCATCCGAATGACTTTGACATTCAGTTCGATTTTTTCGTCAAACTGGGAAGAAAGGGCGAGCTGGGTACGAACCCAGAAACTCACGGTTTACAGATTGGCAAGCGAACGTCTTAACCATCCTGCTACCTTCCTTCACCAACATAAAACAAAGCTGTGTCGAGCATGTCAGCTATTCTGCAAAGTGGATCATCACCAGGAGAGCGGGAGAGTGTTCAGCGTTCAGCCCGTGATCTGATCCCCCGGTTGGGGCCACCACCGAGGCACCTGTTTGAAGGGATCTTTTTCCCCATGGAGTGAACATCAGTACTGACTCCACTCTATCAAAAAATTCTTCTGATGAAAGATTAAACCGAGGTCTGTGTCCCAACGCAGGCAGGGCATCTGGCGTACGCGTTCAAAACTTGTTCCACCTTTCGGAGGAGTAGGACATTGTGTTCCCATGGGAACGGATGACAAAACATTTTTTTAATGCATGCACACAGGTGTCGTGTTTAGACACCATCCCGGAAGTTGGAATGTGGCTTCTTTAATGGTGGCGAAAACGGTGGCATACACAAAATCTGACCATTTAATTGTCAACATCGGAGCTGTTGCAGAGGAATGAAAAAAAGAGTAAAAAAAAAAAGTGCGTGTGTGTGTGTGTGTGTGTGTGTGTGTGTGGTGTGTGTGTGTGTGTGTGTGTGTGTGTGTGTGTGTGTGTGTGTGTGTGTGTGTGTGTGTGTGTGTGCAAGTTATAGGTACGTTTGGGTGGATCGGTGGTTCAGAGGCAAGGCACCTGTCTAGGTAACGAAAAGTACAGGTTTGATCCCTGTTTCTGCCTAAAATTTCCCTCCCATCCACCACACCTCGAGGGTGGTATGGGTGCTAGTCTTTCGGATACGACAACAAACTGAGATCCTGTGTGCAACACACATTCGGTGCACGTAAAGAACCCACAGCAACACGAGAGTTGTCCCTGGCAAAATTCTGTACAAACCCGCCACTCTCTTGAGGAAACAAATACACATAGAAAAAGGACAATTAACAACTAAAAAAACCCCAACCCACAAAGAGTGGCGCTACTCTTGTGGCGACCCCCTCTCCGCGCAGAGAGCAGTCCAAATTTCACGCAGCGAAATCTGCCGTTACTGACGATAGAATACAACGCACAATACAACACAACAAAACACAATACAAGATAATACAACACAACACAATACAACACATGATAATACAATATGACACAATACAATACAACACAACGAAACAATACAATACAATACAACACAATACTATACAGGATAATACAATGCAATACAATACGATAAGACAATACAACACGATACACATGGCGACAATTTATTATTCTGTAGGACTTAAAGGGAATGCAAGAGGGTGAAAAAAAACCCACTCCTCACGTTCAAACAGGACATGATTACGAAAGGACATACGAAAAATAACACCGGAGCATAAAAAAATAAATCTTCAGCATGGTTGGAAAATGAGACACTCCAAAAGAGGATCTGGCCTGACTGACCCCTATCACCCCAGTGGCCAAGAAGCTCTATGGACACTGGGAGGACCTGCAGCAGAGAGCTGCTTTAATAACAGAGACTTGAGTTTTCCATCTGACGAGCTCAAACTATAAATTATAACACAACATATAAGACCCAAATAATCATTTACTAACACTGTTCTTTATCCTCGAAGTCGGAATGTGGCTACCTTCATGGGGGGGGGGGGGGGGGGGGAGGCTGCATACGCAAAATCTCACCATTGGTGAACCTCTGAGTTCTACCAGAGGAACCCCCCCCAAAAAAAGGAAAAAGAAAAACCTGTACTTTTTTGTTGTTGTCTAATAGATCGAAGTCACGAGCAATTGAGAGAGAGAGAGAGAGAGAGAGAGAGGAGAGAGAGAGAGAGAGAGAGAGAGAGAGAGAGAGAGAGAGAGAGAGAGAGAGAGAGAGAGAGAGAGATTGATTGATTGATTGATTGATTTATTCTTTTATACCGAGGGTAATGGAATAAGCACTCTTTTACTTTTTTACATCCAGTCCCCGTGTGTATGCAGTTTTGTAAATGTCATCTGTTCCCACCGGTACATGATGGCCTACTCTTACGAAAAGCGGAATAGGATTTATGTGTGCTCGCATGCGGCATCGGTTTAAAGTCTCATCCGAAGGACTTTAGGGGAGAGAGGAGAGAACCAGACAGACAGACAGACAGCTGGATGGAGGAACAGAAAGGACAGAGGGGAAAAATGGAATGACCAGACCTAAAGGGAACCCTCTCTCTACAAAAACTCACAGGGACAAAGTAGGTCAGTGATAATGGGGAGAAGGGAGCTGCGAAGGGAGACAATTCATTGAAGGCAGAGTGATGTCAGTGAGAGCGAGGTGTCCCGCTCTTTCTCACTGACTCTGTAACACAACAACAACAACAACATCATCAACAGTAACAACAGCAGTAACAACAGCACTAGCAACAATGACATCATCATCATCATCATCATCAACAACATCACCACAACAACAACAGCAATAGAGAGGGAGTGTGTGTTAGAGAGAGAGAGGGGTGTGTGTGTTAGAGAGAGAGAGAGAGAGAGAGAGAGAGAGAGAGAGAGAGAGAGAGAGAGAGAGAGAGAGAGAGAGAGAGAGAGGAGAGAGAGAGAGAGAGAGAGAGAGAGAGAGAGGAGAGAGAGAGAGATTTGATTTTGATTTGATTTGATTTATTCTTTTATATCGAGGATAATGGAATAAGCACAAGAGTACTTTTTTTTTTTTTTACATCCAGTCCCCGTGTGTATGCAGTTTGGAAATGTTATCTGTTCCCACCGGCACACGATGGCCTACTCTTAGGAAAAGCGGAACAGGATTTAACGTGTGTGCAAGATGCTCTGCATGCGTTCACACACGGGGCCTCGGTTTATAGTCTCATCCGAAGGACTTTTGGGGAGAGTAGAGTCATCACTGATGTTAACTCCAGGAGAAAAATCTCCTCGAACGGGAATCGAACCCGGGCTTGTACCAGTTAGCAACAAGAGACCCACTTAACGACTCCACCACGCTCGTCCCTACACCTAGAGTGGTTGCAAGTGGTGTTGCACTTACAAAACACCAGCTCTCTTCCTATGTGGCGCTTGGCTTGGCCGCGGCCAAAAGTGTTGTCACTTATTGAGGTAAGCAAACTGCCAAGGCTTACTACATACATGTTGTTATGTTTTAAATTAAAATGGTGTGTTGAGATTCTCTTTATCCATGTCAAGCTCTTAGCATAACAACATGTACGTAAGCAGATGACGATATTTACACAACTGCATACACACGGGGACGGGATGAAAAAAAGCATATGAGTGCTTATCCCATAATCCTCGATATAAAAAAATAAAATTGTAAAAAAATGAATTAAAATTTTTTTTAAGCTACTCTCCCTTTAATCAAAGGACCCAAGCCAAGCACTTTGTGTATCGTTGATGAAAGGGAAGTCCCAATCAAAATGTTGTTATGATGTGATGTTGTGTTGAGATTGTCTTCAGCAATGGCAAGCTCTTGATACATCAACCGTCACTCACCTTTTAAAGGAGACCAAAAAAAAAATCCTCTGATGTCGGAGTATGGCTGCCTGATTGACGAGGTATTTGAAAACAACTGCTCGGGCAAACTTCTCATCTAGTGTGTAAAGTTCTGCAATCTCACGGTGATTCCCTGATGGAATGAGCGAGTCAGAGTGCGTAGTCTGGGTGATTCCCCAGGGTGTTAAGCTGGGGAACGCGCAACAACAACAACATATGAAAATGGAAAGTTCTAGCACATACTATACATTATGCAAGAAATGCAGCGCCTTTGATGTGGGCTTACATACTGCAACCATTACTCCTACGACACAGACAGACAGACAGACAGACAGGCAGAACACCACACACCACACACACACACACCCACACACACACACACACACACACACACACACACACGAGAGAGAGAGAGAGAGAGAGAGGAGAGAGAGAGAGAGAGAGAGAGAGAGAGAGAGAGAGAGAGAGAGAGAGAGAGAGAGCAATAACGAATACACACATTTATAACTAAACTGGAAGGGGGGGGGGGGGGGGGAGGCAATCAATTCATGCTTTCAAGTGGGAACAGTATTGACCCAGTAAAGTTTCGTCAAAAATGGCCTCTGGCAAAAACTAATAGGTTAATTTCTTTTAAAACCTTGTTCCAAGTTCTAGTGGGATTCTAAGCCAGTTTCAGATAGTTTTTGTTTTTTTTTCGAAGAAAGTTATGAGAGGGAACAAGTTAGGTGCATGAGCATCTGAGCTGAAAATGTATTTTCCGTTGTCACTGCTTTGTTACCAATTAGATGGGTGACCGTTTGAGAGCCTAGGCTTCAGTACGGTCTCCCAGTTCACCCAGCTGTAGATGGGTACCTTCCCTCTTTAGGGACAGGGAAGGTAAAGTAGCGAGTGAGAGGAGATGGGGGCCGCCCTCAACATGCTGGTCCCTAGAGAAGCTGAGGTCTCAGATGTCTCGCTCCCCTGCGACCGCATAGGTTATGGGGCACTTATTACTGTCTACCCTGGATTTTAAACTCTCCATGTTCCAGAAACACGTCCAAGAGGATTTTTCCCCTGTAGTTAACATCAGTGCCGACTCCACTCTCCTAAATGCCCCGCAGATGAGACTATAAGCCGAGGTCCTGTATGCGAAAGCATGCGGAACAGCTTTCATACATATTATAACCCGTTCTGCTTTTTAGAAGTGTAGGCCATAGTGTCGGTAGGAACTGATGACAAAGTTTGTTGGTTTTTTTTAAATCCCCACATGCACATTGTGTTTAGACATCATCACCGAAGTTGCGAGGTGGGTATTTTGATGGTGGGTAAAAACGGTCGCATAGCCTACGTAAATTCTTACCATTGGTGAACTTTGAAGCTCTAGCCGAGGAACAAACAAACAAACAAGCAAAACAAAACCCAGATAAAGAAATGAACCAAACCAAATAAAAACAAGAAAAAGGCAAGGGAAGCGAGATTAAAAACAACAACAACCAAAAACAAAAACAAAGTTCCAATGTAAAAGTTGAAAAACAAAACAAAACAATTCTTCGCATGTAAACATTTCCAACCTTTTGTTATGCTTTTAATCACACTACCCATACCCTACTGCAATCTAAAAACATACAACAACAACAACAACAGCAAACAAGAGAAGGGGTGGTAGTGGGTGGAGATGAAAGCATCGATAACTCACTCAGAGAAACTGAACATTCTATTCTAACATGGTTGATAGTATAAGCTTGCAACACTGGAATGGCTATTGGTACGGACAGCTCGACCTATCAGTCTGCACTATCCTGTGACCGTGGTGGATGCAAGGAAAGCAACTTGAGAGCCATTCTAGTCACCGACATCTTGCCTGAGAGCTAACACTGAAGCATCCAATTACCCAGAGGTACAAGCCCCGACAAGAAATAACGGTCAGGTTGTACAGAACCACTTCAGCCCCTACAAGAGAGCTGAAAGTGAAAGTCCCGCAACGTTATGACTAACCCCTACCTTGAAGATGTTCCCTCTGGAAAGTTTTAGGCTTTCTTTTCTGTCTGTGTTTTTTGTTTGTTTGTTTGTTTCTCTCCAAAACTGTACTCTTGAAAATGATTGTTTCAAAAACTTAAAACTAAGTGATGACTTGGACTAACAATTCAACCAAATCTTGTTGTTTTACTGCTGCTGATGTTGTCGCCGTTGCTGCTACTGCAGTCATTTTTGCTGCTGCTGCTATGTGTAGTTACCTTTTTTTTTTTTTTTTTTTTTTTTTTTTTTACACTTCTACATCTTTACTTCATAACTGCAATACACTTTCTACACAGGATCGACTGACGAGAACTAGTTTCGTTACTGTGCTGTTCACTGGTCTCCGTTTTGTGCTCTTCACAGCTTGAGACTGTGTCCACCCTGCCCCATGTCCCTATCAGCAGAACATCAACATTCTTATTATTTTATTTATTTATTCTTTTATATCTATTTATACTGTTATATTGAGGGTAATGGAATAAGCACTCATGTGGGTTAAATTTTTTTTTTTTTTTTACATCCAGCCCCCGTGGGCATGCAGTTTTGTAAATCTTGTCATCTGTTCCCACCGGCACACAATGGCCTACTCTTACGAAAGGTGGAAAAGGATTTAACGTATGCGCAAGATGTTCTGCGTGCGCGCGTTCGCACTCGGGGCCTCGGTTTATAGTCTCATCCGAAGGACTTTTGGGGAGAGTGGAGTCAGCACTGATGTTAACCCCACATTAAAGTGGCGTGAAGATGCCACAACAGAGTTTATTCCCAATCCTAGAAAGTGGCAGATTTTCACAGGGCATTAGTTCACCCTAGTCCCGCCATAAGGACTGAGGGCGTGATATTTTGGTATAGAATGTTCAGCATTTGTGTTCTCTTAAGTCTTTGCATCTGTGACAGATTTTAAGTTTTCTTCCAGAAAAAGTTCAAGCACCCTTGACAAAAATCAGATTGAAACAGAAAAGATATTTATCTTTGTGGATTATTGCGATAGTTGATGGACTCAGCACAACCATCATGTACCTGACTAGCTTATTACGCAGAAATTTCAGTGTCTTTTTAAGTGAAATCATTTTACCTTGCCCCCCATCCTCCCATATCCCATAATTTCAAAAGCTTTGTTGTTACCCAAACAGTATGATTGATTGATTGATTGATTCGTTGATTGAGTGTGTGTGTGTGTGTGTGTGTGTGTGTGTGTGTGTGTGTTGTGTGTGTGTGTGTGTGTGTGTGTGTGTGTGTGTGTGTGTGTGTGTGGTGGAGAGAGAGAGAGAGAGAGAGAGAGAGAGAGAGAGAGAGAGAGAGAGAGAGAGAGAGACTCACACACACACACACACACACACACACACACACACACACACACACACACACACACACACACACACACACACACACACACACACACACAACAACAGTAACTAGCTTACGTCTCAGATACAGAATTGGGTTACTTTAACCCTGCAGGTGAATGAAAGGGTAGGGGCATTATGTGCAGAAACACCGGCCATAGAGTCTGCACAGTCATTCTCTGCTAAAGTTCACGTCTCGTGTCACATTATCACCTCAACTTTCGG
>CM060321.1:49022321-49087321 GCA_030674155.1 Stramonita haemastoma | reverse complement strand
AAAGGTTTATGTTGAAGGATTTTTTGTCAGTTTTATGTACAAAGATGTTTGAATTTGTGTCAAAAAGACCAAACCTGTTGTCCGTTTTGTGCACAAAAAAGACATTGTATGACGGCTGTGTAGTGTTTGTTAATTGATTTGGACAGTTTTATGTAAAAACTTATTTGAATTTGTCAAAAGACTAGTCTAATGTCAGTTTGGTGCAAAGCATTTGGAGACAGCCGTGTTTATAGCCTTATTTATCTATTTGTACACAGATGAATAAATTGTATACAGAAAAACAGACCCGGAAAAGTGGTGTGTGTGTGTGTGTGTGTGTGTGTGTGTGTGTGTGTGTGTGTGTGTGTGTGTGTGTGTGTGTGTGTGTTTGTGCGTGCGCTGCGTGCGCGCGCGCGCGCGTGCGTGCGTGCGTGTGTGTGTGTGCAATTCGGTATGAATAGTAAGATGCCTACTAGCTCTGTATCCTACACTGTGTTAAAACCCTTTACCCCCCCCCCCCCCCCCTCCGTGGGGATACCAATGGCTCTTTCAGTATAAATAACATTCCCACTTTCTGGAAAGTCTGTGCTAGAAACTTCCCCTTTCCTGTCATTCCCTTTTTTCTGCCTCCCCCCCCCCCCCCCCCCTTACATCTTATCCCCTATCTTCCTTGCTTGTTTTCTGCCTCCCGTTTTTTTTTTTCCCCAAGTAAATCTAAAATCTTTTCTTACGAACTTCACAAGCTACCCTGAAGTGGAATGTTTCAGCTGAAAAGCAGGTCTCCTGCAGAGTCATAAGCGTAGGAGAAGACCAGACACAACCCATTCTACCCAATGCAGCGAATAAATATGGTAAGGTAAAAAAAAAAAAAGGGTAAAGGGGTCACATAACCTATATGGTCGTAGGGGAGCGAGGCGTCAGAGACCTCAGCTTCTCTAGGGCCCAGCATATTGAGGGCGGCGTCCATCTCCTCTTCCTCGCTGCTTTACCTTCCCTGACCCTGAAGAAGGCAGGTACCATTTTCAAAGAGTAAAACAAAGAAATCCTCGAAGTCGGAGTATGACTTTCTGTCGTATGGCAAAATACTTGGAAAACAGTCACACTCGCAAATTTCTCATCCAGAGTTGTACTTGTGGTCTCACAATCATTCTCAGGTGAGATGAAGAGTTGAGTAAGAGCACACGCTCTGGGTAACCCCTAGGCCCAAGGTGTTGAACTGGGAAACCAGCAACAACAAAACACACTCATGACAGTCTTGTAATTACGAAGCAAGAAGCCCAGAGGGGCGAGTGCAACAGAGAAGAGATGCATCTCAGAGGCCAAAGCAAAACAAGGCAAGGCAAGGCAAGGCAAGGCAAGGCAAGCAAGGCAAAGCAAGCAAGGCAAGACAAGCAAAGCAAGCAAGGCAAGGCAAGACAAAGCAAAGCAAGGCAAGGCAAGGCAAGGCAAGCAAGCAAGACAAAGCAAATCAAGGCAAGCAAGCAAGGCAACAAGGCAAGGCAAGGCAAGCAAGGCAAGGCAAGCAAAGCAAAGCAAGGCAAGGCAAGAAGGCAAGGCAAGACAAGCAAAAGGCAAGGCAAGGCAAGACAAGGCAAGAAGGCAGCAAGGCAAGGCAAGGCAAACAGGCAAGGAAGACAAGGCAAGCAGGCAAGGCAAAATTCTGTATTTCAGATAACGAAAAAGCAATGTGTGCTATTTTTGTTCTTTTTACATCCAATCCAGCCAAAAAGAAGTGACGCGCAAAGGCTGAGCCACCTCCACTCCCACCACAGTATTCACCCACATTGTCTTATATGTGGTGGTGAACACACACACACACACACACACACACACACACACACACCACACACACACACACACACACACACACACACACACACACCCACACCACACACACACACACACACACACACACACACCCCCACACACACACACACACACACACACCCCCTACACCCACCCACCACACACACACACACCACACCACACCGTTCCACCACCACGACCAACAACAACAAAAAGGTGGCTGGGATAGCCTGATGGTTGGAATGTTGCGCTCACAATATGATGGCCTGGGTTCAAGCCCAGGTTCGAGCCACCATCGGAACGTCTGTTCAAAGGAATTTATTCCTCTGGGTTAAAATCAGTGTCGACCTCACTGCCCCGGTGTCCTTCGGATGTAACTATAAATCGAGTCCCGTGCTAGTGAACGCAGTACAATTCTTGTGTACACCGTAAACCTGTTTTTGCCGTTCGCTAAGAGTAAGCCAATGCATTGTGTGCCGTGTGTGGAAAGGGTGACAAAATTTACAACTCATACACTGGGACTGTTGTAAAAACCATCTTGTGTAATGAATAAATAAAATGTCCACATGGGGGACCGGGAGCTAAAGCCACTTGTGTATGAATAAATAAACAACATAAGACGCTGCTCAATCAAAGGGAGACAATACATAACCCTCTGTCTATTGAGTTAGATTAGATGTACAGGTATAATTTTTTTTCGTTCCTCTGTAGCTCCGAGGTTAACAAAAGGTGAATTTTTGCGTATTCGACTGCTTGTTTCCCTACCTTTCAGGTAACCGCATACTGACTGCAGGGGTGATGCCTAAACTCGACACATGTGTGCATAGGCCTAGCTTTTGAAATTTTGTCATTCGTGTGTGTGTGTTTGTCTTCAATTTTATGTCTGTTCACTTAATGTGATATTTAGACGGCGAAGAACGGGATTTTTGATGTGTGTGCAGGAGTTTTGCGTGCATTCGCACACAGAACCTCGGTTTACATTTGTGTGGTTCCAGTCTTCCCAACTAGCCAACAGCACTCATTCTGGGTAGGAGCTGGCCGGAGTCCAAAAAATGTCCATAACTCTAATGGGATTCGAACCCCCTGACTTTCCCGTCCATAACCTAGAGTCTAACCACTGCGCCATGACAGGCTGGTGAGCGCAAGACTTGGCCCTTTTCTTAGCGGAAATAGCTGTTGTAGTTGATGATGTATCCTGGATGTCATTAAAACCCAGCAGTTTTCCTGTGGGTGGCGTAAGCATAGCGACCTAATTCGTTGTTAGTCTCATTGTGACAATCCTTTGGGCCAAATAAATGAACGGTTCTAACGGAAACGTGCCCGGTATTTCTTCTTCTTCTTCTTTCTTCTGTAGGCATGTTGTTGTTGTTGTCGTCAGCTTGCCATTTGTCTCTAACATACACATCCTACAATATTTATGACTCGGTGGTCTCTTACCCAACCACCTATTTCCCATACACACATGTATCCGGTGAGAAGGATGGGTCCTTCAGTGGCTATCTCCGCACTTGGTAGCCTACTTGCAATAACGTGAAAGTGAAGTACACTTCATTAAAAATCATTCACCCCACAAAACTGATTATATATATATATATATATATATAAATATTTATATATTATATATATTATAATATATATATATTATAAATGCTTACTTTTTTTATAAAGTCATTAGGATGAGGCTATAAACCGAGACCCCGTGTGCAAAAGCACGCAGAACGTCTTGCGCACACGTTGAATAAACCCGTTCCGCCTTTCGGAAGAGCAGGCCATCGTGTGCCGGTAGGAGTGATGGCAAAATACACACACACACACACACACACACACACACACACACACACACACACACACACACACACACACACACACACACAACACACACAACAAACACACAAAAACCCAAACAGACACACAGGTGTCGTGTTTAGACACCATCCCCCTAGGAAAAATCAGGGAGTTGGAGTCCCCACGGCAGTTCAGAGCTGCAATGTTCTGGCGGCTCCTGTAACGGCGCTGGAACCATGAGTATCGGCAATTGCCTTTACAGAGGATCATTCCCGCGACGTGGAGAGGGGGCAGGGGGAGGGGAGGGAGGGGGGTCTGCTGCATAGGTAACAGCTTGCTCGCAATATTTACTTATCCAGGCTTTGCGCTGTAGAACCTAGAGCGCAACTCCTAATCTTCCGAGACTGGCGGATGTCTACTTTTTTTTCCTTTTTTTTTTGAAGTAGCTTGCGTTACTGACTTATCGTTTGGTGAAAGAACAGGTCAACCATGTCAGACCCCCAAAAAAGGTAATGGCAGGAGCGCATCCAGAGCTCACGATGTGGGTGCTGCCCAGATTCTCTCGGAGTTCAAACCGAATAAGAACTAAGCAAAACAAAAGAAAACAACTAAAAAACATAACACAGGCTAAAGCATTGCTGGGGGACAGGATAACCTAGTGGTCAGAACATTGCGCTCGCAATTTGACGACCCGAGTTCGATTCCCGTTCGAGTAGATTTTTCCCCGTGGAGTTATTCTCAGTGCTGACTCCACTCTCCCTCAAAAGTCCTTCGGATGAGACTATAAACCGAGGCTCCGTGGGGGAACGCACGCAGAACATCTTGCGCACACGTTAAATACTGTTTGACTTTCGAAGAGTAGGCCATTGTGTGCCGGTGGGAAGAAATGACAAAATTTACAAAACTGCATACACACAGGGACTGGTTGTAAAAAAAAAAAAAGCACATGAGTGCTGATTCCACGATCCTCGATATAAAAGAATAATTGAATAATAAAAAAGAGAATAAAATAAAATGTATAGTTTTATCACATCGCTCTGCCTCACACTCGGAATGTATACAGGAAGAAAGCAAGCCTAGACGTTGTCACATGACAACAGAGCCATCTATCAGTTTTCACCGGTACCCACTGTGACGTGTGGAATAAAACTAGCTATAGGCAGATGTGTTCTCGCCATGATTCAGCATTCTGGCACTCTCTCTGTGTCTCTGACGCTGTGTGTGTGTGTGTGTGTGTGTGTGTGTGTGTGTGTGTGTGTGTGTGTGTGTGTGTGTGTGTGTGTTGAGAGAGAGAGAGAGAGAGAGAGAGAGAGAGAGAAGAGAGAGAGAGAGAGAGAGAGAGAAGAGAAGAATGAATAATATTTATATTTTAAGAGAGAGAGAGAGAGAGAGAGAGAGAGAGAGAGAGAGAGAGAGAGAGAGAGGAGAGAGAGAGAGAGACGAGAGAGAAGAGAAGAGAAGTGAAAATATAGATAAGTAAATGAAATATAAGAGAGAGAGAGAGAGAGAGAGAGAGGAGAAGAGAGAGAGACAGAAGACAGACAGGAAGACAGACAGACAGAGACAGAGACAGACAGAGAGACGAGAGACAGAGACAGGAGAGAACTAGAGACAGAGAAGACAGGAGGGACAGAGACAGAGACAGAACGACAGACAGACAGACAGAAGACGATACACAGACATAAACAGTGAAGTAATTAGATGTGATGATGACGATGACGTCGACAACGATGGATGATGGAAAGCTGATGCAGAATGTGATTTCGACATCAATAACTTTCGTATCTTTGTTTTACCTGGCCCTTGAAATATAACGTGGTCTCTATGAGGGGAAAATGTGTGTGTGTGTGTGTGTGTGTGGTGTGTGTGTGTGTGTGTGTGTGTGTGTGTGTGTGTGTGTGTGTGTGTGTGTGTGTGTGTGTGTGTGTGTGTGTGTGTGTGTGTGTGTGTGTGGCATGAGTACGCACAGGTGTATACACTTTTTTTTTGTTATTAAAAAAAAAGGCAAATTGAAAATCCTTACTTGTAGTAGGCAGAGGTATGAATTGGTTTAACAACAACAACAACAACAACAACAACAACAACAACAACAGCAAAACCCAATTCTATCATCACCATCACAGTATTTTATTTTTGATTAAAGAAATTTTGACTCCTATTGAAAACTCATCAAACTTAGATTATAGCAAAGTTTACAATTTGGTTGGTTTGATTTTATTTAAGTGCAAGCGGAGTTATCTGATTATGATTAGATTAAAGATTTCCGATTTATATAAAAAACAACAACAACATATCCACAGAATGTACAGGATTAATTAATGATACAACTTGCAGATGTGGGCATGTGGAAATACTCACAACACAAGCTTATTTTATTCATTTCATTCTTCTTTTTTTTTCGAGGATAATGTCATTCATTATACAATGAATTTCACATATTATAGGTATGAAAATAGAGAGAGCATCCACAATACGGACTGAATCATCAACTACCAATCACCGTAATGGTGTAGGCCTACATGTAGCTTATGAACTTAAGCTTCATTACTATCCCTATCCTTTTTTGGAAAGATTAGTGTAAAACGATAAATAAAAAACAGTTATGCAATATGACTGACCAATCAGAATACGGGGCTGAGGTCATGACCTCGCCTCTTATTAACCACCACGTTTTCATTGGCTGAGATTCATGTCAACAAGGAGAAGGTAGGCAGCAGAAAGCAGAAAGCGCACGGGAAGGCAGGTCGTGAAGTTTGCATCAGTTTTGTATCGCAACGAAATGGCTTTGAATCACAACATGTACAGCGGAATGACACTCAAGGCTCTGCTAGAGAATCCAGATCTACAGCATGCACCAGCAGTGCTGAGTGGATGTGAGTACTGAATATTTGTGGAGTGTATTCGCTTGGGTAGTAACAATTCCTTTCGCGCTAGCCTAGGCCTAGATCATCATCGTCATCGTTATTACAGCGATGTCGACAAACATGGTGCGGGCTTGAGAGATAATTGCACAGATTAATAGTAAAGGTTGGGATTGTTCTTTAATTTCCTTTATGCTTTGACGTATATATGCTTCAGTTAAACTTTCTGTAAGCTACAATGTTAAGTCAGAAGTAAAGGCACGCCGTTTGCAACGTGACTTGCAGTACAGTTACTAATTATAAACCACCAAGGTCATTTTAGAACATGCGAACCTAGCGAATGACGTCATTTGTGATGACCTGAAACCTTTACGGGCACATGCACTAATGCACGTACCTATTCAGTCCAGACCGAAGGTTCAATTCTCACTCAACTGTGTTAAATTACAGACAACGTCGATCGATTCGATTTTCTCATCTTATATTGGTTGCGAGAGGAGAGAGAGAGAGAGAGAGAGAGAGAGAGAGAGAGGAGATTTGATTTGAGAGAGAGAGAGAGAGAGAGAGAGAGAGAGAGAGAGAGAGAGAGAGAGAGGCTAAGCAAGGCAAATTCTATTATTTCGAGGATAATGAATAAGCACTCCTGTGCTTTTTTACATCCAGTACCGCCCTTATCAGGAATAAGATCTTGATAAAAGAGAGAGAGAGAGAGGAGAGAGGAGAGAGAGAGGAGAGAGAGAGAGGGGGATGGGGGGGGGGGGGGGGGGGGGATAGAACCACTTTGAAGCTTTAATCATTAACATTTTGTCAATTTGTTTTTCATTCCTAAACTGTAAAAGGTATGGACTAAAATCCAGAGCAGTATTTTTTTTGTCGCGCACATGCCTGTGTGTGTGTGTGTGCGCGCATGCGTGTGCGCGGATGCATATGTGTGTGTGTGTGTTGTGTGTGTGTGTGTGTGTGTGTGTGTGTGTGTGTGTGTTGTGTGTGTGTGTGAAATAGAAAACACTGAAGGTTATTTTCACTCAAAATATACAAGCTTTAATAATCATTTTGAGAAAATGAAATGCATCAAGTACTGTGGCCATTTAAGCTTATACACATATCAAAGGAAGTATAACATATGATTTGTGTTAACCATGGAGAAGATGAAAACAGAAAAGATGTATATGATGCAGCCTCTGCTGAGAAGAGCAAGATCAATTGAAGATTTGAGCGCAAGACGAGCATTAGGTGAGATCAGTCTGCTGCTTCAGTCATGCAATATCAAATCAAGATCAACTAAAAAGAACCTTGCATAATCTCATCAAATGTTAGATCATATATTATAATAAGTGTTATGTATATGTATGTATATGTATGTATATATATACATATATGTGTGTGTACATTATATGTTATATTCATGCACAGAGAGGAGAGGGTGTTGTCATAAGAGCAAAGCCAACCACCAATCTTTGTCCATTTCCTTTTTTGCATACATACCTGTTTCCCAATTATTTCCTCGCTTCTTTATATTCATTTTCATTTTTATTGATATTTATAAAAACTTTTTTTTTCAGCATCTCAGCACGTGAAGGACAAGAAAGGGAGCAATGGAACAGCGGGAGAGATCGACTTTACATCTGCCTTCCTGGGCCCTCAGCTGTGGGACAAGACCTACAACGCCAACGACTTCGACCTGGAATACATGGACCTGGACGAATTCCTGTCAGAAAATGGAATCCCCGTGGTGGAGACCCCTGGCCTGGATCAGCTGGTGTCCTCCCCCGCCCCCTCCCCCCCAAACCCACCTTGCCGCCAGAGCATGACCTCTTGAGGCCCAGTCCTACGCAGAGTGCGTGCCCCTTGCCATCGCTAGTGATCCCCCTCCCTCCCCGGCGGCCATGCCGGCCATGCCCTCAGTGTCTGGCATGAACCCCAACAATTTCCTGCTCAAGCCCAAAGCGGAGAAGGTGGAGGAATCGGTGCCGAAGCCTGGTGAGACCTTTTATTTTTTTGTTTTTTGTTAGACACCAAGGCATCATTTTCAGACACTGCATTTCTCGTATGTGGATGCTGGCAGGCTCTTAGTGTACTATTAACTTTTCCACCCTCTGGAAATCTTGTGCTAGGAATTCCCTCTTTTTCTATTCCTCTCTTTGTTTTTGCCTTGTTGCTTTTTTTTTCCTGTCACCTTCTTCTTGTCTGTTTTCTGCCTTTTTTTAATAATAATAATAATAATAATAATAATAATAATAATAATAATACATGGAACTTATATAGCGCTATATCGTAAAAACAAATCAAAGCGCTTGCATTCGACCTATACATAATAATAATAATAATACATGGAATTTATATAGCGCTATATCTTGTAAAAACAAATCAAAGCGCTTGCACTCGACCCTCACAACAAACAACCAATGACAATAAATAATTCTAGCAAATACGAAAGCACATCACACATTTTTGTCCATTCTTCTGCGTTTTTTTGCCCGGAAGACTTAAGATAAGACTTCTCTCCCTTGCTGAAGTTTGATGCGCAGGGCCACAGGCTCTTGACAGCAGCACAGCACATTTTCACATATTTGATAGAAAACAATAGTTGCTGTTTGAGCATACAAGGAAAAATACAACATGAAAATTGTTTCGCTGTGGTAGGTAATGAATATATTTTCAAGGTGGTTCTGATGTGATGATAAACAGATGATAAATAAAACATCCCCATCCCACCCTACCTAATAACACGCACACACACACACACACACACACACACACACACACACACACACCCACACAACACCCACACACCCACGCACCCACGCACACCCCACACAACACACACACACACACACACACACACACACACACACACACACACACACACACACACGTGTGTGTAACTGCATTTGAAATAATCTTTGTATTCACAATTAGCACTATCCTTAAGGGAAAGAACAACCCCTCTTTTCCTGAACGTGTGCACTGTACACATTTGTATGCTACTGTAACCCAGTTGTGGGTGATAGGGAGGGAGGGGCTAGTAGATGGTTGGTTACCCTATAGCAGGTTACCTGTAAGAAGGAAAAAGGTTTAAAAAATCTGGGAATGATAAATGAAGCAGAATGGCGAGCATCCTCAACATGCCCTGGGGTTACTGGCTGGAAGAAATTCAGGGGCTTATTCATGAATTCTTGATGACCTGTTTTGATCATTTTTTTTTTTCACCTTTACTTTCCATTTGAGGGGGGGTGGTTCAGGGAGGATGAAATCCTGGAATGGTAAATCAAGCAGAATGGCTGGCTTTAATTCCCATTATTACTGTGGCTTAGCAATATTGGTTTAAAAGAAATCCATGGGCTGAATCGATTCAAGTGATAATTTTGTCCTGTAAATTTGGCTTTTAGTCGTTTATTTTTTTCTAAGACCACATATCTATTAACTTGTAGCAGTTAGTAGTAACTCTAATTTTGACCTCTTTCTGATTTTGTTTTGAAGCCAGTGTCAATTTTCGTTGTGGTGGTGTTCAGATGTCTAAATTCCATTCAGTCCTGAGTGTGTAGAATGGAGCTGTACTTCTGAGTGTGTGATTGATTTTGCAGAGAGTGTGTGATTGATTTTGCAGAGAAACGGGCCACATCACCTGGAGCAGCCTCCCTCACACCACTCCACCTGTCAGTCCAGCACCTGTACAGGTGGACTTCAAACTGACTGAGCAAGACATTGCATTGTCGTCTGTTCCAGGTACAGATGAGTGTGGTGTGTTGTCAGTTATTTGAGGGTTGGTAGTTTTTCTTGTTAATTTGCGCTGCTAGTTATATGCACTGTAATTTGTTAGACTCTAAGCTGCATCTGTCTCTCGCATGATAGTGTATGCTGTAGGTAATTTTCTGCTCCCTGAAGAAAAAAGAATTGCAGTAAGATTGGTAGTAGGCATACATATGTTGTTGTTGTTGTTGTAGTTGTTGTTGTTGTTGTTGTTGTTGCGCATTCTCCAGTTTAATCCTGGGGGTCACCCAGAATGTGCACTCTGACTCACTCATCCCACCTGGGAATCACTGTGAGATTGAAATAGTACACTGGATGAGAAGTTTGCGTGTATGACTATTTTCAAGTTCCTCGCCATGTAGTCAGCCATACTCTGACTTCTGAGGATTTTTCTCTTTAAAAGGAGAGTGCAGGTTGTTATGTTAAGAGCTTGTCATGGCTGAAGACAATTTCAACATAACATTTTACAACATAATATTTTAATATAGGCCTTGGTTCTTTTGCTTACAGCAGTAACTGACACAGCTTTTGGCCTGGGCCAGGTAGGAATATATGTATATATATATTTATATTATGTAATACATTATTACAGTTCGAAATAATTTTTTGTTGAAATAATGGTTATCTTTTTTTAAAAACTTTTTTTTTTCAACTTTTTTTTTTTTTTTTTTTACTTGATGAGCATAGATGACCTGTATGCATTTCAGTCAGTCAGACCTGTCAGCTGTCATAAGGTGTGTCACTTAAAATTTTTTCTCTGTGTGTTTGAATAAACTTAGATTTTTGTACTTTCAGATATGCTGTTATATATGATAATATTAAAATATCATATAACTTTAATGACTGATACTGAAATGATGTGATAATGTCATTGCAGGCCAGAGTGTTTTCAATCCAGCAGCACACATTTTCTCAGAAGAAGAGCTGAAACCACAGCCCATGATAAAGAAATCCAAAAAGGTGAGGCCTACAAACGGGAGTTCCTTCCCCCCTAAAATAAATTGTCTGACATGTCGTGGCCATCTTGTTGCCTGCCTCCTCAGGTGACCAGGTGTCATATCACCTGGTTGTCACGTTGCTGAGGAGTTCTTGGGTTCCTGTGCTCAACCTGAGGTAAAGAGTCTGTCTTGGGCAAGGTGAGCTCTGCGGCTCCCATCCCTCTCCTGTTCACAGACTGCGTGCTGGGTGTGTTGGCATCATCCACAGTGTTGGCCATAGATTGCTCTTCTTTCTCTCCTGTTCCTCAACTGCAGCTCTGAGGTTTACCAATTGTGCTATTTTGCGAATACAACCTTCTTGAACCCCTCCCCCCCTCCCCATTAAAGTAGCTGTGTTCCAACTTCAGGAATGGCGTGTGCCTGCGTGCATGCATTTTAAACAAAAATTGTCATCCATTCTTACCAGCATGAACAGACCTACTCTTCTGAGGTGAAAACTGCATGCATTCGCTTTTGGGGCCTCAGTTTTCAGTCTCATCCAAAGGACTAATTGGGGAGTGGAGTCCCTACTAATGCTAACTCAGGGGTAAAACAGACGCCTCCATGGTGGTTTGATCCTAGGCCATCAGGTTAAGAGTGTAACTGTCTAAACTCAAGGCTATCCAGCCCTTCCTCCTCCCCCTAATTACTCTTCCAAGAAAGCTGGATGAGTTTGTAGCATGTGGAGAAGATGCGAAGAGGGCGTTTGCCCATGGGACTGTTGTTGATCCTGTCATCTGAAGAACTTGCACTGGAGAAGGAAGCCGCAGCAGCTTCAGTGAAAAGTTTCCTCAAGTGGAGAGCTCAGCAGAACTGGAACCTGAGTTGTCAGATTGTTGTTGGGTCACCTGTCCAGTGCTCTGACCACTGGGCTATTTCACCAGAAGGCTTTTCAAGTTTCCCCCTCTCCCCGCAACATTCTTCTATATGGGGGGGGGGGGGGGGGGGGGTGACTGGAATCTGGTGGTTATATTGTCTCGTGTGTCTTTCATCTAGAGATGAAGTATTGATAGTTGTATCTGACATATCATGACTGTTTCAGTCAGTATAGGTCACATCCTGTTTCTTGTTTCAAAGATCTCACTTGGATCTCTAGTATTTATATGTATTTTATTAGTTAAAAATTTTGGATTTGTTTTTGTTTATTAAAAGGTGTTCGTCCCAGACGATATGAAAGACGAAAAATACTGGGCCAGACGACGGAAGAACAACCACGCGGCCAAGAGGTCGCGAGACGCTCGTCGAGTCAAGGAGAACCAGATCGCCATGCGAGCTGCCTATCTGGAAAAGGAAAACACCACTCTCAAGGAGGAACTGGACAAGGTCCGACGGGACAACTCACGCCTCAAACACCGCCTGAGCAAGTACGAACCGACAAGCTAAACTGGGACGATAGGACAGGAAAACGCATCGGCAGGATCTACGATGAGGACGTTGTTGTGTATCGTTATTGGCTACTGTGCATTTGACATTGGTTTGATATAGTTGCTCAGTTTGGTCTCGCAGTCTTATGCCTATGGTTTACAAGTTGTTATGTCATGTTGTTATCATTCAGGTTGGTTAGCGCATCAGGACTTGCCTTTGGTTAGTTGGCCGCATTGTAACAAGACATTATAAACTTTTACTCTCTCATGGCCTGGTTCATACAGATTGATATTCACACTGATCATGTGGATCACTTACGTTTTTTGAACTTGTGTTCCTAGTACACTAAAATAAATGCAATATTGTTGTTATATACGTTTGTGCTGTTCTAATATCACTGATCAGGGGTAGTGAAGCCATCGGTCATGTCAAGTTGTTTGCCATTTTTCTTATCGAAGAATTCATCGTTTGAAAGATTTTAAAATCACTTTGCCATTTTCATTATGTAAAAGCTCATCATTGATAATGAGTCTTAGGATAATAATACTGAAAATGACAGGTTAGTGCGAAGTAGTGTTGAGCACAGCAGACCAAATTCTGCTTTTTATAGCAGACTTAGTATCATCTTACAGGAAGATTGCAGATCAGATATATCTCCACACCCTTTCCTCATACTCCCTTGACTCCCCCCCCCACTCCCAAAACAATCAAAGCCTCAAAAGCATTGAGGATGAATTTGTGTGCTTTTTTATCTTTGCTAGTGATTAGCATATTTCTTGTTGTGTTGGAAATCAAGTGATATTTTTTCCTCACTAAAAAGTGCCTGTTTTATTTACGTATTCGTACATTTTTGGGGTACAATTTTTACAGAAAAATCCCATGAGGTGTTGTCAAGTCAGATGCATATGTTCGATTGTGTGCTACAGTGTCTATCAGATTAATGCATAAAAGTTACTGTAATTTGTTAGGGCATTGTGGGTGATAATGCTACAAAAAAAATTTTAGGTTACAATTAATTTTCATGTTACTTGTGTCTTCTTTTTAAACATATTTTTAGAAGTTAAGTGTTGGATTGTTTGAAGTCTCATATATGTTATATACAAAGTCTTATATAAGTATTACTAAGTAAGAAATGTAAAAGGTAAAGTTGCCAGTATTACCAGTGCAATAACAGTTAACGGTTCCAATTTGTTGTTGTTGACATAATGGCATGCATAATGGGAATGAAAGAGCCTAGATTTTCTTTCCCGAAGCATTGCATCAGGATATTGACCGCCTGATAGGTCATAGCTGATCAGATCAGATCAGAGTGTTCTTCTGAAATATTTTCAATTTGTTTCCTATTCAAAGGTAAAATGAACCCCCTAGCTCTGGTACCCTACAGTTTGAATCAGACGTGAAAGCATTACAAATTGATAATTAAAACTTGGTTGTGCCCCTGTAGTGAAAAGTGATGTCTTCCACTTCGAGATGTGTCTTTTAGTGTTGGTCAATTATTTATTGAATGGGGTAGGTGTCAGAATATATCCTTCTGGCTGTCAACATGGTAGAAAACTTCTCTGAAGATGTAGAGTTGAGTGATGTTTCATGTCAAGAGATGAATTTCCAGTGTCATTATCATCATCCAGAATTTGACCAGTCACTACAAGGTTAGAAATAGTGATGTATCTTTTGCGTGTCGAAAAAGTCTGGAGGTAAATCAGACATTTCTTCATGGTCAGAAAGCTCTTGAGATGGAGCCAGAGATAAAATCTGTGCTCTACTTTACCCAACACCTAAAGACTTCAACCTCTCAGTCTGTTGCTAAGTTGTGATACAGCACAACATCAGAACAGATAACTGATTAAAGTTGTGGGAATGTTTGGTAGGAGGGGGGGGGGGGGGGGAGGATGCTGCTTTTTCTGCTGTAATACAAAGATTTTATTACATCATTTTTTTTGATGGTGTGAAGCTTCTGTTTTTGTTGTTGCTTTAGTGACCCCCCTCCCATCCCCTGGAATGTAAAAAGACAAGCTTGTTTGTTTCTTCTCTGTGTTGTTCAGGGAAAATGTACTTCAAAGTGGCATTAATTATTGGTGTATTCTTTTTCTTTCTTGTCAGTGAAGTTGAATTTGTGTTGCATTTCCCCCCTATTATCACTGTTCTGTGAAAACTCTAGTATGGCATTGTATTTTTATATATTTTTGTGTGGGTGAAAACTTTTGAGTGATACTGACAAAAGTTTTTGATGGTATCTCATTTCCTTACAAGTACGTTAGTTGAAGTTTCTTTAATGAGACAGTCCATGGTCACTTCTGATAGCTTTGAGAATCATCTCCACTTATAGATCAGTCATGAAGAGAAGTTTTTTTTTTTTTAGACAAATTTCATGATGTGGCATTGTATCAAGAAGCACATTGAAGTAGCAGTGCGTGCACTTTCTCTTGTACAGATATCAGGGTGGATGTAACTGTCACTGTTCACTGTATCAAGTGTATTCCATGCAAGTGATGAAGATGATTTTTTGGCAACGTTTTTGTTCCCACCGTTTTTGGCTAGTTGTGACTTTTGATAAGGAGAGGAAGGGCAAGGGAGAGCAGTTTGGTGGAAAGGAAGGGAGAGGGAAGTGATGGAATGGGTAGATAATGCTTTTGATCCCATTGTTACAGGCTGATATTTGGAGAGCCATTTTGATGCATATTATATGTGCTGGCTGTTTTCATGGATATATTGTTTCAAACTCAGGGCTGTTGTAATGACACTGTACAGCATTTTAGCAGTCATAGTTTTTATAGAAAACTTTTTTGGTTTATTCTGCTGGTTTTAAAGATAGTTTTTATTTCTTTTTCTGTCTTTTTCTTTTTCTTTATTTTAAAATCTTGCTTTTGTTTTTTTGTTTTTTTTTTTTTTTATTGGATGGATGACACACTTGCATACAACCACTCCATGTTTGATGATCTGAAAGCAGCATGTGGATCTACAGAATTCTGTTTATTTTTCAAAACAAATATGTTTTTATGGTTGTTCAGGCTTTGGTTTTACAACAAGAAAAGGGCAAAGTCAAGGAATTTCACCTTTTTAAGTAGAGGGGTGCGAGCAGTGCATGTTCTCTCTCTCTCTCTCTTCTCTCTCTCTCTCTCTCTCTCTCTCTCTCTCTCTCTCTCTCTCTCTCTCTCTCTTCTCTCGCTGTGTGTTTGATTTTTCAGACCAAGTATTTCATATACTTTATTGTTGAAAGAAAAATGGCAATATTGGCTGTGGCTCATTGTGTGAAATACAGGGTATGGAAGAAATAGGAGACCATGGGTTAGAATTTTTTGTTTTTTAATCATACTGTACTTACATCAAGATAGACAGCTAGTGGGTTATGGTTTCCAGTCATCTGTTTTCTTGTCAGCAAGTTATCTATCTGTAAGACAAGTGTTATTTAAAGCTGTCAGGCACGATATCAAGTCCTTAATATCAAGTCCTTAATTAACTACAGTTGATAGTCTACAAATTTTATTTGAATTGTCAAGTTGTTATTTGTAACATTGCGTTGGTTGTTGTACACGTTTACTGTTTGTCTGCGGTTATATCGTCATGAGATGGTAGTTGTATCTTTCTTTTTTTTTTCTTTCTATTTTTGTTGTTAATTTAAATTGCTCAAACCTGTTGATGTTCTAAGGTGATAGCCTGATCTGGCCTTTGAGGGAGGAGGGTGATAAACAGCATTAGCATTAATACTGGTACTGTATATTCTGTACAGAAGACAAATAACAAAACAAAACACGCATCTTTAAGCAACATTTCAATTTAGTGCTGTTTAGTTGCTGCGCACACAAGCATGCATGTACAGTTTGTATGTACACGCACACATGCATGCACCCGGACGCCTTTTTTTTCAAGTAACCCTTACAACTTTCCCCCTTCTATTCTGTGATGTGTTTACTGCATCTTTTTTATTCTGATGATGAGGTAGTGAGATCGAGATGTTTACACTGATGGAGAGGCACAGGGTGGCCTTTCTGCAGCATTATTTGTGTGTATGACCTTCATGTACTTTTGTATTAATACGAAGTGTTTTCCTTCTTTTATACCTTTCTATCTCCTCAGGATTATAGGTTAAGCATGGGGGGGCTGACATTCTCAGTTTGACCTTATCTTGTTTGCCTTCAGGAATGTAGTTTTCAGAGTGCTATATTTTTTTGTTGGTTGGGGGGGGGGGGGGGGGGGGGGGAGTTGTTTGGGTTTTTTTTTTGGGGGGGGGGGGGTTAGGTTAAGGAGTCCAGTTTTAGAGAAGAAAATGCTCTACATGAATGGTTTTGACTTAAGGCATTAGTATGCATTCATCACTTCCAGTTACAGTGAGGGGACAATCCTGATATGGTCTTTGTCATTGGCTGGATTATAAACAGTAAGAAATCATAAAGAAAAGAAAATCCCCCAAGTTGGAATGTGGCTACCTAAACAGTAGCACTCGCATAAATCTCACCTTTGGCAAACCTTGGAGCCCTAGCCAAGGAATGGAAAAAAAATGAAAGAAACTGCAGATTTTTTTAAATAGATGTTTTACGTAGACACAACATATTTTTGTCCCAGTTGCTGTTACAGATTTTTTTTTTTCTCTTTCAAATCTACACATTAGGTTAACAGGAGAATATTATTATAAAGTGTTACTGTCATGGTGAAGTGGATTTTATATAAAGTTCCTCATTGGCACCTCGACATGCTTGGACCCATACTGTCTCTTTCAGAATGTGCACATACAGATTCATGACTGCACACAAGCCCACTCACATGTAAGCAAGCTCAAGTATACAAAGATGATTGCGCGTGCGCGCGCGCACACACACACACACACACACACACACACACACACACACACACACACACACACACACACACACACACACACTCACACACACACACACCATACTTGCACATGATTTATGTTTTACTCCTGTCTATAACATTCCACCTACCGTTTTGACTTCTTGTTCCTTTTCTCCCCCTTAAGAAAATGATCTGATTTTCTTAGGTTGACAAATTTGGAGTTTGAATTACAAAGCTACTCTATGTTCGAATTTTGTATGTGAAAAAGGATAAAAGCATCTACCCCAAAAAGTTTTTTTCCCTGATATTAGCAGCATAAGATAAATTAATAGGCTTGTAAAATGTGTTTGGTGTGAATGCAGACAGGACGCATGATCCCAACTGATCATGGATAATCCCATTTTTCAATATTATCATTACAATAACACATTTTCATTTGGACCATAGCTCTTTTTTTTTTTTTTTTAATCAGCAGTGAAATGTACAGATTTTTCACGTTATGACTTGGCATGTATTGTTATGAAGATGTATGCCCGGTATTGTTGACTTCACTGTATAGACCCGCAGCATCGTGAAGGACATGTCGATTTGCAGAATACTTGGAAGGAAAGCTGGAGGGAAGTTGAGGGGGGTGATGTGTAAACGTTTGGAAGAAAAAGAAAGTCGTTCGTCAGTGAATGTGCGTGGGTATGTTTTGGAGACAATATATGTTTTGTCTTAACTAGGAAAATGTTTGTATATTATATATATAAATAATCATACTCTTGAATTAACGACCATTTTAACACATTTCTGACTGAGCAGTGTTATCCATGTTTCTTTCCCATGTCCAACTAATGTTCATAATGTTTCCATAATCCAAACAAAAGGAAAAAAACCCTCAAACAAACAACAAAACCCCATATGGCCATAGGTTTTGGTAGCGTAGGAAGTAGGTAAACCTCAGTTCACCACAGACATTGAATCAACTCCAGTTTAAACATTGCAAGGAGATCTTGAGGACAAGTTTAATCAACTCTCAGCCCATTGCAGCAGGACACAGCAGGAATTGGTCTGCAAGGCTGTGAAGAAAGACCGCTATCAGCGAATAGCTGAGAAAACAAGACTTTGATTTTTCATGAATGACAACTGTTCATGAAACTCTTTTTCTGTCATTCTGTCTTTCTTTATCATCCATGCACATTCAGATGGAGTCCTGCATATGCTGATACACATGCTCACAAGCATTTATGCAGAAACGCATGCATGTTAGAGCATGCATGCACACATGCTTGCATGCAGACACAGACACACACAGATGCATACATATGCACACACACAAAAGCACATACATACAAACAAAGTCATTTGACATTCTGATTTCTTTTCATGAGAAGGATCATTATCAACATATATAATACACGTAAATTGTTGGAAGCAAAGTAAACAATAAGAATGTACATGTGAATTAACATTGTGCTGATTAGAATGTTGCACGTAAGTGGTTTTCTTGTTGTGTAAATATATTGTGAATAAAAAGAAACTGGTTTGGCCTGTGTATCTGTATGCATGTATGGGAGTGCATGGTTATTTATTCCTGGTGGATGAAGGGGGGAACCTCCAATGGGTAAGGCTTTTCTTTGCTTTTGCTTTTAAATTTTGTAAAGATATAAAATGTGACATGGAGAAAAAAATGACACACATTTTAATCACTCATAAAAATGATGTATATTCTTATCACTTGTATCCCCTAAGACCTTCGGATGAGACTATAAACCAAGGTCCCTTGTGTGAATGCATGTAGAGCATCTTGCGCACACTTTAAATTCTGTTCACTTTTGTAAGAGTAAGCCATTGTGCGCGGGTTGGAACAGATAAGATTTTTCCTCTGAAGTCGGAGTATGGCTAACTATATGGCGAGGTACTTGAAAATAGTCATACACGCAAACTTCTCATCCAGTGTGCAATTTCAATCTCACAGTGATTCCCAGGTGGGATTAGTGAGAGTGCACTTTCTGGGTGACCCCCCAGAGTGTTACGTTGGGTAACAACAACATGACAAGATTTTCAAAACTGCATATACACAGGGACTGAATGTGAAAAAGCACATGAATGGTTATTCCATTATCCTGGATATAAAAGAATGAATAAAGAAATAAGTCAGAATGCAGCTAACTTAATGTTAGGGGAAAAAAAACTGGTCGCACAATCTCACCTTGGTGAACCTCAGGAACCCAGGTGAAAAAAGGCCACTCCTGAACACACACAGGTTCATATGCACACAGTCTGTTTGCACACACACACACACACACACACACACACACATTTGCGCCAGTGGGAATGGATCTGAGGCTATTTGAGAGTGGGAACGAATGACACAATTGACAAAACCGCATGTATGGGGGGACTGGATGAAAAAAAGTACGAGTGCGTATTCCATTATCCTCAAAATAAAAGAATAAAACTCACACACAAATACTCTGCTTAGATGTAGTTCAAGAACATGCAATTTGACACATTCTTCACAATCTGTGTTTACTGTGAAAAGTTAGCGCACATTTCAAGAATGTTTGGCTGCAAGATCCTTGATTAAATAAAGATTCTTTACTCGTAATCCCCATGAATTCCACTGATTCAAAATATTGAAATATTTGTAAAATAAAACAAACCATGAGTAAGTATAAACAACAATGTTCAAACACTGTGTCAGAGAAAAGCCTTCAGGGAAAATGCAAAGCTGGACTTATACCCACTAGACAAGAACAGTTATCTGGGGTCTGGAGGAAGGGAGGGGGGGGGGGGGGGGGGGGGGGGGGGCATGAGTGCTTATTTCATTGTCCTCGATGTAAAAGAATAAATGAATAACTTAATAAACAAATGTCTTCCAGCTTGCAGTTAGTGGTTCCCCCTTTTTTTTGTTGCTTTTCTGGCCAGCATATATACAGTTGCTTGCTGGGTGACGCTGGTTCTGTGTTACTGCACACGAAAATAATACACTGAGAGAGAGAGAGAGAGAGAGAGAGAGAGAGGAGAGAGAGGAGAGAGAGAGAGATTGTATACGTATTTTATTCTTTTTATTTCGAGGATAACGGAATAGGCACTCATGCTTTTTAAATATTCAGTCCCCGTTTTCATGCCGTTTTGTCAATTTTCTCATTCGACCCCACCCGCACAAATGGCCGGCCTACTCTTTAAAATAGCATTATGGTACGAAGTTTTTTCATCAGGTTTATGTAAAATCAAGAAAAATACAGAAGTTTCTTCATATTCAAATATGAGGTCTACACAAATAATATAGAAAAAAAATTATAAGAGTTTCAAAAGATTCATGTAGCAACACAATTTATTTCATCGGTATCACGACCAACACCGACTGCACTCACTCACCACACTCACACACAACACACACAAGATTCAAGATTCAAGATTCAAGATTCAAGATTTAATTCCTTTCACCCTTTTGGGGCATGGAGGATAACAAACAAGTTCAAACACACACACACACCACACACACACACACACACACACACACACACACACACACACGCGCGCGCGCGCGCGCGCGCGATCGCGCTCACACACACACACACACACACACACACACACACACACACACACACACACACACACACACACACACACACACACACACTTTAAACCGAGGCCCGTGTGTGAACGCACGCAGAACATCTTGCGCACACGTTAAATCCTGTTCCGCTTTTCGTAAGAGTAGGCCATCGTGTGCCGGTGGGAACAGATGACAATATTTACAAAAACTGCATACACATGGGGACCGGATGAAAAAAAGCACATGATTGCTTATTCTGTTATCCTCGATATAAAAAAAAATAAATAAAAAAATAAACACACACACACACACACACACACACACACACACACACACACACACACACACACACACACACACACACAGAGTAGTTTACAGTGAAAAATTATATGTCTAGGTGATAAATCAGAGCCAATATACATCTTATTTCTTTACAAAATTTAGTTATAAAAGCGTCCAATCGAAATCTATATACCAGGCTTCTTACTGTCTGTTATAACAATGGCGCACTCTGTCACATCTCAACGACTCTGCTCTTGAAGAATTCTTCCGTAAATTATAAAAATGGTTCCAACAAGCTTTTTCCAGTAAATGGTTGCCCTCCTGAAGACTAAGTGGAAGATTTAGAGATGTTGTATCTTCAGCATCAATGTCCATTTCAGCAGCTTTTGCAGAGCTGTCAGCCCATTCCATTATGTCATATGAAAAAGTATTGGATGATAATGTGATTATGTTTGAAATAGTTAAAAGTTTAGTTAAAAGCCCTGTTGGCGAATTTTTGTAAATTTTCTTGTTAGGAGTTTAATTTGTTCAGGAATTTACCCCCCCCTTCCCGTTTTTCTTCAAGAAATACATTATATGGGTCTGAATTTGGGTTTAAGATTGATAAGGGATAGACACATGTAGGTGAGGTTATTCTATTCATTTTACTTTTAATTCTCTCAGTCACTCAACGGGATAAATACATACACACCCACCATAGTTACCAAACCCAAACCTACATGCATAGTTGCACGCATTCACACACACACACACACACACACACACACACACACACACACACACACACACACACACACACAATGATTTCGCACATGCACGCTCACACATACTTGCTCATATCCACATGCAGGCATATGCACTGACATACATACTCACACACTCGCACATACACACTCAAGCACACAAGTGACACAATTAATTTTATTCTACTTTTGTTTCTCGTCTAATATCACTATGAGTGAAGAGACGTTAAATTGAAGAAAGAAGAAAGAAACACACACAGAGGGAGGAGATTTTGCTCTTTTTTACAGGTGCGGTTATTAGCCATCAATTGTCACGGAAGTGTTAGACGCGCGTAAAGGACATCATCAACATCATCTTTCGTTAAGAACTGCCATAGGACTGGTAGCACTCACAGAATATAATGAATACACAATCGATGTTTAGAAAAGCCGCAGTTTTTGTCGGCGTACTGGTAAGCTGCCACTTTTTGGTGTTTTCAAGCACGAAGACCTTCAGTTACATTCGCAAACGTGAAGTGGAAGAGCTGTCGACTGCAAGTAAGTGGGGGGCAGTGTCCTGTCAATTGTTCGTGACAATCTAATCTTCTTCTTTCCTTTCTCTACTGCCTTCAAAATTGTGAAGATTTTGTAGACTTCGAGGTGTATGTTGGATATGTTTGTGTTTCCGTAACCCACGTAACGCTGGCATGAGTGACGGGATCTTGATCGTGCATTTTGATCTTCTGCATTGTTTACAAAAAGAAAGGAAGTTGACCAGGGAGATCGTAAAAATCCTCACCCTTAATTCAACAGAAGCCGCTGAGTTTCGAACCCACTACTTCACGAGACATGACCAATAGGATTGAGTTCAAACGGTCTGAACATCTCGGCCATCGCCTCTGTCCGTCTGACATATTGACATCACTCATCAAGTCTCTGGCCTGATGCTTCAGAGTGTGTGTGTGTGTGTGTGTGTGTGTGTGTGTGTGTGTGTGTGTGTGTGTGTGTGTGCGTGTGCATGCATGCGCACACGCTCACACATGCACGCACACACATGCACACACTCATGCACATGCCCCACACGCAACACACACACACATAGTCACACACACACAGTGTCACACACAGTGACAACACCACACACACACACACACAACACACACACACACACACACACACACACACACACACACACACACACACACACACACACACAAAAACGATTGCATGTTTGTATATGTACAGACATGTATGCAAACATGCGAAATGTGTAGGTGCACATGATGCGGTTGTACACATACTTGCAAAACATTTCTCTCTCAGTCTCTGTCTGTCTGTCTGTCTGTCTGTCTGTCTGTCTGTCTGTCTGTCTGTCTGTCTGTCTGTCTCTCTCACATGTCTATTATTACACACACACACACACACACACACACACACACACACACACACACACACACACACACACACACACACTACATGTATATACAGGATAGTGAGGATACACACACACACACACACAAAAAGCAAAAAAAAAAAAGCAAATCAATGCTTATTCAATTTTTAAAAAAGTTAAAAGTCTGTCCCGAGCCTAAGGCTCATCAGGCTGGTGCTTATCCCGGTTTCTGTGGCGTTAAGCGACTGAGAGTCATAGACTCCCCCCTGGATAGGACGCCAGTCTATCGCAGGGTTAACCCCCAAGGTTGGTACCCCTTTTACACCTGGGTGGGGTGAGAAAATAGCCGTAAAGTGCCTTTTCCAAGGCCACAATGCCATAGCCGAAAGCTGGGATCGAACCCGCAACCTTTAGATTGCGAGTCCAACGCCCTAACCACTAGACTACAGCGGCGGCTCTTATTCAATTATACCATCTGGAAAAAAAGATTTGATTTGATTTGATTTGACCCACAAACACACACACACACACACACACACACACACACACACACACACACACACACACACACACACACACACACATCTTGCACACATGATAAAACCTGTCCCACTTTTTGGCCATTGTGTGTTGGTGGGAACAGATGACAAAATTTACAAAACTGTATATTACACATGGGACAGGATGTGAAAAAGCACATGAGTGCTTATTCCTTATCCTCAAAATAAAAGAATAAATTAAAATTAATAAATTCATAAAATTCATAATACTCCCCCCCTCACTCACACACACTTACACAGTAACACACACACATGTATACAATACATATACGCAGAGGTCTACACATACAGCTCTAGATAATCAAACTAGTTAAATCTTGAATCTGTAAATGTAATGGTATCAGTAGATCTGTCTACCCAGAATGTGCATGTTAATCACTTGCATTTTATAAATCTCTGAATTTCTAACTAGCACTAGTTAGGTCTTTCTGCTGTCTGTCTGAAGTCAGTTAGTCTGTGTGTATTTCTGTCATCTGTCTGTCTGTCTGTCTGTCTGTCTGTCTCAGTGTCTGTCTGTCTGTCTGTCTGTCTGTCTGTCTGTCTCTGTTTTATAACATGTGATTCTTTTTTCAACAGATTCTGAGAGCAAAAGTGAACAATAGCCATCCCTATTTTGACCATACCACAAGTACCAGCCACTGCAGAAGGAGAAAGCATTATCATCATGAAACGTGCTCTGAAAACTGTGTTACAGTGTGTGTAAAAAAGCTTCCGGATTAGTTGTGATTACAGATTAGTCATGAATAGTTTAGGAAAACTGCAATAATTAAGAAGAATTTGAAGAATATTTTCTTTGAAGAAAACCACTGTTTTCGGGATACTTTTTAAAATTTATTTTTTTATACGAGAAGCTCTTTTCTTCAGACCAAAAAAAACAACAATGAACATTGCAAGTGTAATCGTTGGAGTTGTGGCCACTACAGCTTGGTGGTATGGATGGTTGTGGCCCCTGATTTATGTGATTACGGTGGTACTGACAGCGTACTATACTGCACAATGGAATCTTGTGCGCGGCAAGTTGTATCAACCCCCTGCTCCCCAGCCACATGCTACTGTTGCTGGTGTGGTGCTTCAGAAAATGATGGTAGGTATAGAATGAATGGTTGTAGTGTGTGTGTGTGTGTGTGTGTGTGTGTGTGTGTGTGTGTGTGTGTGTGTGTGTGTGTGTGTGTATGTGTTGGGTTTTTTTTGTTGTTGTTGCTGTTGTTATTGTTGTTGTTTTGTGTATGTGTGTGTGTGTGTGTGTGTGTGTGTGTGTGTGTGTGTGTGTGTGTGTGTGTGTGTGTGCGTGTGTGCGTGCGTGCGTGCGTGCGTGTGTGTGCAAGCGCACGTATGTGCGTGTTAATTCAGTAATTGTTATTTGTGCAATTTTTGTCATTCTTAATTGGATGTGTTTCACTTTCAGTTGAATTACATTTTTGTTGAATTTTAGAAATAATGTGAAAAGAATGACTGGAATGTTTGGTCTTTTGACGTAACTGATGCTTTGGGTAGTTCAGCCATCTGTACATCCTGGTTTAATCAATGATTCATTTGAGGATATTTTCTCTTCCACTCCAGTTCCATATCCTGTTCTAGTTCAGATCTCTTTTCTCTGCAAGTCTTTCAGATGAGACTATAAGTCATCAGCTGAGGTTCTGTGGTCGAATAGGCACACAACAACTTGCGCTCATTTGTAGTCATAACTGTTTCTTTATTTTATTATTTTAAAAAATCATATTAATTATTATGATCATTGAAGAAATACTAGTGCAGGAAAACAAGTTCAGGTAAGCATAACTTTACAAATCTCCATCATTTTAAAAATGATTTGTCAAAGACTCGGTTAAGAAAAGAAAAAAAAAATCTACTACACAAGCAATCAGGAATAAAGCCACATTAAAACTAGAAAATCAAATCTCACAATGACAGCGTTTGATTCTGTTTTTTTGGTGCTTTTGTAATTTTTAGCCGGAATTGTATGACAGCCACTGTAAGTTGTGCAAGTGACACAAAGCCAGTGAGCATACAGTTTGCATGCTGTGATTAGTGTAAATAGCGTAATGATGTAATTTAAAGGTGAAGATAATCAACACTCACCTTCACCTGTCTCATAGTCCTGCAGACCATGGGGGAACCAATGAAGATTTTGCAACCAGCTTCCTCCACTCCCCACGGTCCTCTGCTGTTTTCCATAGTTATATGCATGTTATATACATGTATATTTGAAACACATACACACATATGTAACTGAACATTATTTAAGCTTAATTGTACATATTTTTTTGTGTGTGTTACAGGAAAAAGAATCCACTGGAAGTGGCTCAAGACCCTCCGTGTCTCGCAAGACCCTGATATCTCGCAGTCTCGACAATGCCTTACAGGAGATCATTGACCTGGTCTGTCGGGACTTCATCCTCAACTGGTATCGAGACTTGAGCTGTGACCAAACCACGCTCATCAACAGCGTTCAGTAAGACTCTAAAGTCTTTTTGCCTGGTCTGCCTGGTCGTGTCAGTCTTGGTTGCAAGTTTATCTAGTTTGTGTAATGATATATGAATTTCAACACACGCACTGTGACACACATGCTCGCATGCACGCATGCATGCACACACTTTTCATTTTCTTACATACTTTTCTTTTGTAGATGGCTTGATGAAAAAAAGCAAGTGTTTTGCTTGCTCAATGTACCATCTGTAAATAAAAATTTGACTTTGACTTTGACACACACATCCACCCATATACCCCCATCCCTCCTCCCCAATACACACACAGACACACAGAAACACATACACACAGACAGACAGAGACAGACAGACAGACAGACAGATAGACAGACACTCCCCCCCCCCCCCCCCACACACACCCACACCCACACACACACACACACACACACACACACACACACACACACTTAACACACACACACACACACACACACACACACACACACACACACACACACACACACACACACACACATGTATACATGTACCTTCAGGTGATTGTGCTGTGGTTCTGAACAGATGTGAAATGTGGCAGTTGATCGACAACATCAGCTCTCGCCTGGCAGACATTGATGTGGTGAGAGTGGCCACACAGGATGTGGTGGAGACTTTGTACTACCACTTCAAGTGCATTCGACTGGCCCAGAAGAGGTGTGTGTGTGTGTGGTGTGTGTGTGTGTGTGTGTGTGTGTGTGTGTGTGTGTGTGTGTGTGTGTGTGTGTGTGTGTTGTGTGTGTGTGTGTGTGTATGTATGTGTGTGTGTGTGTGTGTGTGTGTGAGTGGGGTGTGTGTGTGTGTGTTTTGTGTGTGTGTGTGTGTGTCTTGTGTGTGTGTGTGTCTTGTGTGTGTGTGTGTGTGTGTGTTTGTGTGTGCATGCTTGCATGCGTGCGTGCACATGCGTGCATGTGTGTGCGTGTACACGCGCATACATGTATACATGCACACATGCATGAGTGCACTCATAAATTGCTCTTCTGTGTACACGCATACCTACCCATGTCTATACATAATTGAAGGGATGGAGACCAAGGGGAGGGCACTCAGAACCCCTTCCTGTTGCACCCCTGGCTGCGTGACGAGGAGCACGAAGGCGAGTGTCTGCGTCAGGTGACGGAAGCCTTGCTCCTCATCCTCCTGCCCCCTACCTACGCTCGCTGCGACAGTCACCGACACCTCCTGCGAGAAATCATCTCCACCTCAGGTAGGTTTTGACGTGAAGCTTGAGAGGATGCTTTAGCTGTGTGGTTTTAGACCGTTTGAATCCGATTCTTTCTCTTTAAATTTTTTTTTTTTTTAAAAATTATAATTCAGTGTTATTGAAATTTTAATTAATTAGTTGATTTATATATTTTATTTTCATTATTATTATTTTTTTAATCTGGTTCTGTGGGTTCACAAAATCACAGATTCGAATCTTTGCTGCAGCGTCTGGTGAATGAAAGTTGGGGGATTTTTAAGCTCTTCCTGGCCAGCTTCAAAGTGCAGGCCTGCCAGTGCCTTAATTCTCTTTACACATGCAGAGGATCAAATATGCATGTCAGAGGTCTCATTATTCATGTTAGCACTCGGTGGGTTATGAAAACATGAACATACCCAGCATGCATCCTGTATGAGCTGCTCTGAAGTCTGAATGTGTATTGGCTGAGGCCAGTGGGAAGACCTCCTGCACAGCCACAAGCACAGGAGAGGATCAAGCAGTGTGCATCCCACGATAAGGGAACGCAGAGGAGAGAGAGGAATCTTAAGTGGGTTACTGTGGTCTTTGAAGATCTTGTTCTTTCTGAAAAAATAAAAATAAGAAAGGGTCTTCTCTTACTATGAAAACTATCCAGTTTGCTGTCAGGTAGGTAGGTAGGTAGTTGCTGAGACCCAGGCTTTGGCATACAACCAAAATACATGGAACACATTGGTGAATGGCTTCTCATTGAGATGCCCCCAATGACTTCAAACATGGAAGGAGAAGAAGAGGAAAAGAAAAAAAATGGAAGAGGAAAAGAAAAAACAGAAGAGGTTGGTTGTTACTGTTTTATATGGTAGGGGGACAGGATAGCCTAGTGGTTAGAGGGTTAGCTTGTGATCTGATGGCCTGGGATCAAGCCATCCCTGAGATGCCTGTTCATGGTGATTTTTCCTAATGGAATTAAACCAAGATCCTGTATGAACACATGCAGAACATCTTGTGCACGTTAAAACCTGTTCTGTCTTCTGGAAGAGTAGGCCATTGCAAGCCAGAAGAAACAGGTAATGAAATTTATAAGACGCATGTACACAGATGTTTTCTCACCCCACCCAGGTGTAAAAGGGGTACCAACCTTGTGTTGGGGGTTAACCCTGCGATAGACTGGCGTCCTATCCAGGGGGGAGTCTATGACTCTCAGTTGCTTAACGCCACAGAAACCGGGATAAGCACTGGCCTGATGAGCCTTAGGCTCGGGATAGACTTTAACTTTAACTAACACAGGTGTTGTATTTAAGACATCATCCATGAAGTCAGAATGCTGCAACCCTAATGGTGGGCAAACAGTTGTGTACGTATGCAAAGTCTCACCATAGGTGAACCTTGGAGCTGTGGCCAAGGAACAGTAACAACAACAATAACAACAATAATAACAAAGAATGGATACCGAGTAGCATACAATAACAACAACAAAAGAATGGACACTGAATAGCATACAATAACAACAATAACATCAACAACAACACCAACAACAGAATGGATGCTGAGTAGCGCACAACAACAACAACCACCAAAACAACAACAACAACAGCAACAAAAACAAAAGAATGGATGCAGAGTAGCATGCAACAATTACAACAACAACAACACTATAAACAACAACACAACAACAGAATGGACTAAGAGTAGCCTACACCACCACCACCACCACCACCACCACCACCCATAACAAAAGAACAGACTCCTGAGTACCGTGTGTGGTGGTTGTGGTTGCGGCAGTGTTCCAGGTGACGATGGACATGCTGTGTGACCCTGACTACATCAACCAGAAGATCCTGGCCTACATCCGCCAGCAGGAGAAGCTGATGGCTGACACCAAACGCACCTACACCTACGCCGCCTCCTACGAAGATTTCGTCAAAATGATCAACCTTTCCGACAGCTTGGATGAGCTCAAACAGATGAGGTGTGGTGTGGTGTGGTGTGGTGTGGTGTGGTGTTGTTTTGTTGGTGTTGTTTTGGTGGTGGTGTGTTGTTGTTGTTGTTGTGAGATTTCGTCAGAATGATCAACCTGTCCGACAACCTGGATGAACTCAAACAGATGAGGTGTGGTGTGATGTGGTTGGTGGTGTTTTGTTGGTGGTGTTGGTGGTGTTGGTGATGTTGTTGTTGGTGGTGGTGGTGGTGATGTTGTTGTTGTTGGTGGTGTTGGTGATGTTGTTGTTGGTGTTGTGAGATTTCGTCAAAATGATCAACCTTTCCGACAGCCTGGATGAACTCAAACAGATGAGGTGTGGTGTGGTGGTGTTTTGTTGTTGTTGTTGTTGTTGTTGTTGTTGTTCTTGTTCTCCTTCTAGTTGTTCTTGTTGTTGTTCTTGTTCTTCTTGTTCTTGTTGTTCTTGTTCTTGTTCTTGTTGTTCTTGTTCTTTTCATGTTCTTCTTGTTCTTGTTCTTCTTGTTCTTCTTCTTGTTCTTCTTCCTCTTGTTCTTCTTCTTTTTTCTTGGTCTTGTTCTTCTTCTTGTTCTTCTTGTTCTTGTTCTTCTTCTTCTTGTTCTTCTTCTTGTTCTTCTTGTTCTTCTTGTTCTTGTTCTTCTTGTTCTTCTTGTTCTTGTTCTTCTTGTTCTTCTTCTTCTTCTTCTTTCTCTTTCTTGTTATTGTAGTTGTTGTTGTTGTTGTTGTTGTTGTTGTCCTTCTTCTTCTTCTTCTTCTTCTTCTTCTTCTTCTTCTTCCTCTTCTTCTTCTTCTTCTTCTTTTCTTCTTCTTCTTCTTCTTCTTCTTCTCTTCTTCTTCTTCTTCTCCTCCTCCTCCTCCTCCTCTCCTCCTCCTCCTTCATCTACTTCTCTTTTTCTTCATCTTATTTTTCTTCTTATTCTTCCCTCTGCCTTACCTCTTCCTTCTCTTTTTTCTTCTTCTTCTTCTTTTTTTTTTTACTCACCTTCTCATTCTGTTTTTTCTTCTCCGTCTACTTCTCCTTTTCTTTCTTCCTTCTCTTGTTCTTCTTTGTCTTCTTCTCTGTGCTAATCTTTTTACTGACTTGAGTCGCTAAACTGAATATGCGTAATTGTCTTCATCTGGTTTTTAATTTTTTACTCACAGAATTTTAATTATTTCAGACATTTGATTTATTGCACATGATCTTCTCTAAGCCCTAGATTCTAAGAGGTCAGACCCTCATGGACACATACACATTTGTAAACATGCATGCATGCTCATACAGAGACACACAGATGTATGGATAAGCAGACAGATGGGCAGAGAAATAGTCAGACAGACAGACAGACAGATAGACATACAGACAGGGAGACATATACATATGGACACACATACACGCACGCATGCATGCACGCATGCACACGCACACCACACACACACACACACAGAGCCCCAGTAGACACAGACACCTGCAGTGTTAGTCAGGTAATGTAAAATTTAAATGGCATAAGTGGTACATCTAAACCAGCTTTTCAATGAAGTCTACAGCTTGCTTATCTCTGGGTTAGGGCTGGCACATTTGAAAGTGAAAAATGTCACATATACATAAATCTGGTTAAACCTGTAATTAAAAAAAAAATTGTTTTAGTAGTCTGTCAATTTAGTTGTTTATAGTATTCACTTGTACTGTTCAGCACTTTTTTGTGTGTTTCAGATACAAAATCATCTCAGAGATCATGCAAGCCACCACCATCAACAATTTGAAGAAAGCTCAAGGAATCAACACAGGTCTGTTTCTAATGGAAATACTTTTTTTTTGTTAGGAGAACAATGAACAATATTTATTGTTATTAAAGCTTTTAAGCCATTTGGCACAGTGTCACAACAAAACAATGCTATGTGCAGCATGATTACTATGACATGGAATCTATGGCAGTGTTGATTTTTTTTTTCATTATATGAACAATACACCGTGAAACAATAACTATTCTGATGAAGTCAGACTGTCACAGAAAACAGTGAATTTGTATTTCACAGCATTGACAACATAGTTTTTGTTGGGGAGGGGGAAGAGGAGGAAAGAGAGAGGGAGGATGGATGATTGATGACTAAATGAGAGAAGACAGAGACAGAGCAAGAGACAGACAGTATGAGAAGACTCCTGTCTCAGAGGATCACTGTTGATGTCACTTTTCTGTTTTTCAGACAAGGAGAGCTCTCCAAAAAGCACAACCAAAGGGGAACTACTGAAAGCCAGAAACTTGAAGCGCTACATAAATCAGGTTTGTAGATTTAGTTATTAAAACGATTAGTCAAACTGATTTTTTTTTAATGTTAAAGAGAAAGCAAGAGAACTTTTGCTTGAACCTTGGCCTCAAAACAAAGAATTGCGCTACAGACACCAACATCTGTATTCTTGTCTCCATTGCTGCTATCATCCATACGAGCTCCACGTAATGCCACCAGGGTTCACCATCTTTCTCTGTCTCTGCTGAATTCTACAATCTCCAGCATCCCTCCCAGACCACTGACCTCAGTGATGTTGGCAGTGTAAGATGTTGGTGTTCTGCTACTTTTCCTTCTGCCCTCAACCTTACCTTGGAAAACTGTCGTCATCAGATTTGTTTGTGTGCTTCTGTTCGCATGACCAACATATCTCAGTCTGCCCTTGCAAATTTCAGCAAACTTTGTCTTTGCACTGAGAGCTCATCAAGAATGCTTTCATTTGCTCTCCTGTCATGTTGAAGTGCATCACTCTCTTCAGTGTGTTTTCATTAGCCCACCTTCCTGCCCCCACCCCCCCCCCACCCCCCCATGGGGATGCCAGGGGGTCTGTCAGTATAAATGGCATCCCCACATTCTGGAGATTCTGTGCTAGAAATTTCCTCTTTTCTGTCACTCTCTTTGTTTCTGCCTTATTTTTTTTTCATCCTGTCACCTCCTCCTTGTCTATTTTCTGCCCTCTTGGTCCATTTTCCTGCCTTTTTTCCAGAAAGACTTAAAAGATAACAATTCTCTTTCATGTTGAAGTTGAATGCGGTGGGCCTGACTTATCAGGCACTTAACGGCTGCATGACACATTTTTGCTTATATATCAGACAACAACAGTTGCTGTCAGAGCGTTCGGCGAAGAAGAAGAACAAAAAGCTGCTTGTCAAACAAAGACTCTATATGTGCAAATATTAAACTGGGATTTTTCTTAAGTGCTCACTCTCCCCCTCTCTGTCTCTGTCTCTGTCTGTCTGTCTGTCTGTCTCTGTTTGTGTGTGCTTGCATGCGCACATGTGTGCATGTGTGTGCTGTGATTGTGATGGATGGTGGTGGTGTTAGTACCTAAGGCATTGCTCACTATAAAGTGTTGGGGGATGGGTTGGGAGGGGGAGGGGGATGTTTGCTTATTCTTAGGTTGTGGGATGTGTGTGTGTTTGTGTATATATATATGTGTGTGTGTGTGTGTGTGTGTGTGTGTGTGTGTGTGTGTGTGTGTGTGTGTGTGTGTGTGTGTGTGCTTGTGTGCTTGTGTGTATGTATGTGTGTGTCTGTGTTTAAGTGTGTGTGTGCATACATACATGTGTGTATGTGTGTGTGTTTTTACATGTATGTGTATGTGTGTGTGTGTGGTGTGTGTGTACAGTTGACTGTAGCCAAACAGCTGGTGGAGAAACGCATGCAGGGACTAGGAGGTAACGGAGGCACACAGAGCTCCACTTCTTCAGCCGACCACCAAGTCACCTTGCCGGGACAGAAGGTAAGACCCAGGAATCTCAATCTGAATTTTTTTTTTTTTTATCCCACAAATATCTTTAGGGTTAGGGAAGGTAAAGCAGCGAGGGAGAGGAGACGGGCGCTGCCCTCAACATGCTGGCCTCTAGAGAGGCTGAGGTCTCTGACACCTCGCTCCCCTGTGACTACATAGGTTATGGGACACCTTTACCTTTTCTTTTACAAACAAACAAGAACAATTCATGTGGTTTACAAGCATATTTGTAAACATTTATGACATGAAAAAGCACCAGTCAGTGTTTAATAGTACTTTATGTATAAGTATAAATAATGGTTTGTTTGAGAATCTAACACTGACTGGTGCTTTTTCATCACATCACATCACATCAGTGATATAAATCCGTGTTAAGACGCGCATGTGCAAATGTGGATTCATACACCAGTGCCTCTAGGTGAGGTGAGGTGAAGCTTGCATTCACACACATATCACAGACACATACTTGAGTGTGTGTGCTCATGAGTTCACAGGTGTATGCATGCATGTGCGCGCGCGCACACGCACGCACGCGCATGCACACACACACACACACGTTATGTTTTTATGTTTTATGTGTACAATTACGCACGCACGCATGCACAAAAATGAGAGAGAGACAGAGAGAGAGACACAGAGAGAGACAGAGAGAGACAGACAGACAGAGAGAGAGAGAGAGACACAGAGAGAGAGAGAGAGAGAGAGAGAGAGAGAGAGAGAGAGAGAGAGAGAGGGGATTCCGCTCCAGAATGAATGATTGTAAGAGTTCTGTGTGTGTCCCAGGTGTTGTCATTCGTGGTGATCATGGAGAAACCCAAGGCACGAGAATTCTTCATGCGTTTCTTGGAGCTGGATGGGAAAGACTTCATGCTGGCGTGAGTTACTCTGTGGGGTTTGGGGTTCGCTTCTTCTTTTGGGGCTTACAAGGGATTGTTTTTTTGTTGGTTTTTTCTCAGCTGTTTTGGGTTGATAAAATGTGTATGTATTTGGGGATGGGGGGGGAGGATTTGTGTGTGTGTGTGTGTGTGTGTGTGTGTGTGTGTGTGTGTGTGTGGGTGTGTGTGTGTGTGTGTGTGTGTGTGTGTGTGTGGGTGTGTGTGTGTGTGTGTGTGTGTGTGTGTGTGTGTGTGTGTGTGTGTGTGTGTGTGTGTGTGTGCACTGGGGAGTGGGGTGAAGGGATGAGTATTTTATGCAGTTGTAGAAATGCTTGCAACATTTGTAAAGTTTTAGATTTTGAATAGACAGTAGATTTTCATAGTTTGTTATATTTGAAGTTTTGTCAGCTGTTGGTCGTCTTAGCACTCTAACTATCCTGTCCCCAGAAAACTTATTATTTTTGTAATTTTTATATTTAATTAAATGCTAACTGACTGTACTCTTTGATTTTATTTCAGATTTTGTTAAACATTAAAAGACTTTTAACCTATTTTAAGTTTTTTAATTTTGATGTTAAAACCTTCATAGCTATGGTATATTGCAGGAATTATTTATATGTTTATAGGGCTTTCAACTTTCTTTGTATTCCAGATTTTGTTTGATGTGAAAAGACATTAACTGTTGTGATATTTCAGGTTTTGCATTGATGTCGAAGGACTCCGTTCCAGCAGTAAGGTGAGCTATTTTTTTCTCATTGATTGTTTTTCTTTGTTTCTCCCTGTCATTCTTTTCTTTGTTTTGTCTTTGTTTCCCTGACATTTTTGTTGTTGTTGTTGTGGGTTCCTCAGCTTAACACTCTGCAGGTCACCCAGGATACTCAGCCTGTCTCACTCCTCACCCTGGGAATCACTGTGAGATTGAAAGTACACACTGGATGAGAAGTTTGCCTGTATGACTCCTTTCAAGGCCCTTGCCACATAGGCAGCTATGTTCTGACTTATGGGTTTTTTTTTGTTCTTCAAAGGAGAGTGCAGGTTGTTATGTTAAGAGTTTGTCATGGCTGAAGACAATCTCAGCATAACATTTTACAACAATACAACATGTTAATGCAGGCCTTGACACTCATCTTGAAGTGATAATATTGATAATGTATGGAATGATGATAGTAATGCATGGAATTGATATAGTGCTGAAGTTTGTAAAGCAACAAAGGAAAGCGCTTGCACAGGCTTGTGTAACTAAGCGGAAGAGGTGTGTGGTCAAGTTCAGGTGGATCAACATCAGGTGGGCAATCTTCCTCAGGTCACTCTGATAAAGATGATAATAAAGTTGTCTAGAATCTTGAAGCAATAGTAATGATAATGTATGAAATAATAATAATAATAATAATAATAATAATAATAATAATAATAATAATAATAATAATAATAATAATAATAATGTATGGAATTGATATGATGCTAAATCTTGTAAAGCAACACAGGAAAGCTCTCATACAGGCTTGTGTAACTAAGTGGAAGAGGTGTGTGGTGATCACGTTCAGGTGGATCAACATCAGGTGGGCACAGAGGTGTACCAGCAGTACGTGGCCAAGTCCACCCGCCCTCTGCCCATCGACAAGGTCACCATCAAGGGCATGGAAACCTTCCTCAGGGGGGACGGGGTAAGCCACCGCTGGTTTGTTGTCATGTGCCAGATCCTGTTGGGTGACAGCATGTTAGTGTAGAAAAATGAGTGAAGTTTCAAAACACACGCACATAAAGGCAGTCATAAAGGCATGCATGCATGCACGTACTCACGCACGCACACATGCACACATTGTTATGTATTTACTTGTTATCACTGTTTAGCCCTATCTGTGTACTGTATACATTATTAAGAAAAAGACACCCATTTTACTGCACACATCCGTCAACATAACAGACCCTTCCCTTCCCTTCCCATTGTCTAATATCACTTTGAGTGAATAGACGTAAAATCGAGGCAACAACGCACGCACATGTATACACACACACATACAGACACACACATACAGACACACTCACACACACACACACACACACACACACACACACACACACACACACACACACACACACACACACACACACACACACACACACACACACACACACACACACACACACACACACAGAGGCACACAAATAAACATTTCCTGTCTACATATGTGTTTGTATACTCTATGAGAGTCTTTGTTTTTTTTCTCTTAAATTGCCATGGACAACTGTCTAATTGCTGTGGGTTCTTTTACATGCACTGAATGTGTGTTACACCTAGGACTTGAGTATGGTGGCTGATCCAAAATAATTAGTACCCAGAACACCACTCAAGGTGTAGTTGATGGGGGAAATATTCAGGCACAAATAGGGAACAAACCAGCAGTTTTTGCTTTTTAGCAGGTGCGTTCCCTCTAGACTACAGATCCACCCTCAAATTATGGGATGGTGTGTACTCTGTCGGTTTTGGTAAGTTGATACAGTTTTGAAACTGTACACAGGATTTGCTTGTATGAGACTCTGTCAGTGCCCCCACTGCTGCAATGGTCTTTGTGCCTGCAAGTCCTTCGGATGAGACTATAAACTGAAGCCCCTTGTGCAAACGCACGCAGAACATCTTGTGCACACGTTAAACCCTGTTCCACTTTTCGTAAGAGTAGGCCACTGTGTGCCGGTGGGAACAGATGACAAGATTGACAAAACTGCATACACGGGGACTGGATGTAAATAAGCACATGAGTGTTTATTCCATTATCCTTGATATAAAAGAATAAAAAAAAAAAAAAAAAAAAAAAACTACACCAGGGACCAGAGGCATTTTACGAGGCGGAGAGACAGGTGAAGGAGGAGCTGGAGAAACAACACTACCACTCCTTCTTCGTCAGCGACCTCTACCACCAGTACATCTCCACCCTGGAGGAGGAGGAAGAGGAGGAGGAGGAGGAGGAAGAAGAGGAGGAGCTGGATAACTTGTCCGTCGTGTCCAGTAAGTGCTGGTATTCTTTTTTTTATATTTATTTATTATTTTTTTTATATCGAGAATAATGGAATAAACACTCATGTGCATTTTTTACATTCAGCCCTCGTGTATATGCAGTTTTGTAAATGTCATCTTTTCCCACCGGCACACATTGGCCTACTCTTATGAAAAGCGGAACAGGACTTAACATGTGTGCAAGAAATTCTGCATGCATTCACACATGGGACCTCGGTTTATAGTCTCATCCGAAAGACTTTTGGGGAGAGTGGAGTCGGCACTGATGTTAAACTCCAGGAGAAAAATCCCCTTGACCAGGAATTGAACCCAGATTGTCAATGGATGTGTGGATAGGAAGAAGAGGAAGGTGTTTATATGGTGGGTATATCCTCAGAATCGGAATGTGGCTTCCTTAATGGTGGGCAAATGGTCGTGTATGTGAAAATCTCTCCATTGGTATACCTGGGAGCTGTAGCTGAGGGAAAAAAAATGTTGTAGGTGTATCTCCTTCAAGATGAAAGTTTCATCTCTGTATGTCTGAAATGTAAGAGTTTTTTTTTTTGTGAAATGTAAGAGCTACCGGTTCTGAGATTATGTCATCTTTATTTGCTATGCATGGAAAAAAAGTTATTGTTTGCGCTATGTCTCCTATCTGTCATAAAAGCAACATGTTTTTCACATCATCCCTGTTTGTGCAGTCCTTTCAGGTAGGTGCCTACTTGTTCAAAATATGGGTTCCACTGTTCATCTTTATCAGTTTTGTAAAACAATGTTAGAATTATGTCCCTATCTACCTATGCAATTCCCATGCATATTTGAAAAACTTGAGCTATCCTCTTTAGTCATCTGCATTTGTCTTAAATTTGAGAGCCAAAAAAAAACTTCCCTGTCTCCTGTAGTTCTTGTCTGTTCTTTCAAAATTGATGTATGTTTTCAAAGGAAGAGTTAAGAGTTCCCAGTTCATCTACCACATGTCCTGAATTGAAGAAGGGATTGGCTGGGTTTATTTTGCATAGATGTGTTATGATTGTAGCAGTTGTAGTACAGACTAAACCACCACATGTCCACAATGCTGAAACTTGCTCCTTCTCCCCTGTGTGCCTGTGGTAAAGAAAACCAGACAGGCAAGCACATCCTTCAAAGATTCACGCTATTCAGCGACCTGAGGAAGAAAGTGTGGCCGACGGAGGTAATCCTACAGACCAAGCTGTACGGCCCACGAGAAGAGCTGGAAAGGACATGCCATTATTTTTCCTAGACACATCTGACGGTGTAAAGCGAACGAGAGAAGAAGAAGAAGAAGCAGTCGTAGTTGTAGTACCTTCATGTCAGGTCATTTCACACCGGTGATATTCACGTTGTTGTTGTTGTTGTTGTTGCTCAGAGGAACTGTTTCTGGACGACAAAGGGGAGGAGCTGGAGGAGGAAGAAGAGCTGCTGGCCGACCAATCGTATCACGCCCGGCAGTTGCTGCGGCAACTGGACACCAAGATCACCAACAAGACGCAGGCCATGCAGGCTCTTCTGTCTTCCCACAGCCTGGACAAGGAGAAGGTGAGGGGGGGGGGGGGGGGGGGGAACGATGGAGACAGACAGCAACGACAGCAACAACACCTTGGCACCTAGGCTGTGTCCACCCTCCCCCTTTTTAATATTTTTTATATTCTGTTATATCAAGGATAAAGGAATAAGCACCCATGTGCTTTTTTTTACATCCAGTCCCCGTGTGTAGGCAGTTTTGTCAATCTTGTCATCTGTTCCCACCTGGCACACAATGGCCTACTCTTACGAAAAGTGGAACAGGATTTAACGTATGCGCAAGATGTTCTATGTGCGTTTGCACACGGGCCTCGGTTTATAGTCTCATCTGAAGGACTTTTGGGGAGAGTGGAGTCAGCACTGATATTAACTCCAGAGGAAAAGTCCCCTCAAACAGGGAATTGAACCTGGGTCGTCAAATTGCAAGCGCAGTGTTCTGACCACTAGGCTATCCCACCCCCCTGCAGGAGGTATCCCTCTGTAGCGGCCCTCCATCCATTCCTGCCTTCCTGTGACATAATTATCACCACCATGTGTTTTTTTTTATGTCTTCAAGCCATCTGGCTTCTGGTCTGTTGGGGGTTTTATAGCTGTCTGTCTGTCTGTCTGTCTGTCTGTCTGTCTGTCTGGCTGGCTGGCTGTCTGTCTGTCTGTCTGTCTGTCTGTCTGTCTGTCTGTCTGTCTGGCTGGCTGTCTGTCTGTCTGTCTTCCCCCCTCCCTCCCTCTCTGTGCAGAATGTGATGAGGGTGTGTGTGTGTGGTGTGGTGTGGTGTGGTGTGGTGTGGTGTGGTCTCCCTCCCTCCCTCCCTCCCTCCCTCTCTCTCTCTCTCTCTCTCTCTCTCTCTCTCTCTCTCTCTCTCTCTCTCTCTCTCTCTCTCTCTCTCTCTCTCTCTCTCTCCCTCTCTCTCTCTCTCTCTCTCCCTCCAGAATATAATGTGTGTGTGTGCTGTGGACAGGTGCGGAAGCTGTACGAGGACCTGGAACAGGAGGTGGGCAAGATGCGCAGTGAACACAGGGAGCTGGAGGTGCACATCGAACGCACCAAGCTCTGGACAGAAAACATCGGTCGCTGGAGCGTCTCGGTCGTCAGCGCCTCCGTGAGTGGGCTACAGGATGGGGGGAGGGGGGGGAGGGGGGGGGCTGGGGGGAGGGGGGGAATGTGGAGACAAGAGGGGTGGGTAGGGGGTTGGGAGTGGGGGGAGGGGTGGTGGATGGGGGTTGTGTGTGGTGGGGGTAGGTGTGTATTTATATGGTGTGGTTAGTTGTGTGTGTGTGGAGGGGAGGGTGTGTGTGTGTGTATTTGTGTGTGGAGGGGAGGGTGTGTATGTGTATATGTGTGTGTGTGGGGGGAGGGGAGGGTGTGCTGTGTGTTTATGTGATCTGTGTGCGTATGGGGGGATGGAGGGTGGTTTGTATGTATATGTGTGTGTGTTTGCATGTGTGTGTATGTGGGGTGTGAGGGGGTTAAGGTAGGTGTTGTGTATGTAGCATGTGTAGTGTGAGTAGATGTGTGTGTGTGTGTGTGTGTGTGTGTGTGTGTGTGTGTGTGTGTGTGTGTGTGTGTGTGATACATGTATGCATTTTTTTTTTTTTTTTTTTGCTGCCTCATCTTCTGTGACATTCCTGTTCCCCCATTTCCACACTGCTCATTTCAATCTCCCCGCCACAGACAAACCTAGATTTGTTGTCGCATCCCCAGGGTCGAAAGTCCACAGGGAGCCCAATATCAGGTCGCCATAAGACCACCAACCATAGGGTTCCTGCACTTCTGCTGGGTCACTTTGGTGGTGTTCAATGGTGCCTGTTCTGAGCTAACATACACAGAACACCACCTACTAAGCCATGGAGCCAGACTGATCGAGTTGCCCACCTGAGGTGGCGACCACCACATCGTCCCTCCAGCGACCCTTTCCATTGGATAACCTAGCAGTGAGATCATTGAGCTCAAGATCTGATGACACAGGCTTAAGCCACCATCAAGATGTCCATTCAAGGGGATTTTCTCCCTGGAGTTAACATCTGCACTGACTCCACTCCCCTCTCCAAAAGTCCTTTGGAGGAGACTATAGCCTGAGTTCTTGCGGTGTACAAACATGTACAGAACATGTTAAAAACTTGTCCCATCTTTTGGAAGTTTAGGCCATAGTGTGTCAGCAGGAACATGAACCCTGGTGTTGTGTCAAGGCATCAACCCAGAACACGGCTATCTGAATGGTGGGGAAACAAGTCACAATCACAAAATTAAATCTCACCATTGGTGAACCTCAGAGCTTTAGCTGAAGAATGCAACCAAAGGTAAGGTAAAGGTAAAGGTGTCCCATAACCTAGGTGGTCGTAGGGGAGCGAGGTGTCAGAGACCTCCGCTTCTCTAGGGTCCAGCATTATTGAGGGTGATGCCCATCTTCTCTCTCTCACTGCTTTACCATCCCTGATTCTAAAGAGGGTGGGTACCCATTTGCAGAACGCAACCAAAACACCCCCAAAGTAACCCCCAAAACAACCATCCCCCCAAATCATTAACAAATAATAGTTACATCTCTGTTTCAGGTGGAAATGGAGGAGGAACGCAAAGTCCTGCAGTTTGTCCTCCTGGTCAGTCTCGACTGCACCCCCACCCAGCATCGAGCCATGGGGGGAGGGGGGAAGGAGGGGAGTCTGTCCGCCCCCTCCTCCCCTACGGGCTCCAAAAGCCTGGGGCCTCAGAGAAGCTCGGAATCCTCGCAGGGCTGGGGTGTGCAGAGAACCCTGGACGATTTCTACGCTCTGCATGACAAACTGGCACAGGTGGGTGGAGGTGGTGTCGAAATGTGAACTGAGGATTTTGGAGAAGAAAAAAACAACCCGCCCAAAAAACAAACAAAAAACTGAGGATTTTGGAGAAGAAACCCCCCCCTCCCCCCCAAAAAACAAACAAAAAACTTATGATTTTGGAAGGGGCGAGGGTAACGGGGGGTAAGAAATAGTCTGGGAAATAAGTTTGGGGAGTAGGGGGCAGGGAGAGAAGAGGGAGGGTAGTTAAGTGGGGGATGGTGGGAGCATGGTAGATGAGATGGTGAGGGGGGATGGGGTGGGGGGGGCAAAATGGTGAGGGTGTGTAGTTTGTAGTTAGTGACATGTGAGAGGGGGTTGATGGGGTAGGAGGAGAGATGTCAAGTTGGCGTTGGAATGATGTGTGGATGAAAGGAAAAGTCAGTTATGTTGTGTTGCAAGTCATAAGGAGAGGACACTAGATGGACAGAAGGTGTACTCGGCTTTCCCTAGTATGTCATTCCACTCAAGGCCATTCCACTTTCTGATGTTGTCTTCCCATCGTTTTCTCTGTCTTTGCCTCTTTGTCTCCTCCTTCTTTGTACTGTTCCCTGTAAGACACTCTTGGCCAGTCCAGATCATTGTGTGAGGTGCACACTAAGAACTTTGAATTGCTGTCTCAGAATTTGTTCTCTCTCTCTCTGTGCTGTCTTAGAATTTGCTTTCTCTTTCTCTCTCTCTCTCTCTCTCTCTCTCTCTCTCTCTCTCTCTCTCTCTCTCTCTCTCTCTCTCTCTCTCTCTCTCTCTCCTCTCCCTCTCCCTCTCCCTCCCCCCTTTCTCTCTCTCTCCCCCCTCCCTCCCCTCTCTTTCCTCTCCTCTCTCTCTCTCTGTCTCTGTCTATGTGTGTATGTCTCTCTCTCCCTCTCTCTCTCTACTCTCTCTACTCTGTCTGTCTCTGTCTCTGTCTCTCTCTCTGTATATATAAAGTAAAACAATAATGGAAATATAATCAATACACTGGCTGTCTATGTAATCCATACCATGCCTCTCTCTCTCTCTCTCTCTCTCTCTCTCTCTCTCTCTCTCTCTCTCTCTCTCTCTCTCTCTCTCTCTCTCTCTCTCTCTCTCTCTCTCTCTCTCTCTCTCTCTCATACTTAAAATAAAGAAAAGAAAGTTTAGACATGACCAAGTATTACAGTTAACGTCAAATATTACAGATTCTTCTAAATTTTGGAAACAACTATCTGAAATGGGCTGTGGGAAGCAGAGATCAATTAATACTAATAATATATCTATAAGTGAGTGGTATGATCATTTTAAAAAGGTGTTTTCTATTGATGATAGTATGTCAGGAAATATGCAAAATGGTGGGATTGGCTTGACTGAGGAAGAGGATCATGTATTAAATTCTGAAATAACTGAAGTGGAAGTGGCTAATGCTGTTAACAAATTAAAATTTGGCAAAGCTTGCGGAATGGATGGCATTACCACAGAAATGTTGAAGATTGGTAGTACAATTACAGTTCCTTTTTTACATAAATTGTTCAATTCACTATTTTCAAAAGGCATTTACCCAAATGAATGGGCCAAAGCCATTGTTATACCAATCTACAAGAAAGGTGACACTGAAAATGTTGACAACTATAGAGGGGTTTCTCTGCTGAGCACAATTTCCAAATGCTACAGCACAATACTAAACAAGAGGCTTTATACATGGTTGGAAGACAATGAAATGATCTCAGAAGGTCAGGCTGGTTTTCGTAAAAAATATTCAACAACTGATCATATTTTTTGTTTACACTCTATTATTCAAAAATGCTTTTCTCAGCGGAGTAAAAAATTGTATGTTGCTTTTGTTGATTTCAGAAAAGCTTTTGATTCAGTAAGACATGACAAGCTATTACAATTGATTAGAGACCAAGGTGTTAGAGGAAAATTTTTCTGTTCCCTACGTGCAATGTACAGTAGTTTGATATCTTGTGTTAGATCCAATAACGAATATTCAGATTTTTTTGACTGCCCTTTAGGGGTTCGACAAGGGTGTGTCTTGAGTCCTACTTTGTTTGGAATGTTTATTAATCAACTAGCAACTCATATGTCTGAGAAGGGAAAACATGGTGTACAACTGATACCAGGTGCTGTAGAGTTGTTCATTTTGCTTTTTGCAGATGACGTTGTTTTGTTGTCTTCTACTCCTGTAGGCCTGCAAAATCAGTTGAATATTCTCCAAAAGTGTTGTGTGGATATGAAATTAAACATTAATACAGATAAAACCAAAGTTATGGTCTTTAGGAAAGGAGGGGTTTTGGGTAAGGATGAGGAATGGATTTTAGGAGATAAAAAGTTAGAAGTTGTAAATAAATATTGTTATTTGGGGTATGTTTTTACGACAAAACTTTGTCATAGGCTGGGTACAGAACATTTGTGTGTAAAAGGGAAAAAAGCACTAATAAGTTTAATTAGAACATTTAAAAAAAACAAAGATATTTCTTACCAGGTTTATTTTAAAGTTTTTGATGTAAAAATTAAGCCAATATTGCTATATGCATCTGAAGTATGGGGAGTAAATCGCTTAGAACATGTAGAAAAAATACATTTGATGGCTTGTAAACGTTTTCTGGGAGTTCCTGTTAAAACACCAAATAAAATGGTTTATGGGGAAGTTGCCAGATATCCTTTATTCATAAATTCATATATTTGTGCAGTTAGATATTGGTTAAAATTACTACAAATGAGTAATCAGAGGTTGCCAAGACAGGCCTACGAAATGCAATTAATTCTAGATCAGAAAGGTAAAAAATGTTGGGTAGCAAGTGTAAGGGAATTGTTGTGCAATTCAGGGTTTAATATTGTTTGGCTACAACAGGGTGTTGGTGATATTCAGGGATTCCTTAGTGCATTCAAGCAAAGATTAATTGATATGTTTATTCAGGAGTGGTCAGGTGTCATGAGAGAGAGTAATAGGTATGCAACATATAGATCTTTTAAGACTGTTTTTGAAAAAGAATTGTATCTTCATAGTATTGATATTTATTGTTTCAGAGTTGCACTGTCACAGGCCAGAATGAATGTTCTTCCTTTAAATAATAATCTCAACCGATACAGCAACAACAATCAAGATAAAAACTGTTCTTTGTGCAAAAACGTTATTGAAGATGAATACCATCTAATATATATTTGTCCATTATATACAGATTTACGAACCAGTTACCTGAAAGATCTTCTTCATGTGCCTATGCCTTTTCTTCTTCAGGCACGTAGTAGATCGTTCAGTGCAGCTAGCAACATTTTTATTCTGTGCTATTCGAAGAAGACAGAAAGTGGCAGAACTTTTGTAAAGTAAATAGATCTAGATCTAATAGTGAAAAAGATGCGTTGTATCAAGTGTGTACCGTTGCTTTATGATGAGACTTTGAACAAATTCGTTATATGCACATACATCCACTCCCCCATCTCCCACTTCGTTTTGAATTGTGGCCCAAGGCTGATGTTCAATAAAAACATTTTCATTTCATTTCATTTCTCTCTCTCTCTCTCTCTCTCTCTCTCTCTCTCTCTCTCTCTCTCTCTCTCTCCTCTCTCTCTCTCTCCTCTCTCTCTCTACGGACTTCGGACTTCATCGTTTGTGCTGTGTTGTCAGTGGATTGTATGTTTGTTGTATCTCCACCCTCGTCAGCCTCGTCCCTTTACAATGGGCGAAAGCTTTACGCAATGCTTTTTGTGAATCGTGGACTGTAGCAAAAAATAGCAAGAGACAGGGGCCCAACCGGACTGAGCACTTTGTTGCAACCATGTACCTGATTCTGGATCTCTATCTTTGTACCATGATGTGGAATCCATGCCATGAAGATCATTTGGGCTGCAACCGTATTTTGTTTCTTCTTGTTGTTTTTGTTCAATATGGTTATTTGTGTTGTGCCCAATCCCCTTCCCACTGTCCCCTTGTGAATGGGCTGTAAAGCTTAAATCACAATAAACTATTGTCATTGTCATTGTCATTGTCTCTCTCTCTACTCTCTCTACTCTGTCTCTGTCTCTGTTTCTGTCTCTGTCTCTCTCTGTATGTATGTATAAAGTAAAACAATGATGGAAATAGTATCAATACACTGGCTGTCTGTGTAATCCATGCCATGCCTCTCTCTCTCTCTGTCTCTCTCTGTCTCTCTCTGTCTCTCTCTGTCTCTCTCTGTATATATATTAAGTAAAACAATAATGGAAATATAATCAATACACGCCGCCGCGGTAGTCGAGTGGTTAGGGCGTTGGACTCGTAATCTAAAGGTTGCGGGTTCGATCCCAGCTGTCGGCTATGGCGTTGTGCCCTTGGAAAAGGCACTTTACGGCTATTTTCTCACCCCACCCAGGTGTAAAAGGGGTACCAACCTTGTGTTGGGGGGTTAACCCTGCGATAGACTGGCGTCCTATCCAGGGGGGAGTCTATGACTCTCAGTCGCTTAGCGCCACAGAAACCGGGATAAGCACTGGCCTGATGAGCCTTAGGCTCGGGACAGACTTTAACTTTTAACTTTTTTAATCAATACACTGGCTGTCTGTGTAATCCATACCATGCCTCTCTCTCTCTTTCTTTCTCTCTCTCTCTCTCTCTCTCTCTCTCTCTCTCTCTCTCTCTCTCCTCTCTCTCTCTCTCTCTCTCTCTCTCTCTCTCTCTCTGTATATATATTAAGTAAAACAGTAATGGAAATATAATCAATACACTGGCTGTCTGTGTAATCCATACCATGCCTCTCTTTCTCTCTCTCTCTCTCTCTCTCTCTCTCTCTCTCTCTCTCTCTCTCTCTCTCTCTCTCTCTCTCCTCTCCCCCCCCCCCCTCCCCCTCTCTCTCTGTCTCTCTCTTTCCCAACAGATTGGCTCGTGGCTGCAGAAGAAAGACCTGCCCTCCCACAGCCGAGGCCCCTTTCGCTCCATGGATGCAGCTTACCTGGAGAAAGCCAAAGCCACGCTCGGCGAATACCTGGCGGTAGGTCTTTGATTTTGCCATGTCATGTTCTGTGCCATGCCATGTTTGCCATTGTGGCCTGTGCATTGTTCTGTCAGCCAAATCATGTCAGCCAAATGTGTGTGCGCATACATTCGAATTTGCTAAAACCATAAATTGTTATTGATTGCTTGTGTGTGTTGTATAGGTCAGATGCAAGCGTTTTGATTTGTTTTTTTTTACAAGATATAGCGCTATATAAATTCCATATATTATTATTAAATCAGAAATACACCTCTTCAAATTCAAATGCCTTCACACTCTTGGTGGAAGTCTTTTCAGCTAATGATCCACACATGCTCATGCATGCACACACACAGATGCACACATGCCTTTGTGCACAGACACACATACACAGGCATGCGTGCATGCACAAATGCACACACGTATGCACGCATGCATGCATGCATGCATGCATGCATTCATGCATGTACACACACACGCACACACGCACGCACACACGCACGCACGCACACACGCGCACACACACACACACACACACACACACACACACACACACACACACACACACACACACACACACACACACACCCCACATCACCCCCCCCCTCCCACACACACACACACACACACTACCCCCCTCCACACATATACACACACACACACACACACACACACACACACACACACACCCCCCACCCCACCCCACCCCACCCCACCCACACACTCCCACTGTACCCCACTACACCACACCCACATATCACACCATACCCCCTCCCCCCCCCCTCCCCCACCTCCACACTTTCTACACATACTCTCATCCCTAAGACAAAGCGGTGGTGTGTTTCTTTGTGTACAGGCGGTGATGCAGGATGAGCAGATGATCCACAGTGAGACGTTGTACGCCTTCTTTGCCCCCAGCCCCTAGTTCCCCCCTTCCCCCCCACTTCCCCCTCCCCCCCCCATTATATCATTATATATTCTCGTCACTAAGACAAAGTGGTGGTGTGTGTGTACAGGCGGTGATGCAGGATGAGCAGATGATCCACAGCGAGACGCTGTACGCCTTCTTGGCCCCCCCCCCCCCCCCCCACCACTTCCCCCCTCCTCCCCCCACACATTATGTACTCTCATGACGAAGTGTGTGTTTCTTTCTGTACAGGCGGTGATGCAGGATGAGCGAATGATCCACAGTGAAACGCTGTACGCCTTCTTTGCTCCCCCCCCCCCATTTCCCCCCTACCCCCCCCCCCCCCCCCCACATTATGTACTCTCATTACTAAGTGTGTGTGTGTGTACAGGCGGTGATGCAGGATGAGAGGATGATCCACAGCGAGACGCTGTACGCCTTCTTTGCCCCCAGCCCCCAGTTCCTACACCAGCCCAGCACGCAGCGACGCAACAAGTTCTCTGTCTCCCTCCTCAAACGATCGTCAGTGACCACTGTCTCTCTGTCTGTTGTGTGTAGCCAGTGTAGGATAAAGATGATCATGATGATGATGGTTTGATTGTAGTGTGTAAGGGTAGTAATGGTGATGGTGATTGTAGTGTGTAAGGATCATCATCATCATCATCATCATCATCATCATTATTTAATTATTAATATCATCATCATCATCATCATCATCATCATCATCATCATCATCATCATCACCATCATCATGGTAATTGTGATGGTAGTGTGTAAGGGTAATAATGGTGATGGTGATTGTAGTGTGTGAGGGTAATAATGATGGTTTAAGGATAATAATAATAATAATAATGATGATATTAGTGATAGTAGTGTGTAAGGTTATTAATGATGATGTTGATTGTAATGTATAAGGACAATAATGATTATAGTAATAGTAGTGTGTAAGGACAATAATGATGATAGTGATAGTAATGTGTACAGATAATAATGATAATAGTGATAGCAGTGTGTAAGGGTAAAAATTATGATGGTGATTGTAGTGTGTAAGGATGAATATGGTGATGGGGATAGTAGTGTGTAAGGATGGTAATGATAATAGTGATAGTAATGTGTGTCCAAGTGATTTATTCACAGCTGTCAGTTTCCCCCACTTTCAGCTGCGCTCAGCTGCTGTCTGTTCCATTCCATCCCAGCCTAGCTGGATATATTTATGTTTAGTTAACCCATCAATTGCTGACATGAATTAACGGATCTTTGATGTGCATATTTGATCTTCTGTATGCGTATACACAGGAAGCTAATGAAGGCACTAGCAGCTCTGCAGTTTAAGTTGACCTGGGAGATTACAGTGACTACTACTACTAATGCTACTACTACTACTATGACTACTATTGATAAAATTTATTGTTGCAGGTTGCCCAGTCTGAGAACGGAGACATCAGAGGACGACGACTTCTTGTTCTTTAGCGAGGACAGGTGAGGATTGCTGAGATGTAGAGTGAAGTAACACTGAGAAATAGCTTTGCCCTGGAAGGTAGCCTAGACGTGAGTGACTATGGAGGAAAAGAAGATTTTTTTTTGGTTTCCTTTTGTTTTCTTTTGTTTTGCTTTGTTTTGTTTGTTCCTAGGCTATAGCTCAGAGGTCCACCAATGGTGAGATTTTGCTTATGCGACCGTTTTTACCCACCATTAAGGCAGCCACATTCTGACTTCAGGGATGGTGTCTAAGTATGTCACTTGTGTGCATGAGTGTTTAAAATTTTGTCATTCATTACTACCAGCATGAAATGGCTTCCTCTTCCGAAGGGCAAAATGGGTTTTATTGTGTGCACAAGGTGTTCTGTGTGTGCTTGCACACAGACCTCAGTTTACAGTCTCATCCAGTTGTTTGTGCCTGCATACTTGTTAATACCATGCTTGTGTTAATGCATGTGTGTGTATGAATAAGCCCATGCATATCTTATTGACACAAGCATTTGTATGCATAATATCCTCCATAAACATATATACTTGCTCAACTATGTAAAAAAAAAAAGGGCTTAGAATCTACACAGGATGATGTATTTTCTCATCCACATTTCATACTTTAACCTTCTTGCATTCGGATTCTCTGAACACAGACTGCCCCTATATTTTGCATTCCATCACAAAATCAAGTCAGGCACACATGCTCGCTGGCCTTTTCCTCCTTCTAAGTACATACCAGCAGCTATAATTACTTCCAGACTCTCAGCGGGGTTTTTACCTCTAGCCTGATAAAGCTTTAGCATGTGGTAGCAATTAGTGATGGTCACAGCGTGATGGGAATCTACTGTGTGTATATCCTGGCAAATCCCAGTTTGGGATTCAGGGGGGGCAGTTATTCGATCCTGGCAAATCCCGGTTCAGGACTAAGAGGGTTAACTCGGAGGCACTGTGGCTGTTGCAGTGGAAAGGAGGACCGAACCCACGACTCCATAGCCAAGCCGCTGTACGGGCTCCTGGGAGAGGTGTTTGAACTGCGGGGAATGTTCAAGTGGGTGCGTCGTAGCTTCATGACCTTTGTGGAGTTGACCTTTGGCAGTAACATCAACAGGTAGGGTTGTTGGACTTTGGTTGTTTTTTATTCTGTGATCACACAGGCTGACGTACATGTTGTGTGTGTGTGAATATGTACATACAAGCATGATTATGTATGCATGTATGTATGCATCGTAAATGCATGTATGTGTACTCACACACACATGCTCTCTCTCACATGCACACACACACACATACACACGCACGCACACGCACACACACACACACACAACACAACACAACACAACACAACACAACACAACACAACACAACACAACACACACACAATCACCCACACCCACACCCTCACCCACCACAACCCCCCCCCCCCTCCCCCCCCCCTCCCCCCCCCCCCCTCCTCCCCCCCCCCCCCCCCCCCCGTCTCAAACGAACCAAACCTACCCCAATATTTTCCCACCTGTATGTGCACACAGACAGCTGAGGGAGATGGTGAAGTGGACGTACTCAGAGCAGATGCTGCTGTTCTACATGCGCACCTTCAAAGACTCCATGTGGCCAGGTGGGAAGCTGGCCGAGACCCCGCCCCAGAGACCTGACTCTGTCCGCCAAGAAACCAGGATGGCTGCCAAGAGCAAGCTGCTTCAGAACATTCCAGGTAGGAGGAGGAGGGGGGTCCTTTCTGCTTGATGTGGTTGTGTGTCGATGTTTGTGATGTTTTGGAGGCTAAAGCCGAGTGTTTATAACCGTGTAATGTCAATCATGTGTATTTGGGAAGTTGTGGGTTTGAAGTCTTGTGCAGCATTGTCTGGTGAATTGAAAATTTTTTAAAAATTTATTTTTTATTCTATTTTTTTTGTCTGGTGAATTAAGGGTAGGGGATTGTTACGATCTCCCCAGGTTAACTTAAAGTACAGACCTGCCTGTGCGTCATTTCTCATCATAAAGGTTGGGATTTTTATGATCTCCTATTGTATTGTGTATTGGGATGATGGATGGTATGGGTGTAGTTGGAAACACCAGGAATGATATTCCCTTTTGAAATTTTGTTGTTGTTGTAAAGATTCTTGAATTCTGAAAACCTTTTGAGAAGATCCCAGAAAGGAAGACCATTTCGATTCCTGACAATTTATCTTTGACATTTTGAAATGTGGTGGAAAGAACTGCTGTGAATTAAAAAAAAAAAAACTTTGATGATATGGGTGCTATTATGCAATTATTTCCCCCTCCCCCCAAAAATACCCCCCAAACAAACCCAAAACAGAAACCTTAAAGCATTTGAACAAACAAAATAATATATGTGTACGGGTGTTTGTGTGCATGTGTATGTGCAAGTGTGTGTGTGTGTGTGTGTGTGTGTGTGTGTGTGTGTGTGTGTGTGTGTGTGTGTGTGTGTATGTGTCTGTGTGTCTGTCTGTCTGTCTGTATGTATGTATGTCTGTCTTGTCTGACTGTGTGTCTGTCTGTATTGCAGACGCCCTGAAGAACCTGGTTGGAGAAGACAATGCACGGAGAGGGACGATCAAAGTGTTTGAAGTGCTGCAGAACAAGACACTCAACAAACACCTCATCTATGTGAGTCACTGACCGATACCATTGCTGTTATCTTATCGCCTCCAATACACTGAATTTCATGTGGGTTTGCACTTTAGTAGTGTTCAGTGGTGCCTGTTCTGAGCTAACAAATGCAGGACACCACCTACCGAGCCCCCTAATAACGACAGTAGTGGTGACAACCACAATATCCATCTTTACGACCGTGCCCCTTGAACCTCCAACCCTAAAGGCTTTGATACAAACTCACCACAGGCACAGAAGCGTATGGGGAAACTTAATCTGAGGTCACCATGTGACCAGAGCAACTAGGGCCACTGAATCAGGGGCTTTTTTTCCCATACATGATGACCAGTGATAATGAGGATGATATAATGATGCTGCTATAGAAGTGCATGTGCTTTGAAACTACTTGACAGGGTTGTGCTCTATGCTTACTAACATCATACATCACAGCATCAACCAGGCCCAAGAGATACAGACACCTGTAGTGTTGGTCATGTAATTTGTACAACACTCTCAAACTTGTGTTCATAAAGTGGATGAAGCTGGACTGTGCGGTCACAGTCTTCCTTCTGAGCCCACAGCACATTCACTCTGGTTAGGAGCCAGCTGGAGTCCAAAACACCCCTGTGACTCATGAGATTTAAACCCACAACCTTCCAGTCCATAACCCAAGGTGCTAACCACTGTGCCAAGGCGGCTAGTATTGAGTAACACTTTTCTTCTTCTTCTTGGGTTGTTGTGTGTTTCTCAGCTTAAGTAAACCTTTTAGGTTACCCGGATTATACACTCTGTCTCACCTATCCCACTTAGGAATCACTGTGAGACTGTAAAGTACACAGATTGCTGCTACCGAGATTCAAACCCCGACTCCTTGGACCCATAGGTTTGAACTCAAATGGTCTTAGCGGCATGGCAGTAAAGCGTGTGTTTGATGTTGTGCAGAACCTTCTGGAAATCTTCCTTCTGGAGCTGTGTCCCGAGCTGAAGAAGACTCGGCAGTCGCTGAGGGAGAACGCTCAGCAGCAAGCTGCCCAGACTGCCTCATAGGTCAATCCTGAGGGGGGAGGGGGGGACAGCAGTGTGGAACAGAGCAGCGCCAGTCAGTGAATCCATTACCGCCTACAGTTGATCTCAAGATTCAGATGCGACATCCAGGGATTTCATGCGTTCTGTGTGTGCGTGCTTTGGATATTGGCTGATGCAGAAAAAGGAAGTGGAGGGGAAAAACGTGTGGGTTTTATGTTGACCTTGCCTGTTGGGATTAGTGTTGCTGGACTGGTCCAGTCAGACTGGTCTCTGAGTTAGTGCTTGAAGTTGGAGTGTGGTTACTTTTGTAGTAGGATGTTTTAAAAGGCACATAGACTCACTCTTTCACACAGACGTGTGTGAGCATGCGCATGGACACACGCACACACATATACACGCTTTCTTGCGTGACCTATCCCCAAGGTTAGGTAGGTAGGTTTGTTGTGAAATTATACACCTGTGCTGGTAGGGTTTGCAAGAGTGGAACACCTGCATATGCTTAAAAAGAAGCCCGGTACTTGATTCTGTGAATGTTGATTGATGAGTACCAAGTGATAGCTTAATCATGCTCGACTGAGTATTTTGTTTATTTTTGTTTTCGTTGAAAGAATTGTAGGTTGTTTTGTGCAAAGAATGTGAAAAATATATGACAAAGTATTGAAAATATATATGTAATTGATTTTAAAAAATAATGTTTGAATGGGAATTAGATTTAAAAAATGCTGACATCCTTCTTTGATCAGTGTTGCAATCAAAATATATTTGATCTTTTGCATATGTAAATGCATGAAGGAAATTAAGGTATGGGCAGGTCTGCACTTGAAGTTGACCTGGGAGATGGTAAAAATCCCAACCCTTAATTCGCCACCAAGATTGGAACCCATGAACTCATGACCCATGGGATTGAAGTCAAATGGTCTTAACAACTTGGGTATCAGGTCTGTCAGGTTGTGGTGGATAGACAGTGAATGATGATATAGAAGGGAATTGTTGATTAAAAGTGAAACACATACTGACTTTTCATGAAACAACGGAATTTGACATGTGAATTTAACAGAGCTACTGTTGTTCAGTGGGAGGAGAAAGTTGTTTTCTGGAGTCAGAGTTATAGCTGATGATGTACCTTTGCAGGAAATGAGTGTGTGTTCAGTTTACACTAGTCATTCAGAATTGATTTGTGTGCATTCCATTGTTAGTTTATTCATAGACATGGCCAAACAAAAAAAGTATTCGTGTAGAGATTAAATGAAAGTCTCTGTGTTTGTGTGTGATTTTTAAAATTGTGTCTGTGATATACAAAAAAATAAACATGCTTAAAAAAAGGATGTTGTACTTGAACGTTGTTTTTGTCATGTCCTTCAGTGAAATAACCTTTTCACAACTTTTCTCTTCGTTCAAATCTCCTATACTGGTCATTCTTTTTATCTGTTTCTCAAATGTTGGGCTGGTTTTGTGTGTGTGTGTGTGTGTGTCTGTGTGTGTCTGTGTGTGTCTGTGTGTGTGTCTGTGTGTGTGTGTCTGTGTGTGTGTGTGTGAGACTCTGTGTGTGTGTGTGACTCTGTGTGTGTGTGTGTGTGTGTGTGTGTGTGTGTGTGTGTGTGTGTGTGTGTGACTCTGTGTGTGTGCGTGTGACTCTGTGTGTGTGTGTGTGTGTGTGCGTGTGTGTGTGTGTGTGTGTGTGTGTGTGTGTGTTGACTATTTTCTAAGAGTTCATGAGACATCTAGGTAATCTTTAGGACTGGTGGTGATTTTGTGATGGTAAATGATGAACCACATCATGCCAGAAGAGTGGAGATCCATCTTCAAATATGGCCCAAAGCTGAATTTGTTCTCGTTGTTGTTGGTGGTTTCCCCAGCTTGAGACCCTGGGGGTCACCCAAAACATACACCCTGTCTTGCTCATCCCAACTAGGCCTGGTGAGGCGACTAAACTCGACTGGGTGGGTCTCCAGGTGGGGGATAGAAGGATGGCCCCCAGATATGGGGGTTAGCTGTGAAAGCAGCCCCGGACCAACTGGCGATGTTCCTATCAGGATGGGGCGGGACAACAGGTGGCTCTGTTGTCTCCATGAAATATCCCATATGGCCTATGATGGGAACATCACGTGATCAAGAGCCGCGGTAAAAGCTCTTCCCCCTTGGCTGCCAGGGTAACAGGAGATAAGGGTGGGGTAACCCTGACAGAAACCTAGAGGGCTGAAGTCAGTGGTATCGGGCCATAGGTGCCCTTTAACAAATCATGATACCATGCACAAAAAAAACGCATGAAGACAGATATTATCCCAACTTGGAATCACCGTGAGACCGTATGTACACACTGGATGAGAAGTTGTGTGTATGACTGTTTTCAAATACCTAGCTACGTAGGCAGCCATACTCTGGTTTCAGAGGATTTTTACTTATTTTAGTGACATATGCAGGTTGTTATACTAGGAGCTGGTCATGAATCAACACAGTATCCACATAACTCCTCAAAGCATAACAACAGTCATCTTAATGTATGTAGGCAGTAGCACTTTGCATACTGCAATAACCGACAAACCTTTTAGCTTGAGGCGATTGAGGTATCTTAATCAACATAGTACTTTTTTCCCCGTACTCCTCGGAGAGAGCTGAAGAAATCACCAATGGTGATATTTTGTGTACACTACCAATTTTGCTCGCCTTTAAGGTAGTCACATTCTGATTTGGGGGATGATGTCTCGACTCTAAACACAACACCAGCCTGCTTGCGTTTTAAAACTTTTGTCAATTATTCCTACTGACACGCAATAGCTCACTTTTCCGAAACGCAGCACTGGTTGTGTTGTGTGTGTGTGCAAAATGTTCTGTGTGCATTCCCACACGGGATCTTGGTTTATAGTCTCAGCAGAAGGGCTTTTGAGGGAGTGGAAGTGGTATGAAGTTTAATTCCAGGGGAAAAATCCCCTTGAACAGGCATCTTGGTGGTGGCTTCAACCTAGGCTATCAGATCATGAGGTCAAGTCCCTAACTACTAGGCTATCCCGGCCACTTACATACTATGAAAGGTGAAAATCTGATGTTCATGGGTGAAATAAATCGTGTTTGTCAAACAGGCGCACTGCCATTTCTGAAAAAAACCCAAACCCACATTGGTATGGTTTGATCTTTAATTTTGTAATTCATTATCCTTTTAAAAACAACAACAACAACAACAACAGAACTTATCAATTGCTATTGAAAAAAAACACACTTGAAAAACAAATGCAAAGATTTAATTGCACACACACACACACACACACACACACACTCTCTCTCTCTCTCTCTCTCTCTCTCTCTCTCTCTCTCTCTCTCTCTCTCTCTCCTCTCTCTCTCTCTCTCTCTCTCTCTCACACACACACACACACACACACACACGTAAATTATCACCACAATATTTGATAATGATAGCTGCACCCCAAATCTAGCATATTCACCTCTACAAAATAACAATGCACATTCACCACCACCATGTTTTTAAATACGGTTTGTTTGTTTTCTTTGTTCTGTTGTTTTTAGTTGCTTTTTGGAAAGGCTGGAGGACAATATTAGTATCAATGACACTGAAAGACAAAAATGCACATTAAGTTGATATTTACAGGCCAAAACTTAATCTTTTTTTTTACCAGATTGTCAAAATTAACAGATGATTAAAACAATTCTGCCTATCAATGATTATCCACAAAAAATGAAAGAAATGTAATCACAATGTCAAAACAAGGAATACTGATTTAAAAAAACAAAACCAAACCCCATTCCATCCCTGATCCACATGACTTAAAAATAAACATTTAAATTCGCAGTGCATATAGAAAAAAAAAAAAACAACAACGCCCCCCCAAAAAAAACAACAACAAAAAACCCCCACAACGAAGCAAACAACAACAACAACAAAAACCCAACAACCCTTCCTCCCCCCAAAAAAACCAACCAAAAAAAAAAAACACTCACAAAAGTGTGTACATTTGTCAAACAAAAACAGCAAAAAAAATCACACCACAAACTGGATTTTTAAAATAACCCAGCAACAATTCACAGCATATTGCTTACTGTTCAAAATTGGTAGTGTATGTATAACACAAGAGAACACAGACACCTGCCTCCATCCCCTTTAAAAAAAAGAACAACCATCTACACCCTACTGCCAAAAAAAACCGCTGGTATACCCATAACACAAATCACAGATAGATCTACACCTTACTGCTATAGATCTAAATCCTACTACTGCTCAAAAACGTCGGCAAACCAATAACACAAAACACAGATCTATACCCTTCTACTAAAAAAAAGTTGGCAAACCAATAACACAAAACACAAATCTACACCCTACTACTGCTCAAAAACGTAGGTAGCCTATACTTAAAACACAAATCACAGACAGATATACACCTTACTGCTAAAAAACACTGCCAAACCAATAACATAAAACATACATCTACACCCTAATACTCAAAAACGTCAGCAAACCAATAACACAAAACACATATAGAACTGCACCCTACTACTGCTCAAAAACGTTGGTATACTTATAACACAAAGCCAGCACGGCGCACAGCAGGAGACAGAGGAGCAGCAGCACCCCGGTGGCCAGGATCTCCACCACGGCACACAGGTAGACGGACTGGCCGCAGTAGAAGCTGGGCTGGTGCAGACTGGCCCTGAAGGGTGGCATCCAGATGCGGAACACCCAGTAGGCCCCCACCAGGTGCCAGGCCAGCAGGAAGGCGGACAGGATCCAGTCCATCATCAGAAAGGTGCGCGAGGTGAACACCAGTTCTGTGTCCGACCTGCGCACACAACCCACCAAACACACAGGTAAAGGTGTAAAGGTGTTCCATAACCTAGGTGGTCGTAGGGGAGCGAGGTGTCAGAGACCTCAGTTTCTGTAGGGCGACAGTATATTGAGGGCGGCGCCCATCTCCTCTCCATCGCTGCTTTACCTTCCCTGACCCTAAAGAGGCTAGGTAGGCCCTACCCATTTACAGCTGGGTGAACTGAGGGAACTGTACAAGAGCCAAGGCGCGCAAACGGTCACCTATCCAACTGGTAACCACGCTTGATGCTGCTTAACTTGACTTGGGGAAAGCGAGCGCTCTGACCACTGAGCTATCCCGCCCCCATATAAGCTTATTGATTTTGCTTCTTCTTCGACGAACGCTCAGACAGCAGCTATTGTTGTCCGTCAGGATTATGAGCGAGGAAAAAAAGTGAGAGAGAAAAAAAAGAAAAGTCTGACGGGTACTACAACTGAGTGGTTAAGACCGGTTGATTTCACTCCTGTGGATCCAAGAAGTCTTGCGTTCGAATCTCAGCAGGAGTGTCTGGTGAATCAAGTGTGCATTTGTTAACTAACGATCTTCCAGGTCTACTTAAAGCGCAGCGTAGATCTGCCAGTAGCTTAGTTTCCTTTGTATTTATATACGTATTCAGAAAATCATGCACGTTAAAGATCCCATAATTTATGTCAGCTTTCAGTGGACGAGGGGAACGAACATAAATATACCCAACTTGCATTCTGCACAAAAAAAATGAGCTGCTCTGAAATCGGAATGTTGTCAGCTGTGACAAGAGGGCAGACCTCCTGCAGAGTTACAAGCACAGGAGAAGAAAAGAAAAGAAAAAGCAAAGAAAAAGAAGATAACATTTTCGGAGAAGTGGAAGAATTCGGAAAAGAAAAAAGAGAGAGAGAAGAAAAGCGCAGCAGAATTTGGAGAATAAAAAAAGGGAAAAGAAAAAGAGGAAGAAAAGGCAAAAGAGATGAAGAAATAAACCTGAATTTGTAGAAGACAATCAGAAAAGAAGAATAATTCGACGACGACGACGACGACGTCGACGACGACGACGACGACGACGACGACGACGAAGAAGAAGAAGAAGAAGAAGAAGAAGAAGAAGAAGAAGAAGAAGAAGAAGAAGAAGAAGAAAAAGGAGGAGGAGGAGGAGGAGGAGGAGGAAGAAGAAGAAGAACAAGAACAAGAACAAGAACAAGAACAAGAACACGAAGAACAAGAAGAGGAGGAGGAGGAGGAGGAAGAATAAAGAAGAAGAAGAAGAAGAAGAAGAAGAAGAAGAAGAAGAAGAAGAAGAAGAAGAAGAAGAAGAAGAAAGAACAACAACAACAACAACAACAAAAACAACAACAACAACAACAAGACAGATTAAAAAAACAACAACCACAAAGCACATCTGACCTACCCTTCATAGAAAGCATCCATGTTTTCGTAGCGCCGCATCAGGACGTTTTTCCACAGCATGCCCATCAGTTTGAGGGCTAGGAAACAGCCCCCCACCAGAAGGTAGACTGGCACCCGTTTCTCTAAAGGGCAGTCGTCCAGGTATTTCACACCTGCGTGCAATCATTGCAGGAATCAGACAGTGAGATGCAGTAGCCTACCTGTCCCAGCTTCCTATCATGCGAAAATTACTTGTTGCTGCAGCTAATGTGATATGACTGGTGCTTCTCTTGGTGCTGCTGCTGCTACAACTACTACTTCAACTACTACTACAACTACTACTACTATTACCACCACCACCACCACCACCACCACGACCACCACTACTACTACTACTACTACTACTACTACTACTACTACTACTACTACTACTACTACTACTACTGCTGCTGCTGCTGCTGCTGCTGCTGCTGCTGCTGCTGCTACCGCTACTGCTGCTGCTGCTGCTGCTACCACTACTTTTTCTGTTACAATCACTACAACGACTACTAGTGCTATTGCTACTTCGACCGCTACTAATACTGCTTCTGCTATAACTGCTACTTTTGTTGTTACTGCTGCATCTGCTACTAGCCTACTACTGGAAGTCAGTTGCTGTTGCAAATTTACTGCTTGCTACTGTTACAATCCCCGCTTCACTTAGTTTTGCTATCGCTGGTGCAGCTGCTGTGACTACTACTGATATCGCTGCTGCTGCTGCTCCTTATTCTGCTGCTGCTTTGCTACACCACTGCTTATACTGCTGCTGCTGCTGATGGTCACGACTGCTGAGTGGATGGAAGCGTTTGATTTCATTGTCGTGGGTCTATGAAGTCGTGAGTTCGAATATCGGCAGCGATGCCTGATGAATTGGACTGAAGTGCAGACATGACACTGCCTTGATCCCCTTTGTGTATTATAGTATAGACATACGCTGGAGAACGAATATGCACGTGAAAGATCCCGTAATTCATGTCAGTGTTTGATGGGTTAGGGAAACATGAACATATCCAGCATATAGGCTGCGTCATGCAAAAACAAAAACAAAAGAGCTCTGAGAGAGAGAGAGAGAGAGAGAGAGAGAGAGAGAGAGAGAGAGAGAGAGAGAGAGAGAGAGAGAGAGAGAGACACACACACACACACACACAACACACACACACACACACACACACACACACACACACACACACACACACACACACACACATACAAGAGACAGAGTCAGAGAGAGACGGAGAGAAACAGAGAGAGCGTGTGTGTGTGTGTTCGTGTGTGCGTGTGTGCGTGTGTGCGTGCGTGCGTGCGTGCGTACGTGGGTGCGTGCGCGAGTGGGTGCGTGTGTGTATGTGTGTGTATGTGCGTGCGTGCGTGCACGCACGCGCACGTGCGCGCGTGTGTGTGTTTGTATGTGTGTATTCGCATGTGTCTATGTCTGTGTGCTGAAGGAACTAGGCAGAGGCAGGAAAGAGAACAGACAGAAGCGACAGGTGACTCACCCATGGATATCATGATCACAGGCACCGCCAGTGTGATAAACAGCAGCATGGTAGCCACCACTGCATGAACACACACACACACACACACACACACACACACACACACACACACACACACACACACACACACACACACACACACACACGTCATCATTATTGCATGATGATCAATGATGATGAGGATGACGTAATGATGCTGCTGTGGAGGTACATCTGTTTTGAGACTACTTGACAGGGTTGCTCTCTGCGCTTACGATGAAGATGATGTAGTGATGCTGCTGTGAAAGTGCATCTGCTCTGAGACCACTCTACAGGGCTGTACTCTATGGCTTTCTATCATAATACATCTCGCTGTCAACAGGCCCCCAGAGATACAGACACCTGCAGCGTTGGTCAGGTATTTTGATCAACATTCTCAAACTCGTATCCATAAAGATGATGAAGCTCAACTCTGTGAGCCCACAGCACACTCACTCTGGTAGGATCCAGCCTAATAACAAGATATGCAATTCATATATCGCGATATCTTGCAAAAACAAACCAAAGCGCTTGCATTCGATCTATACAACATACAAGCAATCAATGACGATTAATAGTTTTAGCAAATTCGAATGTACACATACACACACACACACACACACACACACACACACACACACACACACACACACACACACACACACACACGCACGCACACACACACACACACACACATACACAAACACACACGCACGCACACACACACAAACACACACAACACACACAAACACACACACACACAAACACACACACATACACACACATGCATACACACAAACACACACACACACGTAAACACACACACACACACACACACACACACACACACACACACACACACACACACTCACACGGACACAAACACATACACACACACACACACACACACACACACACACACACACACACACACACACACACACACACAACACTCACCCACAACCCCCCTCCCCCCCCCCCCCCCCCAAACACACCTGTGGTGGCCAGAATGTCGGTGACTCTACGCATGAAGTCCAAAGGGCCGTCAGCATCCTTGTTGGCCTCCAGGACACACACACGCCCACCCCCCCCCCACCCCCCACACCCCTCCCACACACACCCCCACACAACCCCACCCCACCCCCCACACACATACCTGTGGTGGCCAGGATGTCTGTGACTCTATGCACAAAGTCCCAAGGGCCGTCAGCATCTTTGTTGGCCTCCAGCACCTGCTGCAGGAACTGGCTCTGCTGGCATCGGCTGCCCACGCTGCTCCTCCGCCACCCGTCCGTGTCCTGGTACAGCTGCAGGGTGGGTGGGTGGGTAGGGGTAGGGGTGGGGGGGGTAGGGGTGTGTGTGGGTGGGTGGGGAGTGAGTGAGGGTGGAGCGAGAGAAAAAAGTGGGAGGAGGAAGAGGGAGGAGACATTGAGGAATTAGGCAGAAAGTTATCTTTGTTTACTGTTTGGTTTAATTAGGTGGTTTGACTGGTAGGTTCTTCTTCTTCTTCTTCTTCTTCTTTCTTCTTCTTCTTCTTCTTCTTCTCCTCCTCTTCTTCTTCTAAATCAAGAATAATGGAATAAGCACTCCTGTGCTTAATTTTTTTTTATTTTTTTTTTACATCCATTCCCTGTGTGTTGTGTGTATGCAGTTTTGTAAATGTCATCTATTCCCACCGTCACACGATGGCCTACTCTTACGAAAAACGGAAGAACAGGATTTAACGTGTGCGCAAGATGTTCTGCGTGCGTTCGCGCACGGGGCCTCGGTTTATAGTCTCATCCGAAGGACTTTTGGGGGAATGGAGTCGGCACTGATGTTAACTCCAGGAGAAAAATCCCAGACACAGGGTTAAGGAATCGGTTGGTGGGTTGGTCAGTCATACAAGTCCTTCGCATGAGACTATAAACCGAAGTACCGTGTGCTAACGCGCTAAAGCACATGAGTGCTTATTCCATTATCCTCGAAAAAAAAGGTCCACCCAAATACACCTATCTATCAAATCCTGATTTATTCAGTGAATCAACACAGTAGGACACTGGACCTCGGTTTATGATATATATCACCCCCAGGACTTTCGAGGGAGTGGAGTCAGTACTGATGTTAATCCCAGGGGAAAATCCCCTCAAACGGGCGCCTCGCTGGTGGCTCAAACCAGGGCCGTTAGGCCAACTAGGCTACTAGGCTAGTGGATCAGTGGTCTAGTGGATCCGTGGTCTAGAGGTAACGCGCCTGACTAGAAAGCAAAAAGTCCGGGTCGAGTATGCGGTGGTTCGAATCCCGTTTGGCCCAAAACTTTCCCCCCATCCATCAAACCATGAGTGGTGGTCTGGGTGCTAGTCTTTTGGATCAGACGATAAACCGAGGTCCCGTGCGTTACACATCACTATTTAGCGCACGTAAAAGAACCCACGGCAACAAGAGGGTTGTCCCTGGCAAAATTTTGTAGAAAAAAAGCAACTCTGATAGGGAAACAAGTACAGTTGCATACAGGAAAAAAAATAAATAAATAATGGGTAGGTGCTGCACTTGTGGCGACGCACTCTCCCTGGTGGGAGAGCAGCCCGATTTTCACGCATAGAAATCTGCGGTAACATAAAGTGGTATAAAATAAAAATAAATATATAAATACCCCCCCCCCCCCCCCCCCCCCACACACACACTCTGATATTGTTTTGACCTTCGCAATTCTCTCCACAAAATGAAAACAAATCAAATCATAACCCCTGCCAAACAAAAACAACTGGTTCAGTCTTCGCCAAATTTTCCTTGAAAACAAAAGAGTCATTGTAATTTTAAACAACTACAAAGATTTAGTGACTGTAACTGCTGTAGTGAGTTCCAAAATTATGTACGTAATAATGTTATATTCATGTGCATTTATGCGTGAAAAATGGTGGAGACGACGGGTAGAGATGATACTTTTTTGGTGCTCAATGTCTACTTGTATTGTTTGTATATGCAAAACTTGAATAAAAATGTTTTTAAAAAAAGGATTTGGTGACTGACTCCAGTGTTGTCATAACCACTGCTCTTACCTGGTTGTCGCCACTCTGCATACTATATCAATCCACACAATCAAAACCGTAACACCATGGATACAGACTGCAAGCACTTCGAATAATAATAGACAAAATACACACACTAACACACACACTGACACACACACATATATGCACTGGCTGATGCAAGCTGTAAGACACAGTCCAACAGATTGTACCGAAGCACACAGATTGTACCGAAGCACACAACACAAACACACACACAACATACGCGACCAATCTCTCACCCACAAACTGAGGATAGATCGTATCAATTAAGAAAAAAAGCCTCCCTTTTTAGGGGGTGGGTGGGGTGGCTGGGTGGGGGTGGTTGGTGATGGTTTGGATTATTTTTGGTGGTCCAAACTGACCACCTGTGTACCATGTTTCCGCATCGTTGAATACATTAGCGGCCACTAAGCACGGCCCACATACAGCCAGTCAGCAGGGCTGGAGTCAGCAACCTGGACTGGCCGATAGGAACAGAGCGGGCAGCTTGTGGACAGACACACAGACAGACAGATACACAGAAAGACAGACAACCCTGAGAGCTTGGATCAATGCTCATTACCATCAGGGTACAGTTCCCCTGTCTCTTCCCCAGTGGTGAGGGCGAGGGCCTGTTAGTATGAATAAATAGCATCTCCACCTTCTAGAAATTCTGTGCTTGGAATTTCCTCTTTTCTATCCCTCTCTTTTTTTTTTGCCTTGTTCCTTTTGTTCCTGTCACCTTCTTCTTGTCTATTTTCTGCCTTCTTGGTCCATTCTACCGCCTCCCCTCCCCCCTACACAGACTTTAAAAAAGAATTAACAATTCTCTCCCACACTGAAGTCAGAAGCACTGGTCCTGAGTCAGGCGCTTAACGGCAGCACCAAGCATTTTCTCTCCTGTGACAGACAGCTGTCTGAGCGCTGAACGAAGAAGAAGAACTGGGCTGTGATGAAAACTATAGTATCTTCACTCAGAGTAAGCTATGCTTCTCATGCCTAGCACATCAGTGGTCTAGCGGTAACGCACCCGTCCATAAGGCGAGAAGTCTTGCGTTCAATCCCTCTCTCAACTTGAACTTTTCTCCCATCTCCTAGATCACAGCTGGTGGTTTGGGGTGCTAGTCTTTCATATGAAACAAGAAATCGTGGTGCAGTGTACAAAAAAATGCATTTTGCGCACGTCAAAAGTCTCATGTGACAACAGAATTTTCCCTGACATTTCTTTTTGTTTTGTTCGTTGAAAAGACATACCCGTATGGAATCAAATAAAGATGCAGACGGGACAAAAATGTGGCGCTACTTTTGTGGCAATGCCTCCTCCTCAAGAAGAGCACCCCGAATCGTATGCAGAGAAGTAGTACGTACATAGTAAAATACAAAGAAGCCCATCTAGCTCTGAAAGCTAATGGTGATCAAGGTGACATGACTACATCAGCTTGCCTTAGCCCATCTCACTCTGAAAGCTCATGGTGACTTCTTGGACAAAGTGTCGAATACGTCGTTGAAAACACAAACTGACGACAGTATCTACACTCTTAAGTCACACCCAGGAAATTTTTTGTGTGACCTAATGTTCTTCTGATTTTCTCTTATTTTAAAAACAGAAGAAGACATGGTGTCAGACTTCTGATTCTGGCGGCTTTGAAGTAAGCCTGTCGCAAATTTCGCTTCATGGTGTTCGGTGGATTATTGGCAATATTAAAAAATACATCAACCAAACTCTCTAACAAGTACAGACCTGATGAGATTCACCCCCCCCCCCCCTCGTGTCTGCTTTCTCTATGGATCCATATTTCCCATGATCATTTTTGTCCATTTAAGAAATACGCGATCCTCCACTACGTAATAACTGCTTGTCATCACCCGCCATTTTCAACGTTTTTTTTAAAGTACAAAAATAAATATAATCTTGAAATATTTGTAATGCAGTGTCAAGT
>CM060321.1:49007321-49009821 GCA_030674155.1 Stramonita haemastoma | reverse complement strand
CTTTGTCACATCTCGACAGGCTGAGTGACACCCTCAGAAAGGTCGAGGACAGAGGAAAAAATGGAGAGAGCTGGTTGCGAATTCTTCCGTGGCGCCCCTATTTATTTATTCTTTTAAATCGAGGATAACAGAATAAGCAATCATGTGCTTTTTTTCATCCGGTCCCCGTGTGTATACAGTTTAAAAAAAAAAAATTGTCATCTGTTCCCAGCGGCACACGATGGCCTACTCTTACAAAAAGCGGAGCAGGATTTAACGTGTGCGCAAGATGTTCTGCGTGCGTTCGCACACGGGGCCTCGGTTTAAAGTCTCATCCGAAGGACTTTTAGGGAGAGTGGAGTCAGCACTGATGTTAACTCCAGGAGAAAAATCTCCTCGACCGGACTCGAACCCGGGTCGTCAAATTGCCAGCGCAATGTTCTGACCACTAGGCTATCCGTCCCCCTTCGGTCTAAATAGACTATGGGATAGAAGAAGAAGAAGAAGAAGAAGAGAAGAAGAAGAAGAAGAAGAAGAAGAAGAAGAAGAAGAAGAAGGAGAGAAGAGAAGAAGAAGAAGAAGAAGAAGAAGAAGAAGAAGAAGAAGAAGAAGAAGAAGAAGAAGAGAAGAAGAAGGAGAAGAAGAAGGAGAAGGAGGAGAAGGAGGAGAAGGAGGAGAAGGAGAAGAGAAGAAGAAGAAGAAGGAGAAGGAGAAGGAGAAGAAGAAGAATGAGGAGAAGAAGAAGAAGAAGAAGAAGAAGAAGAAGAAGAAGAAGAAGAAGAAGAAGTAGTAGTAGTAGTAGTAGTAGTAGTAGTAGTTAGTAGTAGTAGTAGTAGTAGTAGTAGTAGTGTAGTAACGTCTCGAAGGGGTTTGTTCGTGTGGCCCAGCTGTCATTATCAGCTCTGTGTACAGTTTTTTAATTGTGTGTATATAAACAATTTTATTTACACGAGTAATTAATAAAAGTGGTTATGTCTTTTCTAGTCAATGGTTTAAAAAAAAACATGGTGTCCATATATTGGTGGTGTGTATGTGTGTGTGAATGTGTGCGTGTGTGTGTGTGTGTGTGTGTTGTGTGTGTGTGTGTGTGTGTGTGTGTGTGTGTGTGTGTGTGTGTGTGTGTGTGTGTGTGTGTGTGTGGGTGTGGGGTGGGTGTGTGGGTGGGTGTGGGTGGGTGTGTGTATGTGCACTCGCGCGCGCCTACGAGTGTGTATTGTGATATTTTCATTTGAAGGTATAATGTTTGAACAAAAATGAAATGTAACTATCTTGTATATTTTGATTATGATTCGTATCAATATGCCTGTCAGTATTGTAATTGCCCTTCAGGGATGATTAAAGTATTTTTGACTTTGACTTCGACTTGACTTTGACTTTGACTCTTTCCACACTGACTCATTGGTTCTGTGGTCCGGCCATGAAATGTGTACAAGCCTTTTGAATGATTTTGTTTCGAGGGCTTTCTATGTGCCAGCTTTCTTCGTAGCACTTGAGTGCGTGTGCGTGCGTGCGTGCGCGCGTGCTCGTGCGTGCGTGCGTGCGTGTGTGTATGTGTGTGTGTGTGAGTGTGTGTGTGTGTGTGTGTGTGTGTGTGTGTGTGTGTGTGTGTGTGTGTGTGTGTGTGTGTGTGTGTGTGTGTGTGTGTGAGAGAGAGAGAGACAGAGAGAGGGAGAGAGAGTGTGAGTGTGTGTGTGTGGTGTGTGTGTGTGTGTGTGTGTGTGTGTGTGTGTGTGTGTGTGTGTGTGTGTGTGTGACAGAGAGAGGGAGCAATATGTATGTATGTATGTATGTATGTATGTATGTATGTATGTATGTATGTATGTATGTATGTCTGTATGTATGTATGTATGTATGTCTGTAAGTCTGTATGTCTGTATGTCTGTAAGTCTGTCTGTCTGTCTGTCTGTCTGTCTGTCTGTCTGTCTGTATGTATGTATGTATGTATGTATGTATGTATGTATGTATGTATGTATGTATGTATGTATGTCTGTATGCATGCATGCATGCCTGTCTGTCTGTCTGTCTATTTGTCTGTCTGTCTGTTTGTCTGTCTGTATGCATGCATGCTTGCATGAATGTATGTGTGTATGTGTGTATGTGTGTATGTGTGTGTATGTGTGTATGTGTGTATGTGTGTATGTGTGTATGTGTGTATGTATGTATGTATGTATGTATGTATGTCTCTATGTCTCTATGTCTCTATGTCTCTATGTCTCTATGTCTCTATGTCTCTATGTATGTATGCATACAAAGGTCATGGACACTTCAAATGAACAAACAAACAATAACAGTAATAACAATAATAATGAACTAAACTGAGACAGGCTGGTCTGCGCTGTTATCAAAATGATGGATACCTCCATCACAGCTGGACAGACAGACAGTTTTACAGCCGCAAGGCAATAAACGTCTCTCTTCCCCATCCGTAATAACATCAGAAATACTAGTGTTTTAAAAAGACCAATCGCATCAATAGTTTTGTTTGATTATGTGTGTTTTATATTGCAGAAACGTCTCTCTT
>CM060321.1:48994821-48997321 GCA_030674155.1 Stramonita haemastoma | reverse complement strand
AGGCGCTGGTCAGAAACAGGATGGGCAAGGCCTGCACACCACACACAGCGGTCAGTTCCCCCCACTTTCAGCTCCTCTTAGTTAAAGTCTGTCCCGAGCCTAAAGCTCATCAGGCCGGTGCTTATCCCGGTTTCTGTGGCGTTAAGCGACTGAGAGTCATAGACTCCCCCCTGGATAGGACGCCAGTCTATCGCAGGGTTAACCCCCAACACAAGGTTGGTACCCCTTTTACACCTGGGTGGGGTGAGAAAATAGCCGTAAAGTGCCTTTTCCAAGGGCACAACGCCATAGCCGAAAGCTGAGATCGAACCCGCAACCTTTAGATTACGAGTCCAACGCCCTAACCACTAGACTACAGCGGCGGCTTAGCTCCTCAAAGCTGCTAACTAATCCATCCCGGGGAACGGGATAGCCTAGTGGTCAGAACATTTGCGCTCGCATTTTGACGACCCGGGTTCGATTCCTGTTCGAAGAGATTTTTCTCCTGGAGTTAACATCTGTGCTGACTCCACTCTCCCCTAAAAAGTCCTTTGGACGAGACTGTAAATCGAGGCCCCGTGGCCGTGTGTGAACGCATGCAGAACATCTTGCGCACACGTTAAATCCTGTTCCGCTTGTTGTAAGAGTAGGCCATCGTGTGCCAGTGGGAACATAAAATAATAATAATACATGGAACTTATATAGCGCTATATCTTGTAAAAACAAATCAAAAATGCAAACACACGGGGACTGGATGTATAAAAAGCACATGAGTGCTTATCCCATTATCCTCGATATAAAAGAATAAATAAAATAAGATAAAAATAAATAAATCCCATCCCAGCCTAGGTGGGGGCTAGCTGGTGCTAACTATAGCAGGAACTGACCACACTTGGACTAGGTAAAAGGAAAGGGGCACGCTAAATTTAGCACTCTTGACTGAGTGATGTTGGATTTGTGGGTGTGGTGTGGTGTGGTGTGGTGTGGTGTGGTGTGGTGTGGGTGTGGTGTGGTGTGGTGTGGTGTAGTGTGTAATGTCGTATAGTGTAGTGTGGTGTAGTGTGGTGTAATGTAGAGTGGTGTAGTTTAGTGTGGCATAGTGTGGTGTGGAGTAGTGTGTAATGTCGTATAGTGTAGTGTGGTGTAGTGTGGTGTAATGTACTGTAGTGTAGTGTAGTGTAGTGTAGTGTAGTGTAGTGTAGTGTAGTGTAGTGTAGTGTAGTGTAGTGTAGTGTAGTGTAGTGTAGTGTGGTGTGGTGTGGTGTGGTGTGGTGTGGTGTGGTGTGGTGTGGTGTGATGTGGTGTGGTGTAGTGTAGTGTAGTGTAGTGTGGTGTGGTGTGGTGTGGTGTGGTGTAGTGTGGTGTGGTGTGATGTGGTGCGGTGTAGTGTAGTGTAGTGTAGTGTAGTGTAGTGTAGTGTAGTGTAGTGTAGTGTAGTGTGGTGTAATGGAGTGTGGTGTAGTGTACTGTGGTGTGGTGTGGTGCGGTGTAGTGTGGTGTGGTGTGATGTATTGTGGTGTATTGTGGTGTGGTGTGGTGTAGTGTGGTGTAGTGTAGTGTGGTGTGGTATAATGTAGCGTAGCGTAGTATAGTGTAGTGTAGTGTAGTGTGGTGTAGTGTAGTGTAGTGTAGTGTGGTGTAGTGTGGTGTAGTGTAGTGTGGTGTGGTATAATGTAGTGTAGTGTAGTGTAGTGTGGTGTTGTGTAGCGTAGTGTAGTGTAGTGTAGTGTAGTGTAGTGTAGTGTAGTGTAGTGTAGTGTAGTGTAGTGTAGTGTAGTGTAGTGTAGAGTGTACCCTACCTTACTCTACCCTACCCTACCCTACCCCACCCTACCCTACCCTACCCCACCTACCCCACCCTACCCCACCCCAACCTACCCCACCCAACCCCTACCCAACCCCACCCCACCCCACCCAACCCTACCCTACCCCACCCCACCCCACTCTACCCTACCCCACCCTACCCAACCCCACCCCACCCTACACCACCCACCCCACCCCACCCCACCCCACCCTACCCCACCCAACCCTACCCAACCCCACCCTACCCCACCCCAACCCTACCCTACCCCTACCCCTACCCCTACCCTACCCCAACCCTAACCCTAACCCAACCCCAACCCTACCCTACCCCACTACTACCACCCTACTCCACTACCACCCAGAAGGCAGTGGCCTCACCCCAAAGATGATGTAGTGGTCTGTGTAGGATTCTCCGAACAGGAGGGCAGAGGAGGGTTTGGCGTTGTCAAAGAAGCCGTCCAGACGAGTGTTGATCCAGAGAACCACCTGCTTGCCCCCTCCCATCGCATCACAGCCACCGCCAGGATAAACTGCATGGCCAGACTCCAGTAGATCGTGTGCCAGTTCACCTGCAGCATTTGTCATTGTCATCGTCGTTGTTGTCGTTGTCGTTGTCATCGTCAATCGTTGTTATCACAGTCACGACTACTGCCTTGATAAACTGAAGACTCAGGTTTCGGTAAATCAGGTGCCAGTTCACCTGCAGTATTTGTCATTG
>CM060321.1:48982321-48984821 GCA_030674155.1 Stramonita haemastoma | reverse complement strand
ACAAATAAAACAAGACAAAACCCAACACAAACCACAACCAAAAAGATAATAATGATAAAAAAAATAATCATCATCATCATGATATAACAATAATAATAATAATAATAATAACAATACATGGAATTTATATAGCGCTATATCTTGTAAAAAAAACAACACCAAATCAAAGTGTTTACATTTGACCTATACAACACACAAGCAATCGATAACAATTCATAGTTCTGACAAATTCAAATCTACACACACACCCACACCAAAACATACGTACGCACACACACACACACACATCCTCCCCTCCCCATAAAAACCATCACCACCAACAACAAAAGTTCAACCTATGATTTAAAGAAAGGAGATAGATATAATATTCAACCACACAATCCCCAACTGGATACATTGATAATTATTTAAACAAATGAGATAGAAGCGTATTCAATATACACATAATCCGCAACCAACCCAAGCATTAATGCTAAAACAGATCCACTGATTCTTAGTATATTATGTGAAAGAAAAAAACAACAATCAAGGAAACATTTTTTTAAAAACAAAATGAAAAAATACTGTCCATATTTTGATGATAAGAATACAATTTCACATTCAATAGGCCAAAAGGAACCAAAACATTTCTAACTAATGATAAGTTTATGGCAGATTATGCGTAAGTTGAAGATAGAAATAAAGGAATGGAGAGGAAAAGAGAGAGAGAAGAGAGAGAGAGAGAGAGAGAGAGAGAGAGAGAGAGAGAGAGAGAGAGAGAGAGAGAGAGAGAGAGAGAGAGAGAGAAACGGATAAATAATGAATGAATGAGTGAATAATCTTTACTTCTCAAGGTTTACAGAGTAAGTATTATATACTTTTTTTTCATCCGGCCCTTGCCACGATTAAGGAATATAGATATTAAACAAAAAAATTAATTAAGAAAAGTGATAGCAACCCCGTAGCCCACAAACGACCATCACTAACAACAATAGTTCAACCTACGACTTTCAAAAAAAAAAAAAGGATAGGATACATTCAACAAAATGCATAATTTTCAACTGGATACATTGATAACTGTTTAGACAAAAAGAGATATGTATTCAACAATCACATAATCCACAGAGAGAGAGAGAGAGAGAGAGAGAGAGAGAGAGAGAGAGAGAGAGACAGAGACAGAGACAGAGAGACAGAGAGACAGAGAGAGAGAGGGGCATGGCAAGGCAAGGCAAGGCAAGGCAAATTCTTTTATTTGAGGATAATGAATAAGCACTGGTGTGCTTTTTTTTACATCCAGTCCCTGCCCTTATCAGGGATAAGATAAAGATAAAAAAAAACCCTCCTTAAACTAAACAACACATATAATGAAATACCAAGAACAAGAAACTATACCCAGTACCAAACAACAGACGAGAAATAAGGACAGCAAGACTATAGTAAGGTAATAAAAATGCACTCATTCAGAAAACCCAAATCAGAAATCACAATGAAATGATGATTTTGGTTATCCACCCCCCCAAAACAACAACAACAACAACAAAAAACAACCCTAACAGATAAAGAGCAAACAAGTGAACATAATGAGATCAACAACTGAAAACATCAATCCACAACCATCTATAAATAAAATAAGTCATATAAATCATGACACTTTGATAAAAGGGAAGAAAAATTGATATCCTTATTGGAGGGGGGAAAGAGGTACTACCATAAAGAAGGCAAGGCAATTTTTTTTATTTCGAGGATAATGAATATGCACTTGTGTGCTTTTTTACTTTCAGTCCCCGCCCTTATCAGGGAAAAGATCAAGATAAAAAAAAACCCTCCTCGAACAAAACACCACTAATGATCCAAATACCAACAACAAGAGACCATACCCAGTAGCAAACAACAGACAAGAAATAGGACAGAAAGACAATAATAAGGAAATAAAATTGCACTCATTCAGAGAATGAAAATAAGAAATAACAATCAAATAATGACTGATTTTTAAAAAGGCGCTAAAAAAAAACAAAAAACAACAACCTAGGTTAACATCTGAAAACATCAATCCACCACCACCTATCAACAAAATAAGTCATATAAATGATAACATTTTGATAAAAGGGGAGAAGAGAGAGAGAGAGAGAGAGAGAGAGAGAGAGAGAGAGAGAGAGAGAGAGAGAGAGAGAGAGAGGAGAGAGAGAGAGAGAGAGAGAGAGAGAATGAAAAATGAATGAATGAATAAATAAATGAATAATCTACCCAACTAACTAAATAAAAAACCAATAACAACAACATGAAGACAATATAAAGAGAAAAAAAGAACCCACAAAAAGACAGTAATAAAATAGCAAGAAGCACACACAAAGAGAACTGAAATAAGCAATCAATAATAGAATGATGATTATGATTTTTTTTTTTTAAAGGCAAATAAGCAAGTAGCAAACAAGAAAACCTGATGAGTTCAACTATTGGAAAACAACATCCCACCCCCACTTATAAAAATGAGAGAGAGAGAGAGAGAGAGAGAGAGAGAAGA
>CM060321.1:48937321-48977321 GCA_030674155.1 Stramonita haemastoma | reverse complement strand
AAGTGGGCCACACTTGCATTGATGGTGATGATGATGATAATGATAGGGGTATGTGACCAAGTGAAGTGGGCCGCACTAGCATTGATGAGGATGATATTACTGAGGGGGGGGAACAAAGATAAATGGGCCATACTGGGGGAAAGCGAGTGCTCTGACCACTGAACTATCCTGCTATCTCTCATGATATGACAGACAATAAATAGTTGCTGTCTGAGCATCCCACAAAGAAGAAGATAAAAGATAGCATCAACAAAACCATGGGATATTCCATACTTAGACAAAATACAGTCAGATACCCAATATGAACATAAAAAACTTCAGTATACAAAAAGTTGAAGATCAGTCAAATAATTTGTTAGCGATGCTAACAACATTCTTGTCCACACCAAACGCCCTAACAGGTCCTGATCTAACAGGTTGATCAGTGGTCTTGAGGTAACGCGCCTGTCTAGAAAGCAAAAAGTCCGGGTTGGAGTATGCGGTGGTTCAAATCCCATTCGGGCCTAAAACTTTCTCCCATACATTAGATCATGAGTGGTGGTCTGGGTACTAGTCTTTTGGTTGAGACGATAAACTGATGTCCTGTGTGTTATATATCACTATTTGGCGCACGTAAATAAACCCATAACAAGAGGGTTGTCCCTGGCAAAATTCTGTAGAAAAAAGCCACTCATTGGGAAACAATTACAATTGCAGACAGGAAAAAGAAAAAAAATAATAGGTGGTGCCACACTTGTGGTGACGCGCTCTCCCCTGGGAGAGCGGCTCAAATTTCATGCAGAGAAATATGCTGTGACATAAAGTGGTAATAAAATAAAACAAAATTTTAAAAATCTGTTTAAAACCTTTCTTGTAAAGGTAACCCACTGTAAGGTAACCAACCAGCTACTAACCCTTCCCTCCATGTCACCCACTACTGGGTAATAGAAGCATACAAATGTGCACAGTGCACATGTACTGGGAAAGTGGGTTATCTCCCTTAAGGTGGGACATTGGGGTCGAAACCGATAAATTTTTGTTTACAAGCCCATGTTAAAAGTTATGCCATATATTGAAAGGACATCACTTATAAAGCATAAAAATCAAAGAATTACTATGGCCGCCAAAACTCAAAATTTCAAACTCCTAAACCTTTTTATCTATAACAAGTATGAGTAACCTGTTTCTACAGACATATTTAACGCTCTGAATTCTTTAAATTCACACAGGGAAATCTCCATAAATGTATCCAGCAATTTTGTATTTAAAAACCCCATGATTTTGGCCACTTTTGGACCCGTGTCTTACCTTAACAAAATAGCGTCAAAGTCAAACTCATCTCATAACAAAAAATGCACAAAAATTAACACTATGGTCCATCTGTTCTATGAATTTTTTCATCAGATGCAGGAGTTGGTGTAAAATGATTTTCTAACTAGGGGAAGATCAGCAGACAGGTTTGCCACCAAGAAAACCCGATAGCATTGCCGTTACCCATATCAAAGCCATCAAAGGGTACGGGTCACAATCTTATTACAGTTTTTTAGAAAAGAAAAAAAACATACACCCCTCACAAAAAAGCACACACTAAACCACACCATACTGTTTATAGCCCTAACGACCATGAAAGCCATATCAGGGCTGTCACCTCAAAATTTACAAAACTGCTTATACACAGGGACACATGAGTGCTTATTCCATTATCCTCGATATAAAAGAATATAAAAGTATATTATATATAGTTTCAGTGGCTCCAGTAACTTTCAACTTCAGGTTCAAAACCAAAACCTAATACTTTCAAATATCTAACACCATCCATTTGAGAAAAAAATAAACATAAATAAACGACACAAAACTTAAATGATTTCATTTCATAAGGCAAATAAACCAGGCTGTGCTGAGAACACCAGCCATTCCGCTTCATTCATCATTCCCATTTTACAAAAATAAAACATAGAAAAGGATAACAAACTTGTTAAAGTACAAAAAATATATATAAAAAGTACCACTGCAGAATGGACATCCTGTGCCCATCCCAGTGTCTAAGAATCACACACACAAAAACTCACTACGAGAACGGAAATGTGAACAGCACTTAACATTTAGTGTTTTTTTCCACTTAATCACACACATACTCCAGCAAGTGTGCTTGTTATGCTTGTTTTACAGCAGCATGTACTGTTGACAATATGCCATAAAAAATATACCACTGCATGGATTTACCTGTGGGATAGATACATCATTCCTTTGCCCTTAAATGTGTGCACACATATATATACATATATATATATATATATACATATACATATATATATATATATATATATATATATATATATATAAGGCAGAGGCCTAAGGTCAGAATTTTTCACTGTTTCATATACAGAGATGTTAAGCCTGGACTATGAAGAAAGATGGTGAAAATATGATAAATGCAGCAGAAATGGGGTTCTACAAGTGAAGTTGACAGAGAAAAAGAACCAATGACAGCGTGTTCAACTAATCAGCTATCTATGACCCATCCCCCCCCCCCCCCAAACTCCTCCCTTTCCCTATTCCGGCAGACTAGAACATGCAGCCTCCCACTCCTAGCATCCTTTTCTGACAACGCTGCCCCCTCCTCCCTCAAAACCTCAGGAAAAATTATTTGACCACTGTTGTTAGCTTGTACCAAGGTAACTTCCTGTCTTTGTGTCCACATGAGGGGCCAGGATTAATTAAGAAACAAGATTAGTGTTAGTGTTAGCAATAACAGTTAACATGGACTATTAGCATGCATTGGGGTAGGGGCTGTTGGTCGGTCAGTCTGTCGGAATGCATGTGGACACAACAGCAGGTAAACACAATGGTACGTAGCTGTAGACACAGTGGTATGGAGCATTACTTAAATCATAATTTACCAATCCTACCAGTTTAGGCCGCTATTTGGATTTTTTGAGACAAATTTAAGTTCTGCTATCAGCAGAGTGGGTTTTTTCCCCCCACATCATTTTTGAAAAAACTGGTTTTGTTTAATTTTGAGAAATATTTGACCCAAAATAAAAATAAATAAATGGTCGAATCCAGAACAAACATAAGAAAAAAAAAGCTCTTTCCACTAGCCCTCCCTTTTTTCTTGTATTTGTAGTAACCTGAGAGTGCTAGACAAGGCTCAGAGGATAACATTCCCCCCACTGTCTGTCCTGGTGACGCATGTTTGGGCAATCTGCAGTTTGCTGATGACATTGATCTCCTTAGGAGCATTAACAATGAACTCCAAGAACTTCTATGCAATCTAGAAGAATGAGCTAGCGCTTATGGTATTATATGCAAGAATGACTTAGCATGTATGGTATTTTATGCTACAAACAATGACTTAGCACACGTGGTATTATACGCAAAAAAGATTGGGCTAACACTTATGGTAAGGAGATCAGTGCTCGCCAGTCTGGTTTTCTTTGCCACAGGCACACAGGGGAGAGAAAACAAGTTTCAGCTTTGTGGACAAGTAGTGATTTAGCCTGTTGTGCGCAGTGCAGAGTCTTAGAAAAGATGACCAGTTCTTTTTTGAGATAGTGGTTGTCGTCCTTCTCAACTCTGGGTCAGGCCATTAATTTGATGATAATTTTTTTCATAATCCTATGTTGTAGCTTTCTTGCCAAAACTACTGTGTGAAGGACCCTTGAAGGAGAGACACAGTGACAGACAGAAGAAGAACTGGATGGCGAACATCAAAGACTGGACCAGCCTTGACATGGCTGTATTGCTGCACAAGGCTGAAGACAAACCAATGTGGGGAAATCCCTCATGCCCCTCCAACAACCATCTTTGTCAAGGAACTGATGATGACTAACCCAACATACCCTGCCTCCTCTTCCTAAACACCCTTCTCCTTGAACTTGATTTGATTTATGCCTGTGAAGTCCTGTGGGAACAAAGGGCTGCAACAACACTCCTCCAACAGACTCTGTTCTGGGAGATCCTCTTCAGCTCGGCCCACATCATACCGGCTGCCTTTGTCTCTGCTTCAATGCTTCTGCGCCAGGTCTGTTTTGGTCAACCCACTTTCCGCTTCCCTTGTGGATTCCAGTCAAGGGCCTGCCTGGTGACATCTGAAGCAGGCTTGCAGAGCATATGGCCAATCCATCTCCATTTCCTTTTCTTGATCTCCGTCTCAATTGGAGCATGTCTGGTCCTGTCCCACAGTTCTTCGTTTGAGACGACTTCTGGACACCTGATACCAAGGATGTTCCTAAGTCATTTGTTGGTGAATGTCTGGAGTTTGTGGGTGTTGGTCTTTGTAAGCTGTACAGTAGGACCGACTTGACCTTGGTGTTGAATATCCGGATCTTGTTGTGGAGTGAGAGGGCTGTTGATCTCCAGATTGGGCGAAGGGTGTTGAAGGCATGACGGGCTTTATTTATTTGGCACTTGATTTCTTTGTCTGTCCCCCCATCTCTACTGACGAGACTGCCCAGGTAGGTAAATTTGTTGACTTCCTTGATGGTGTAGTGGCACTGGTCTTGTTTCTTGTTGTTCACCCTCATGATCTCCGTCTTCCTGATGTTGATTTGGAGGCCTATCTTTTCGGCTTCTTCCGCAACATGACATAGCTTCTGTTGTGCATCTTGGTGCCTGTGGGATAGAAGGCTGATGTTATCTGCGAAGTCCAGGTCCTCCAGCTGCCTTGTGAAGGTCCACTGTAGGCCTATGCCAGTTCTCCTGCCTGCTGTGGCCTGTCGCATTATCCAGTCAACCACCAACAGGAAGATGGTTGGTGACAACATACAGCCATGACGAACGCTGGTTCGTACGGAGAAGGGTTCCGTCATTTTCCCGTCATGGATGACTTGACAGGAGGCATCCTCATAGAGCTGTTGGATGATGGTGACGAACTTTGGTGGGAAGCCATAGTGGTGCATCAGTCTCCAGATGACATCTCTTTCAACACTGTCAAATGCCTTCTGAAAGTCGACAAAGACTGAATACAAGGGGGTCTCCTTGAACACCTCTCCTATAAAATGAACACCTCTCCTATAAAATGAACACTTCTCCTATAAAATGAACACTTCTCCTAAAAAATGAACACCTCTCCTATAAAATGAACACCTCTCCTATAAAATGAACACATCTCCTATCAAACAAACACCTCTCCTATAAAATGAACACTACACCTCCTATAAAATGAACACCTCTCCTATAAAACAAACACCTCTCCTATAAATTGAATGTACTCTTCCCTCTTCCACAAAATACCCCTTTCACACACATCCCTTGCACACCGCCTTACTTCGGATGAGACTAACAACTGTGGACCCATGTGTGAATGCATGCAGAAATCTTGCGCATATGTTAAAGCCTGTACCGCTTTTTGGAAGAATAGGCCATTGATTGTGTGTTGGTGGGAATAGGAGGCAAAATTTACAAAACTGCACGCACACAGGGACTCGATATAAAAAGAGTTTAAAAAAATTTTAAAGCATGCAAGTGCTTGTTTCATTATCCTTGAAATAAAAGAATAAAAAAATACAAATAAAAAATAAAATAAATAAAAGATACATAACGCATTGTCTTTTAAAAAAAGGGGGGGGAAATCCCAAAACTGAATTCAAAATCTTGATCAAATTCTGCAAACCACATACCATCTACAGTATGGGTTATAATGACCACATTTTCATCTTTAAAAATATTGACAAGAGTGTCTTGCAAACATTGAGAAGCTTCTCAGGTCAAGAATTTCTTAGTAAATAAAGTAATTCCCTTTTTCTTTCTTTTTTTTTAATAGTAAAAGCTTGATAAAGAAAAATCATCACTAAAACTATCAGTTCCACAAGACAAAAACATTTTCTGAAATCGTCTTTGACCCTGTTCATCAAACCAAAAACATTGACCCATGACTCAAAATGAAGGGAGAGAACTGACAGGATGAGTTGAGGCGAACAAAAGCAGGCTGATATGTGGATACCCATCATTCTGTTTCAGTTATTATAAAATTACCAACTTAAAAAAAAATAAAAAGGAGACTGAATTCCTCTGTCAGCTCTCTTTAGCCCCTTTTCCATTCAATTACAAGAAAAAAAAATAAAAAGGAGACTGAATTCCTCTGTCAGCTCTCTTTAGCCCCTTTTCCATTCAATTACAAGATATTTTTCTGGTCTTTTCTCTCTTTAAGCGCCATCTGCAGGTGGGTTGTGAGGAATCATCTTTTCTTTCCTTGTTTTACACACCTCTCTTCACAGGTAAAAAGTCCCCAACAATAACAGCAGCAGAACCTCTTTCCCCTCTGCTTTCTTTCTCTTTTAACCAGTTCTTTTAGTTGCTTGTGCCTAACTAATGTTCAGAGCAAAAACTGCCCTCATACAGAGTGACCTGTGCATTCTAAGGTGGTTTGTCATCTGAACACATTTGTCTGCTGTTGCTCTAGTGTGTGCTGAGGCATGCACTCAAAGCTGACTTGCAAAAATCTACACGCAGTTGATAGCTCCGTTTTTTTTCATGAGTGATGCTGATGACAATGTAGCCTGGTTTTGTGAAGTGTTCAGTTTTGTGCACACCCATCATGCTTCATTTAACCGTTTTACCCAGGTTATGCATGATTCACATACCATACCATATTGTTTACAGCCCTACCAACCACAAAAGCCATATCAGGGCTGTTGCCTCATTCATTTTCAGTGGCTCAAATAGCTTTCAACTTCAGTTTAAACCAAAAAAAACCCAACACTTCCTAATACTTTGAAATATCTAACACCGTCCATCTGAAAAATGACAATTTCTAAATTATTCCATTCCGTAAGGCTGATGAACCAGCCTGTGCTGAGGACGCCGGCCATTTTGCTTAATTATTCATCACCAGATTACAAAAAAAAATCTTAAAAACGATAACAAAAATGTTAAAGTACAAAAATATTCACAATAAGTGCCACATGGGCAAGTACCACTGCACAATGGACATCCTGTGCCCATCCCAGTGTCTTAAGTATATAAGGGACGAATCTCATTCCAGAGGGTTTTTCCTTTGGATTTAACACCAGTACCGACTCAACTCCCCCAAAAGTCCAGATGAGACTATAAACCGAAGTCCCATGTGTGAATGCATGCAGAACATCTTGTGCACACGTTAAAACCTGTTCTACTTTTTGGAAGAATAGGCCATTGTATGCCAGCGGGAATGGATGACAAAATTTACAAAACTGTATAGACACAGGGACTGGATGTAAAAAAGCATGAGTGCTTATTCCTTTATCCTCAAAATAAAAGAAAAAATAAAAATACCTGGTTGGCAGAACAAACTGCAAAATATCATATAATGAAAACAGAATATTGTTTTAAAAAAAAAAAGGCAGGACAGTGGACTGGGAAGGCAGAAAGTAAGCAAGAGACATGATAGACAGGTAAGGAGAAACACAGAAACACAGAGAGAGAGAGAAAAGTGGAAATTTCTTGCAGAAAATTTCAAGAAGGTGGGGATACTATTTACAGCGATTCACTTTGCAAGTCCATGTCAAGTTCCACAAAATATTGGAGGTTTTGCACTAGTACACACCACTCCTGTTTCAGGTCACCGTTTTTCCACATGTTTTGCACAAATCACTTTGGAAGTTGTGTCATGTTCCACAAAGTATTGGAGGTTTTGCACAAGTACACACCACTCATGTTCCATGTTGCTGTTTTTCCCCAGGTTTTGCACAAATCACTTTGGAATTTGTGTCATGTTCCACAAAGTATTGGAGGTTTTGCACAAGTACTCACCACTCCTGTTCCATGTCGCTGTTTTTCCCCAGGTTTTGCACAAATCACTTTGCAAGTCTCATGTTCCATGAAGAATTGGAGGTTTTGCACAAGGATGTGTTGGGGGTATTCTTGGTAATTGCAGTGTCCACATCAATGAAATGTCCTTGGTGATGACGAAGCGTCCTCCTAATGCACTGTGGTGTCCTTGAAGCCTGGTGATGTCCTCCTCCTTCTGGAGATAAAAAAAAACATTTTAAGGGCTCTGGTTTGCTTACATAGTTTTAAGCAACACTCATTAGTTAAACTTTTGTCAACAGTTCATCCTAGCAAGTAGCAAGACAACAAAGATGAAGTGGTGTGTGTGTGTGTGTGTGTGTGTGTGTGTGTGTGTGTGTGTGTGTGTGTGTGTGTGTGTGTGTGTGTGTGGGTGGGTGGGTGAGTGAGTGTGTGTGTGTGTGCGAGTGTGTGTGAGTGAGTGAGTGAGTTTATTTATTTATTTATTTATTTATTCTTTTATATCGAGGATAACAGAATAAGCAATCATGTGCTTTTTTTCATCCGGTCCCCGTGTGTATGCAGTTTTGTAAATATTATCTGTTCCACCGGCACACGATGGCCTACTCTTATGAAAAGCGGAACAGGATTTAATGTGTGCGCAAGATTTTCTGTGTGCGTTCGCACCCGGGGCCTCGGTTTAAAGTCTCATCCGAAGGACTTTCGGGGAGAGTGGAGTCAGCACTGATGTTAACTCCAGGAGAAAAATTTCCTCGACCGGACTCGAACCTGGGTTGTCAAACTGCCAGCGCAATGTTCTGACCACTAGGCTGAGTGAGTGAGTGAGTGAGTGAGTGAGTGAGTGAGTGAGTGAGTGAGTCTGAGTGTGTGTGTGTGTGTGTGTGTGTGTGTGTGTGTGTGTGTGTGTGTGTGTGTGTGTGTGTGTGTGTGTGTGTGCGCATGTGTGTGAATGAGTGTGTGTGTGTGAATGAGTGTGTGTGTGTGAATGAGTGTGTGTGTGTGAGTGTGAGTGTGTGTGTGAGTGTGTGTGTGTGTGTGTGGATGTGTGTGTGTTTGTGTGGATGTGAGAGAGGGAGAGGGAGAGAGGGGGAGAGGGGGAGAGGGGGAGAGAGGGGGAGAGGGGGAGAGAGGGAGGGGGAGAGAGGGAGAAGGGGGAGAGGGGGAGAGAGAGGGGGAGAGAGGGAGAGAGGGAGAGGGAGAGGGAGAGAGAGAGAGAGAGAGAGAGAGAGAGAGAGAGAGAGTGTGTGAACGAGTTTTATTTATTTATTTATTTATTTATTTATTTATTTATTCATTTATCTATTTATCTATTTATTCATTCTTTTGTATCAAGGATTTTTTTAAAAAATCGTTTATATTGAGGATAATGGGACGTCCCCGATTCGATTCCCGGTCGAGGGGATTTTTCCTCTGGAGTTAACATCAGTGCTGACTCCACTCTCCTCAAAAGTCCTTCGGATGAGACTAACCGAGGCTCCGTTTGCAAACGCACACATAACATCTTGCGCACATATTAAATCCTGTTCCGCTTTTCATAAGAGTAGGCCACTGAGTGCCGGTGGGAACAGATGACAAGATTTACAAAAACTGCATACACACGGGGACTGGATGTTAAAAAGCACACGAGTGCTTATTCCATTATCCTTGATATAAAGAGTAAATAAATAAACACACACACACACACAAAAGCCCCAAAGAAAATTGAGAACACAAATTTTGCTGTAAAAAACAAAAAAACACACTTACTCATAAGACTTTTTGCCCAGGCCCTGTAATAATCTCTGTAAGTCAAGTCTTGGTTATTCAGGAATATAGAATAATCTACCTCCCTTTCTAAAATGAGCTCCTTCAAAACAAACATTTAAGAAACTATCTGATGAACACATTCTAACATCTGTATTTTATGCTCACTTACTTTTCACCTGGTTGCTTCGTAAATTGTTATTCTTACACTTCTTGTTTTGGTTTTTCATTATTCGTCTCTCTGAATGGAGCATAGGAGGTTGTACTAGCTTGGTTTAAATCTTACACTGTAAGGTCTGAATTTTTTTTTTATTTAAGTACCCCATTGATTTTTATGTTTTTTGGTTTGCTTTTATAAGTCAATTTTCTTTAATTTCTTGGATAAAGCAGGATGAAAAAAAAAACATGCAAACTTGACCTTTTACTCTTGATAAAGATTATTTTGACTTGAGTTGACTTGACAGAGAGAGAGAGAGAGAGAGGAGAGGAGGAGAGGAGAGAGGAGAGAGAGAGAGAGGAGAGAGAGAGAGAGAGAGAGAGAGAGAGAGAGAGAGAGAGAGAGAGAGAGAGAGAGTTCACTTGCAATCAAGTGATGACTAGTGATATCACACAAAGAAAGGAAGTAATCGGCAAAGAAGAGTTATATCCGTTATACTGTTTGTCATGGTTTCACTTTTTTTTCTCTTTTTTGTGGTTGTCAAAATCACTTTTTATCAGTAAATATGTATCTTTGTATCTGGGGTCAAAATATCTATTCAACAAAAACATCATATAGGCAGGTCTCCTACAGGCAAAAAGACTCCTGATATTTCCTAGACTTTTTCCACCACTGTTTCACACTCACAGGCTCATGTTAATTTAATGTTTGTCTGTCGTGTTCCACAACAACCTCCAAAACAACAGAGGTGTTTTGGTAATTGGGCAGAAATTTGATTATAGTGGAGATGCCTTGCCCACAGTACATCCCCACTCTCTCGGCCAAGGGAGCATAGACAGACAGCGATGGAGACGGTGGGGGTATCATGTATAATTTGACTGCAGTACAGACTATGGTGTTTAACACTTATGCTCTCTAACAGTTTTTTTTGTTTTTTTTTAAAGAGTGAAATCACTTTTGCTAAACTGTGGTGATGTTCAAAATTTCAAGAATTTTTCAGAGATTTCATTTTCAAGGCATTGTTCAAGAAAACAAGATTTAAGAGCTGGCCAGTGAAACAAGTACAGTACAGACAGAGAAGAGTCAATAAAACCATACCTGTTCAGTCCCCGGTGACTTGTCCACAGCAGATTCTTGGGCACTAGATTCTGGATCCACACCTTCTGAAAGCAGTAAGTAGCTTCAGTAAACTAAGAGACTACAACAGTTTGATTCAAACACTTTCAGATGTTCACATGTACATCCGTGAATTAACATTACTCTTAGGGCATTTTCTTGTATCCAAAAATTACAATCTGTCTGTATGAATTTCTTTTTTTTCTTCGTATATTTGTATTCTTGATTTTAATTTTTGATTTATTTTAGTTTTTTGTTGTGATTCCAGTCCAGTGGTTCCTGTAAGCAATTAAGCAGTTCTTTTTCCTCTTCTTCTCTCATTTGCTTTACACTAAGGGGGGACATGATAGCAGACCCGGGTTCGATTCCCGTTCGAGGAGATTTTTCTCCTGGAGTTAACATCAGTGCTGACTCCACTCTCCCCCAAAGTCCTTCAGATGAGACTATAAACCAAGGCCCCGTGTGCGAACGCACGCAGAACATCTTGCGCACATGTTAAATCCTGTTCCGCTTTTCATAAGAGTAGGCCATCATGTGCCGGTGGGAACAGATGACATTTACAAAACTGCATACACACGGAGACTGGATGTAAAAAAGCACAAGAGTGCTTATCATATTATCCTCGATATAAAAGAAATATAAAAAAAGAATAAAATAAACACACTGTCAGATGTGTCTGGGAAAAATAATGGCATGTCCTTTCCAACTCCTCTTGTGGGCCGTACAGCTTGGTCTGCAGGGTTATCTCCGTCAGCCACACTTTCTTCCTCAGGTCGCTGAATAGCGTACACCTCTGAAGGATGTGCTCGCCTGTCTGGTTTTCTTTACCACAGGCACACAGGGGAGGAGTGAGTTCCAGTTTTGACGTAAGCAGTCACCAGTAAGGGTAAAAATACTTCAAGGCTTTTTTGCTGAAATATTACAATGCTTTGAAGACATGGCCACATGTTTTGTCATTTGCTTTAAGTGCTAAAATATTAAGATCAATTTTTCTTATCCCTTTGAAGCAGAATAAATTCAAAGTTGTTCTTTTAAAAATATTGCTGCAATTTATCATTAAATTTGCTGATTGAAATATCAAAATAATTTAATGTTATGATTTCATAACAAAATGAATTAAATGTCTTCAAAAATATCAGTTTCATGTTTTGCTTCATTAGGTCAAATACATGAATGGGTCAATTTCACTTTATTTTTTAATTTCACTGACCATAATATCAAAATGATTCAATGTCATGATTTTATAAAATACACTACTCTTCAAAAGCATCACCGTTTCATGTTTCGATTCATTACATCAAATACCTAAAGGAGTTACTTTCACTTCTTTGAAACTTGGTAAATTGACAGTTATTCTTTAAAGATGCTTTCATATTCATAAAACCCCACTTTCTTTTTCATCTCGCATATTACCTCTACATAGTGTGATCATTCCACTCCTCCACCAAGATGTTCATGATGGCTGTCATTCCACAAATCCAATCAAATCCAGTTTATATCCCCGCAGACCACTCAGGCCACATCGGGGCTGTCACCTCGTCAAACCGTCACTCCACATTATTCCGCCATGACGCCCATTCCTTGTCACTGGATTCGGTTCATCCCCACAGTTCCTGAAAGTAAAAACAAATGATAAGCTACACTGAAAATTCCTTTGCTTCCTTGGCTTACACATTACAGTCAACAGATCATTTCATTTTGAAACAGAATGAATTAAGAATGTAATTTACAGACCTTTTATTCTTTACAGCCTGTGTAAATTAAAAATGCATTATTTGCTAAGATATCAAAACAACTTAACATTTTCAAAGATTAAATCCATAAGGATTAATGCCAAAAAAAAATGTCACAACCTATCCAACCCCTCCATTGCAAGCTTTCCCACCAGAACCTGCTGACCAATGCACACGAGAACAATTGAAAATGCAAACACAAAAATATGGTGTTACCTGAACATTTTACTTGTTGGTTTTTCTATAGTCAAATTGAAGAACACAGTGACAGCTGTTGTAAGAGCCCTTTACATGTCAATGAACTAGTGACCACAAAAAATTATTTTGGGGCTGAATGGAGAAGTTCAGTCATTTTCTCACCTGCATTTTGTCACAGAAGTTCCCCCTCAACGCTGGCAGGTGTTGACATCAGCGGTGCGGCAGCAGCCATCTGATGGCACACTGATTCTATCACAAAGCAGTGAAACATCTTCATGATAAAATGCAGACCTGCAGGAAAACAGAATGAAAATGGGAGAAGACAGAAATGCAAATACAAACAAAACAGAGACAAGCAGGCAGAATGGATGATACACAGACAAATGTATCACGTAAACAAATACTAAAATACTCACACAATGTCACAAAGAATGACAGACAAAAAGACAAATGCATCTCATAAACAAATACTAACATACACACACAATGTCACAAAGAATGATAGACAAAAAGACAAATGCATCACATTAACAATTACTAACATACACACACACAACGTCACAAAGACTATAACTAAAAACCCAAATTTTACCAAGTGTCCTGATGTTTCCTTAGTGACCACTTTCTGAGGCAGGTGCTGAACTTGACCACTGCTGGTCAGCTTCCATGATATCTGGTAACACACGTGGACATCATTCAATTAGAAATAGCTTCTTTTTTTTTAAAAAGCATGAACAGTAAGCGACAAAAGATACACATGGTGGATGTACAAACAACTAACACCGACAGGTCACTAACCTTATCTCGTAATACTAACATGACCATAGCTGACTGCACTTACATAGCATTTGGTCAAACAGGTGTCCATCACAAAAGAGACAGCTAGCACAAAACAAGTAACCAAAACCCAAAATGACAAAGAAAATGCAGAAACAAATGATGTACGTAACAGTGACTACCAAAAAAAAAAAAAAAAAAAGATAAAATCAACACAGATTAGATAAAGTCCAGTCAGAAATAAGAAACAAAAATAAAAATACAGAAGTATGTAGAACTATACCTTGTTGGCAGACTTCAGTTCTTGGTCACTGTCTGTTACATGTACCGTCCTCGCAACTCCACTCCAGCCCCAGAGACTCTGAAAACAGAAAATAATCATCTGTCACACTGAACATAAAGTCATCATCACTCATTCGGATGAGACTATAAACCGAGGCCCTTTAAGTAGTCACATACAAATAAAATCTGTTATTTTCTCACCTGAACTGTGTTACTATCATGGGATTGTTTGGCTCCCCTCCATGTAGGCAGCTGTGAGGTTGTCGGCCCATACACCTGGACAGGAGCTCTGTCAACAGACTGATTCTATCACATGACAGCGAAACAATTTCAACATGAAATGCAGGCCTGCAGAGACTCAGACAGACAGAAAAGGGCAAAAAGAAACCAGACAGACTTGGTGCCACAGAAAGAAAAACAAGACAAGTCAGTCAGACACACAGACAGACAGAGAAAGGCAAGAAGAGTGGATGACAGACATAGAAGCAATGACATGATAAAATCAAAGGCATACATTCAGACACACACACAGAAGTATTACCAATTATCCTTCACTTTGGTGGCTAACGCTTGTGGCAGGGTCTGAGGACAATGGACTTGAACACTTCGGGCGAGTTTTATACGGTACCTGGTAACACAGATATCCTCCATAAATATAATAGCCTGTCACAAATTATCAGCAATACAAGTCAGCAATAATGAAAAAAAAAACAAACAACACACAAATGGCAATTAAACGCAAAAATAATTAAATAAGAAAATCAATTAAGACTGAAAAAGAAAAAAAAAGTTAACAAAAAGCTTACTTTTTCAGAAACATACCTATGTTGAGGCACTGCAAGTTGTGACGACACTACTGCAACACGCTGTCCTCAGCACTGGATTCCAGCTCTGAAAGCAGTGAATAAATCATCATTAGGTATACTGTCAATCCTAAAAGTTTTATTTATATCCACATTACATCCAATAACATAGATCACTTAAAGTGGCAAAGTCAAAGTTTAACTAGCATGCACAATACATTCAATAACACATATTCAAGAACACACATCACTTAAAGTGGCAAAGTCAAAGTTTAACTAGCATGCACAATACATTCAATAACACATATTCAAGAACACACATTACTTAAAGTGGCAAAGTCAAAGTTTAACTAGCATCTACATTACATACAATAACACACATTCAAGAACACACATCATTTAAAGTGGCAATGTCAAAGTTTAACTAGAATCTACATTACATACAATAACACACATTCAAGAACACACATCACTTAAAAGAGGCAATGTCAAAGCTTAACTACCATCCACATCACATTCAAAGTGGCAAAGTTACAAATGAAATCATAATTTTCTCACCTGGACTCAGTTGTCCATTCCCCAGACCGGGTTTACCCCATGCAGGCAGGTGTGCCATCAGGTCCATGCACTTTGACAGCAGCTCTGTCAACAGTCTGATTCTATTACCTGGCAGTGAAACATTTTCAACATGAAATGCAGGACCTCAGAATGCCACAGACAGACAGAGATAAGAATACAGACAAGCAAGACATTCACAGACAAAACATAGGGAATGGCCAGCCATGCGCACAACAGACATGTAGACAAATACATAATGCATATACTGGCACACCTATATATCAGGTCACAAAAGACATAACTATTACCTGTGTAACTTATCTGGTGGCGTTGGCATGACCACAGCTGGCTGGTAGGCCTTGTATTGTACCTGGTAAAACAGATAAACTCAAAGTTAAAAACAGCATTAAAAAAAACAACTCAATATGCTAATGAAGTAGGACAATAATTATTACTGTACTCACAGTTCAAACTAACATGAAGCAAAATGCACCAAAATGAGTTAAATAAAATAGTGAAACACTTGTACTCACAAGTCAAAAATAACAAACAAAATGTATCATAATTTATAATCAAGACAAATGATACATATACAAATGACTGACAAAGGCAAAAACATAACACAGAAAACAATCAGAAAAAAATCAGTCATCATGATACAGAATTTTTGTTTTAATTTTTAAAAAGCAAAAAAGCACACACACAATAAGAATGCAGAAGCATACCTATGTGAAGACAGGATGCAGCTTGAGATGACTGTTCCTTGGCACTTGTTTCCAGCACTAAAGATCCTGAAAGCAGTAGTAATTCATCATTAATCACACTGAAAATGGTAACAGTTTCATAAGCACAAACTGTACATTCACATTGTGACAATACTTTCAAACTGAAGAAAATCATACTTTACCAAAATCCCTTGCCAAAAAAGATAGTGTAATTAATTCATCCTATAAATCACAAAAACACAATACATACAAAAGCAATCTTTAATATCCAACCTGATTTTACCAATATCAATTATTCCACAAACATTGCTGGACACAGTTGTAGATCATGTAACCAAAATCTCAAAACCACCAATGAACCTGAGAAAAGAATACCCCACATTTCAGACTGCATAGCTATTTTATTCAAATTATTGGAGTGACAGAGGACTCCTTTCCTTACCTGTCCTTGGTGCTGCTTCATGCTGGTAGGCAGGCTGTCAGTGTTGTGTCCTCCTTGATAGTAGTTTCTCTGTTAACAAACTGATTTTTCCGAATTGCATTAAACATTTCCAAAATGAAATACATGCCCCCCTCTCCAGATAAAAGACAAAAATGGCAAAAGACAGACAGAAATGGCAGATAACAGACAGAAATGGCAGATAACAGACAGAAATGAAAACAATCCTGCAATGACAGAAAAACCAAACAGAGAGAGGGGGGCAGAATACAATTTTTTTTTAAAACTTCAAAACTACAGTATTTAAATAACTTACAGATATGCACAAAGATCAGACAAGACAGAAAGATATACGAAAAAAAGGATTAATGTGTACCTTATGCCTGAAGGGTTGAAGAAGGCTTCTGGTGGTGCTGGGCCTGTCTGAAACTGTCCGAGCCTCATCTAGTTCCTGGTAAAAGAGATCATCCTTCAGAAAAAAACACATACATTAGCTGCTGCTCCTGCTTTCAAACCAGAAATGTCAGTACTGCTGTGAAAGGCTGATTACAGACAGACCAGCCTGGAGAACAATAAAACTGTTGCCTGCTGTAATGCTCATGTCCGTAACCATCTTGGTCAAGGGAATGATGATGATGACGATGATGATGACGATGATGATGATGATGAAGATGATGATGATGATGATGTCCTTCAATCTCCTGCCAGACATTTTCCCCAGTTGGTTTTTGTTTGTTTATTCTTTGGTTTGAGAGTTTTGCACTTGGTTTGCCTGATTTAGGTTGTTTTGTTTTTTGGTCGGGTTTTTTTGTGTGTGGTTTTTTTGGGGGGTGGGGGGTGGAGGGTTGCTCTTTTAGTTTAAGTTTTCTTTTTTATTACTGAGTATTTTTTGAAGGGGATTTTTCCCTTTATTGGTTTGGGATTTTTTTGTTAAGATTTTTTTTAGGGTTACTTGTTTTATTTTATTTTAGTTGATCATGTTTAATTCAGTTTATGTAATGTTTGGTTTTCTTTTTTTTCCATTTCATTTTAAAGGGTTACTGTTTTTCATTTGTTTCTTTTAGTTCATCTCACAGGTTTACAGTTTCATCATCTGCCAAGCACCGGTCCAGCTGTTCTCACATCACTCATTCCACACTTACCACACAACACCTGTATCCAGGCAAATCCCAATGTACCTCAAGCTGACCTGGAGCTTTGTTTACAAGCAGGACCAGAACATGGCCACCAGCCAGTGGAATCCTTGCAACACTTGTTTCTTTCCCTGTATTCAATTTTCCATTTTAGTTTTTTTTTAGCTTTATTGTTTGTTTCCTTTGCTTTGTTTTCCTTGTTCCCGTTTTGAAGTGGCTTTTATTTGGAGTCTTGTGTGAGTGCTCCATTTGTTGTTTTTTTTTATAAAAAATTCAGTTGTGTTTCCCCTTTTTAATTCATTGTTTGGTTTATTTCCCTTTTTGATTTATACCGTTTTCTTTTTTTATTTTGTCTGTCTTTTGCAATGCACTGCAATGCATTGCACTCCATTCATTTTGTCTTAATTTACTTTGTGAAGACCCAACTCAGATTTTTTTTGTAAAATGTCATCTCTGCTGTAGCTCAGCCTTGAAAGACCTGAAAATGTGCAATCTTATGCATCAACTGTACAAGCATTGGATTAAAAGGATCACAATTCAACAGTCCAAGACCAGCATACCTTCTAGTCCCAGACACCAAGTCAAGATGACCTTCAAGTCTTTGCTAAAGTATTTTTGTTTTATCCTCCCTTCTCCATATATCAACAAAGATCCTAAGAAAGAAATACATACAGTAAAGATGTACTGAGCTTTGCTGGACTGTAGTGCTGACACCTTCATCCTTGTGTCCTTGGTGACAAGGTCCATCACAGCCAGCCAGTACCTGTGAACAGACATTTATAAAATGTGTGTCACTAACATGGCAATGTAAAAGCAGAGAGGAGAGAGAGAGGGGGGGGGGGGGGGGGGAGGGGAGGGAGGGGGGGGGGGGAGGGGGAGGGAGGAGGGAGGGGAGAGAGAGAGAGGGAGAGGAGAGAGGGAGGATGAGAGAGGAGAGGAGGAGAGAGGAGAGAGAGGAGAGAGATGAGGAGAGAGAGAGAGAGAGAGAGAGAGAGGGGGGGGGAAGCTGTGTGTACTAGTTTTTCATGTAAAATGATGGGACATATTTTTTGTAGGCAATTACTCATGCATTTCTAGCAATAAACCCACCTTTTTGGACTGATAAATTACCATAAGAACTTGTATATTATAAGTATGCAAACACTAGTTGTCATATTGTGTATGCATTCTGTATCATGTTGAAGTGAACAATGGGTGTGATATTTTGCAAACATTTTGTAGTGCAACAATTATGGCTCTGTTGTGACTGGGCTGCTTCGCAAGTCAAATGGATCCTATTTTATTTTCAAACACCAAGTTCTAACGCACTCTGTCATTCCTTTCATAGTTTTACTCATGCTCAATTTGCATAACATCTTGAACCATTACCCCCCCCCCCCCCAAAAAAAAAAAAAAAAAAATAAATTACAACTGAAGAACCAGCCAGGGCTGCTGGCATGGATGACATTCATGAATATACACAAAATATAATTTGTAACCTGAAAAGGGATGGGCTTTGCAAGGGAAATGCTACAGGATTTTTTTTGCTCCCAGTAGGCCAACTTTGTAGCTTGAATTAACAGTCTGGCAGCCCAGAACAATGAATAAATCAAATGTTATTAATTTGATCCCAATGATATGAATTCAAAACAGATGACAATTTATAAAATCCATCACAAACATTAGACTCCTCCGAAATTGGAATGCCCCGACTTTAATATGACTGAATTTGGCTGGCAGAGGCTCCTAATGTCCTATACACAAAACCTTACTATGGCATGTGTAAACCTCCGACTCAAAAATCTCGCAAAGAAACTTTGTTTCCATAATACTAAGAAAATACAACTCCACAAAAATTATAGCACACATTAAAAAAAAAAAAAAAGCCTGAAATCTGGAACCCCGAAGCTTGTAAATGCTTAGTGTCAGGACAAACAGAAATTCAATGCTCACTTCCACCATCATTGTGACTGGTGTGAGATTTTCAAATTCTATACCACGAAAAAAGGCAATTAAAAATAATTACCTTGTGATAGTATGTGTGCAGATCATTCCATCTGAGAACTTAAAAACTGGAGACTATAGCCTAACCTCTAAAATTCACAATTAACTCTTTCGTCTGACGTCAACCCCAACATTGAACACAAGCTCACCTGCTAAGAGCGCGCCATGTTACTTGACAAAGAGGGACAACTCTATGTATCTTCTCATTCGGTTCGGATCAACAACGGTAGGGGGGAGGAAAGGGAGGGGGGAGGGGGGGGGCGATCCCTGTTTGGGCCAAGTTTTCAAGCAGTTTTTCTTTCTTCTAAAATGACCTCTATTTACCTTGAATGTTGCAACAGAATGCAAGGGCAGCCGGTTTTGTTTTGTTTAGTTTTGGGGCTGTTCTTTTGTTGTTGTTGGTGTTTGTTTTGTTTGGTTTTTTTTTTTTTTTTTTTGGGGGGGTTGTTTTTTTGTTGTTGTTGTTGTGTTGTGTTGTTTTTTTTTTTTGGGGGGGGTGTTTTGTTGGTTTGTTTTGGGTTTGGTTTTTTGTTGTTGTTGTTTTTTTTGTTTTTTTGTTTGTTTGTTTGTTTGGTTTTTTTTTGGGGGGGGGGCCCACCACCCCCACAAGACAGTATATGTGTAAAAGGTGGGCATAAAGGGAGTATGGACAAGGGTAGAGATAGTGGATGGAAAGGGTGGGGGGAGAGGGAGTGCGGCAAAGAGAAAGACGTGGAATAGTGGGATGGGGGTAAGAAGCAGGAGGGACAGATAAGCCTGGTGTCCTTAGAGTCCTCCATACAATCTCTGTTGCAGTTGGTTCCAGTAAGACAGAGTGAGAAGAAGAAGAAGAAGAAGAAGAAGAAGAAGAAGAAGAAGAAGAACAAGAACAAGAACAAGAAGAAGAAGAAGAAGAAGAAGAAGAAGAAGAAACATCTAAACTGTTCTGTTATGCCGTCTGAAATCATGCAGTCATGGGCCTTTGGCTACTCATTAGTTACTTGTCCTTCAGCACTAATATCGTTACCAAAAGGAGAGAAGAGATGGTGTACCTGATTTTGTTCAATCATATTTTCCTGCCCATGCAACCATAAACTATTCATCACTGGAATAAGTTGTGTTTGTTTGTTTGCTTGTTTTAGATTGCATGTTTGTTTGTCTTTATTTGTGTTATATATTATTCGCTTTATTCAGTAGCATGCCATGTATATCCAGGGAAGTGTCTGGTCTGCATTGAAAACATGAAACATTACGTAAAATGATGCAAAATTACGCAGTCTATTACATAAAAAGTGTACAGTTGTGATAATATGAACCCCCTTTTAGTTAATCAGTGGATAATTAATTTTACCTGAGAAAATATTTGATTCGAAATTGGATGTCAATAACTCAAGATGCCCAACATTTACGACTTGGCCTCCAACGGATTTGGATCCAGCACCCAAAAATACTTCAAAATCATCCCAAAACAAAACCAAAAACACAAAACAAAACAAAAAAACAAAAGCAAAAAATACCTAATACATATATAAATATATATAAATATATATAAATATATTACATACATACATATATATATATATATATATATATATATATATATATATATAATATATATATATCAAAGCAAGGTTAAATCCTAATTTCGCCTGGACTATTTGTCAGATTGCAACTATTGTTGAATGTCAGATGGGTGAAAATGCGTTACTAGGCTGCAATGAAGCGCCTGACATTAGAGACAAGTCAGGCCCAGCGCATCCCGCTTCTGCGTGGAAAATGATTATCTTTTAAAAGTCTTTCCGGAAAAAAAGACAGGAGAATGGACCAAGACCTCAGAAAAAAAAAACAACAACAAGAAGGAAGTGACAGAAAGAAAAGGAACACGTCAGAAACAAAGAGAGGGGTTCCATTTCGATTTTAAATCTGATAATTTATACTTTCAGAGAAAATCACGTGGGTTACCAGCAAAGGAATAACATCAAAGTTAAAAGGCTGGTAGCAGACCTGTCATCACAGGGCTTACAGCACCATACAAGATCAACGCATTTCGTCCTCTATACAAAACAATTCAACCATACAGGCCTATATAAGTTTCACATTCGGTGTACACGTGTTTACGCGTACACGTGTTTACGCATATCGTAAAGTGGTGTAAAATCTTTTTTTTTTAAATCCAATCACTTAGATCTGACATGTTTATGTGTCCTGGCTGTCACCATGTTAAAGATCCTTCAGTTAAAGCACAAGTATGTTCCAAAATGTGAACTGTTTCTAAACAGTAGCAGAGACAAAGTGATGGTCATGAAAACCCAGACTGAAGCAAACACGTTAGCATTTTACCAGTGATGTAGGCCTACACGTGGTGTTTTTTGTGTTGTAGTTGTTATTGTCACCCACTTGTCACAAAAAATGCCACACAAAGGCTAGGTAAAAACTAGAAAGGTAAAGGTGTCCCATAACCTATGTGGTCGTAGGGGAGCCACGCTCAGGGGCCAGCATATTGAGGCAGCGCCCATCTCCTCCCTCGCTGCTTTACCTTCCCTGATCCTAAAGAGAGCAGGTACCCATTTACAGCGGGATGAACTGGGGGACTGTACCGAAGCCAAGGTCGCAAACAGTCACCCATTGAACTGGTAACCACGCTTGATGCTGCTCAACATTGGCTGGGGAAAAGCAGTGCTCTGACAAAAATAGTACAGATGTGAAGAATTTTGTAGAGAGCAACCATTTCTCATCTAGGCTAAATCGCCTTCACTGATAAATTAGCCTAATGCTAGCAAGTTGCTCTCTCTCTCTCTCTCTCTCTCTCTCTCTCTGGCTTCATCAGTTAGTAAAATCCAGTCAAAATCATCACCACTATTTTCATCAGCTGTGTCACTCTTTCATCGCTAATTCTACACAGTGCATTCACTCTCTCAAAATGGAGCATTTCCAGCGCTTTTTGGCATCGATACTTCAGGCCTACAAATTTCATGTTTGCACAAGTTATCAGACATCTAGAAGCCATCATAATCTACAACTCATAGCTAAACTTAAGCCAAATTCTTAACACCAAACGAAACATGCACACACTCACACAGAAAGATGGTGAGATAAACACATCAGTTGGCTAGGCCGAAAGGAAATAGGCTAGGACCTGGGGCCTACAGAAAAGGAGGGAAAGAAGTCCATCAGCTAAATGTGTAGCAGAGGCTAATTTCTAAACAAAAGAATGTACTGGCAGGCTAGGGAATTCCAGCCAGGGTTCTGTGTGTGTGGCTAGTTGGCCCACTTGCTAGCAGGGTCAGTTGACTAAAAATAGCTGCGGATTTGATTTTATTCTATTTTATTTCAGGGTGAAACAGCTTCTCAAATACAAAAAAGTTTGTGGTGTTTTTTTTTTTTTTTTGTTCTTTATCTTTCTAAACTGCTAAGAAAACTAAAATTAAAATAACAGGAAACAAGTTTGGGAAGAATAATATTGAAAGAAATAAAGTGCAGGGATGAGAGATTATGATAGGCCTATAGGCCTATATATGCCTAACACATGTTAGCCAAGGGAAGGGGCTGGAGTCAAGGGGGGGGGGGGGGGGGATGCTGAACTAAACAGCCTGATTCTTGCCGGATTTCCTCGGCGTGTAGGGGAAAAATCCCCTCGAGCGGGAATCAAACCCAGGTCGTCATGGTCAACTTGCAAGCGCAATGTTCTGACCACTAGGCTATCCCGTCCCCTGTGTGTGTGTGTGTGTGTGTGTGTGTGTGTGTGTGTGTGTGTGTGTGTGTGTGTGTGTGTGTGTGTGTGTGTGTGTGTCAAGTCAAGTCAAGTCAAGTCAAGTCAAGTCAAGTCAAAATGATCTTTATTGAGGGTAAAAGATTAAGTTTACACAACTTTTTTTCATCCTGCCCTCACAAAAAAAATCATGTAAATTGACTTCTGAAACATTCAAAGACAAATATCAACCTTTGTTGAAAAACTAAAACAAATGCGGATTACTTTCCAACAAATCTCTCAAGATAAAAAACAAAACAAAAAACAAACCCAAGACAGTACAACATAAGCTCACATCATACATACAAATGAAAAAAATACAATATTACATGGGCATGAATAATAACAAGTGTGTGTGTGTGTGTGTGTGTGTGTGTGTGTGTGTGTGTGTGTGTGTGTGTGTGTGTGTGTGTGTGTGTGTGTGTGTGTGTGTGTGTGTGTGTGTGTCAGAATGTTCATTCCTGTGTGATGTTGACTTGAAAGAGAACTGTGTCATTAATAAACATTTTGGCTAATGTTTCTGTATCGGGAAAAATGAATATATGATAAGGTTGGGAGTATATTTTCTCCCAAACTTTGTCTATCTATGTCTGTTTGTCTGTATGTCTGTCTATCTGATTGTCTGTCTGTCTATCTGTCTGTCTGTCTGTCTATTGTCTGTCTGTCTGTCTGTTTGTCTTTCTCACTCTCACTCTCGGCAAGGGCCGGATGAAAAAAAAAGTGTGTGAATGCTTACTCTGTTACCCTTGGAAAATAAAGATTATTGATTGATTGATTGATTGATTGATTGATTGATTGATTGATTGATTGATTGATTGACTCTCTCTCTCTCTCTCTCTCTCTCTCTCTCTCTCTCTCACGCAGGCACGCACGCACGCACGCACACACACACATTGTCAGTGTACAGCGACGTTGAGTCCGACTGTTTTAATGTTTCAGACAGTCTTAACATCGTCTGCCACTGGTCAGAAAAATTGTACACAGATGCCTTTTTTCTGTCTTTCTGTCTTTCTTTCTTTCTTTCTTTCCTTTTTCTCTTCGTTTTTTTTTTCATTTCCTCTCCTTGTTCTCTTTCTTTCTGGATTATGTATTTCTTTCTTTCTTTCTTTCTTTTTCTTTCTCTCCTTTTTTTTTCGTTCGTTCTTTCTTTCTTTCTTTGTCTTTTTTCTTTCTTTATCTCTTGATTGATTTTTTAAAAGTTCTATTTCTTATGCCTCTCCTTCTTTCTTCTTTTCTTTTTTTTCTTTAACTTTCTGTCGTGTTTTCTTGAAATCTTTTATTTTATTATTTTTTATTTCTTTCTTGCTAACTTTTTCTTTCTTTTTTTGTTCTTTCTTGTTCTTTTCTTTTCTTTTTTCCCCTGATTTTTTTCTTGCTTTCCTTCCTTTTTTTTTCTTAGTGATTTATTTTTCCTTGGCCTTTTTCTTTTTTTCTTTTTTCCCTTTCTTTCTTTTTTTCTTTACGTTTCTTTCTGTATTTTTTCCCCTTTCTTTTGTGTTCTGCTCCTTTGTGTTCTTTGTTTGTTTGTCTTTTTATTTGTTTCTCTCCTTTTTTCATTCGTTGTTTCTGCCTTTATTGATTCATAGATTTACATTATTAGTCATGGCAGGTTTGGTGTGTGTGTGTGTGTGTGTGTGTGTGTGTGTGTGTGTGTGTGTGTGTGTGTGTGTGTGTGTGGTGTGTGTTGTTGTGTGTGTGTGTGTGTGTGGTGTGTGGAGAGAGAGAGAGGAGAGATGAGAGAGAGAGAGAGAGAGAGAGAGAGAGAGAGAGAGAGAGAGAGAGAGAGAGGGAGAGAGAGAGAGAGGAGAGAGAGAGAGAGAGAGAGATTATTTTTTTATATTCTTTTATATCGAGGATAATGGAATAAGCACTCTTGTGCTTTTTTCATCCAGTCCCCGTGTGTATGCAATTTTGTAAATATTGTCATCTGTTCTCACTGGCACACAATGGACTACTCTTACGAAAAGCGGAACAGGATTTAACGTGTGCGCAAGATGTTCTGTGTGTGTTCACACACGGGGGCCTCGGTTTATAGTCTCATCTAAAGGACTTGGGGGGAGAGTGGAGTCAGCACTGATGTTAACTCCAGGGGAAAAATCCCTCGAACGCGAATCGAACCCGGGTCGTCAAATTGCGAGCGCAATGTTCTGATCACTAAGTCATCCTGTCCCCCGTGTGTGTGTGTGTGTGTGTGTGTGTGTGTGTGTGTGTGTGTGTGTGTGTGTGTGTGTGTGTGTGTGTGTGTGTGTATGTTTGCGAGCGTGTGTGGCTGTGTGCCTGTCTGTCTGTCTGTCTCTCTGTCCGTCTGTCTGTCTGTCAATATGCACAACATCAAAAACAACATCAAAGTACACGTTACGATCATATCATCCAGACACTCTGACTGTTGTCAAAACAGCACGTCGAAGAACTAAAGTCTGATAGATATTGGTATGATCTGACAAACCATCTCCCAACTACGACAGATTCACCAGTTGACTTCAGCTGAAAGTCTCACAATTCTGCACAAACACCCTGAATAGACAGTATCTGAAACCACCGTTTTTTTGTTTGTTTGTGTTTGTGTGTATGTTTATCTATTTATTTATTTATTTTATTCCTGAATTTCGAGGATAATAGAAAAAGCACTCATGTGATCTTTTTTACATCCAGTCCCCGTGTATATGCAGTTTTGTTAACTTTGTCAACTGTCCCCACCGGCACACGACGGCCTACTCTCACGAAAAGCGGAACAGGATTTAACGTGTGCGCATGATGTTCTGCGTGCGTTTGTACACGGGACCTCGGTTTATAGTCTCATCCGAAAGACTTTTGGGAGAGTGGAGTCAGCACTGATGTTAACTCCAGACAACTGCCTGTGTGTGTGTGTGTGTGTGTGTGTGTGTGTGTGTGTGTGTGTGTGTGTGTGTGTGTGTGTGTGTGTGTGTGTGTGTGTGTGTGTGTGTGTGTGTGTGCGCGCACGTGTGTATGTGTGTGTGCGTGAGTGCGTGTGCGTGCGTGTGTGTGTGTGCGTGCGCGCGTGCGTATGTGCGTGCGTGCGTTATTTTTCTAGTGTGGGGCAACGTCAGTCAGTTAAGACAGTGTACCGGTGTCACGATACTTGCTCCTTCCTCCTCTTTGATGCCTCTGAAGCTGTCTCGTTGACAGATGGAGCAGAGGGACTCTGAGCACCGCAGCGGATCCAGCTGACAAACTCCCTTCTGAATTTGGTTCCAGTCAGGCAGTAGAGAAGAAAGTTAATGGCGCTATTGGTACACCACATCTGGTGTGTCACTGAGTGTAGAAGATTCGTCATGGCAACTGTCTGTGGGAGATATTTGACACTTTCATCAATGTAGGGAAGCCAGATGAAATAGATATACTCGGGTGTGGTCAAAACGAAAAAAGCGCATGATATCATCAGAACCAACACCGTCGTCCTAGAAGACATTTTCCTCCGGGTATCCGTGTTTGAGTCAACACGCGCAACTATTGAGGAAGTAGAAATGGCTTTAAAGAGCGTGACGGACAAAATGATGTCACACACGAACAGACTGATGCTAGGAATGAAGGAAGCCAGGCACAAATCCACCCAGGGGAAGATGAGGTAAACGAAATCTGCATACACGCCAGGCACAGGGATGCAGCCATAGTCTTTGGAAATCTCTCTTGGCCCAAGAAGAAGATGGCTGTCCAGGAGGACTGCAGTGAAGGCTAGGCTGGCAATAACGATCCACGTTCTTCGCACCGTGCACATGACTCGCATCCTGTGTGGCCACAGCACCGCCTTTGTTCTCTGCACCGTCACACAGGTCACCAGCCAGGCAGACGTGGTGTTGCTGACGTACACTGACCACATGACAAACTTACAGACCGCCACATGCAAGGCCTTGAGGTTGATGTCGAACATAGTCCTGATCCACCAGTCAGTAGCAGAACTACACAACAACGTCAAATCAGACAGGGCAAGGGCCATAAGAATCGCATATTGTGACGAATTGTGGTCCTTGATACGACGCATAACGAAAACGGTGGCGATGTTTCCAAAGCCCCCCAGGAGAAGAATGCAAGGGGGCAGTATTTTCCAGATGATCATAGCGACTTGGTACTCCAGGTAATCGGAAGGTGGGGCATCGTCTGTGCTCTGTGGTGTGGTGTCTGGCATTGCAGAGTTAGTGTTGGACACGTTTTCCATGGCTGCTGTGTGCTGTGTCTGACAGCTTCTGGTGGGGTCCTGCTTCTGTGGAAAGAGGAAAGATTAGGAAAGAAAATTCGGCACTTAATTTTGTTAGTAATTGCCTTAGTTTCTTTTACTGTCTGTCTGTCTGTCTGTCTGTCTGTCTGTCTATCTATCTATCTATCTATCTATCCATCCATCCATCCATCCATCCATCCATCCATCCATCTATCTATCTATCTATCTATCTATCTATCTATCTATCTATCTATCTATCTATCTATCTATCTATCTATCTATCTGTCTGTCTGTCTATCTGTCTGTCTGTCTGTCTGTCCTGCGAGTGTGCATCGCTCCAACCACTCAGCTACCCCGCTCTACGGCCATGCAAATCAGATATAGCCTGGCCATGAGTCTGTAAAACAGGAAGGCACAGAGAAATATCTGTCCCTGTGACAACTCAAGATTTCTACTGTGTGCCTTGTCTGTTCCCCTCTTTGTAGGTCCTCGTAGAAACAGCGTTTAGAGATCGGTGGTCCAGGGTTAAATTCACCCGTCTTGAACACGAGCAAAAGAGAAGCTGGCTTCAGCAGCGTCCTAAGTTCACAACTGGACACTTGGATGACTTTTACCTCCTACCCAGAGAAGACCAAGTGATCATTGTGAGACTGAGGACTGAACACTGCAAACTCAGACATCACATGTTCACCAAGTTCCACACTGAAGATCCTGTGATGTGCCCCTGTGGCACTTCTCCCATGATAGTGGAACACTTCCTCCAGACCTGTCCAACACACCGAAACCTAAGAGCCAATATCTGGCCCACTGACCTGCCGATGAGGGACAAGCTTTTTATACCTCTAGAGGGTCTTCAGTGCACCACGGCATTCGTCAGGGATTCTGGAGTTGCTGTTTGAGCTTTTGACGACAAAGAAGAAAGTGAGAAGAGGCAGGTTCGTTCTCGTTTAAACCAAACCGTTTCCCCCTATCCACTAGACCATGTGTGTGTATGTGTGTGTATGAGAGAGAGACAGAGAGAGAGAGAGATAGACAGACAGACAGACAAACAGACAGACAGATAGAGACAGACAGACAGACAGAGACAGAGAGATGTCATTTCGATAGGTGAGCGGTTAAACATGGCTGACACTGAAGATTGTCTTCTCTTCCAAAAACACAGCTGGTCCTTATACCTCATTTAATGAGGTCTATGAGGATGGAACGTAGCTGTTGTCTCCCCTTTTCACGTCATGATGGCTGCTTCGGCTGCGTTGGACTCCCCCCTCTCTGGGCTAAAAGTATTCTTCTGTCTGTATGAGGTACCGCCACTAGAACGTTAGCACGGAGATTGTGTCCTTCAAATCGCCGCTCTTGTGGATTGTAATACCAATGCTTACATCTATCTATCTATCTATCTATCTATTTTTTTGTCTGTCTATCTATCTATCTATCTATCTATCTATCTATCTATCTATCTATCTATCTATCTATCTATCTATCTATCTTTTTGTCTGTCTGTCTCTCTGTCTGTCTGTCTATCTATCTATCTATCTATCTATCTATCTATCTATCTATCTATCTATCTATCTATCTATCTATCTATCTATCTATCTTTTTGTCTGTCTTTCTGTCTATCTATCTATTTATCTTTCTTTTTGTCTGTCTGTCTGTCTGTCTGTCTGTCTATCTATCTATCTATCTATCTATCTATCTATCTATCTATCTATCTATCTATCTATCTATCTGTCTGTCTGTCTGTCTGTCTGTCTATCTATCTATCTATCTATCTATCTATCTATCTATCTATCTATCTATCTGTCTATCTTTCTTTCTTTCTTTCTTTCTTTCTTTCATTTTGTCTGTCTTTCTGTCTGTCTGTCTGTCTGTCTATCTATCTATCTATCTATCTATCTATCTATCTATCTATCTATCTATCTATCTATCTATCTATCTATCTGTCTATCTATCTATCTATCTTTCTTTCTTTCTTTCTTTCTTTCATTTTGTCTGTCTTTCTGTCTGTCTGTCTGTCTGTCTATCTATCTGTCTGTCTGTCTGTCTGTCTATCTATCTATCTATCTATCTATCTATCTATCTATCTATCTATCTATCTATCTGTCTGTCTGTCTGTCTGTTTGTCTATCTATCTATCTATCTATCTATCTATCTATCTATCTATCTATCTATCTATCTATCTATCTATCTATCTATTTGTCTGTCTTTCTGTCTGTCTATCTATCTATCTATCTATCTATCTATCTATCTATCTATCTATCTATCTATCTATCTTTTTGTCTGTCTTTCTATCTATCTATCTATCTATCTATCTATCTATCTATCTATCTATCTATCTATCTATCTATCTATCTATCTATCTATCTTTTTGTCTGTCTTTCTATCTATCTTTCTTTCTATCTATCTATCTATCTATCTATCTATCTATCTATCTATCTATCTATCTATCTATCTACCTATCTATCTATCTATCTATCTATCTATCTATCTATCTATCCCACACTTATGATTGTTGACAGACCTGTGTTGTGATGCAGTTATTTCAGTTGTCTGCACTTTTTGTATTCTGAAAACCCTGCCTTCTCCCAACTCTGTGTCCTTTGCTAATTCACCCCCACAGCGTTCTCAGTTTTCTGGTTGGATTGGATGTGCTTGCTTTTTCAGTGCAAAGATGATAGACGCCTTCTGTTGCTATCTACTGTGAAAGATTATCAGTTCTACAATCATTGGTGATGAAATATTCCTTCTCAAATTATTGCTGATGACACTGCTCTGGCTGGCAGATGTGTCATTAATAAAAGATCTTCAGTTTCCAACTTTTTCCTAGGCCAGAATCAGTGGTAGGAGCCATATTTGACATCACAAGTCTTTTTTCAGGTCACACGATGAAGACTTGTGTGGGCAACTATATAAGTGCTAAGGCCACATTGACGGATGAGGTGTACGGTTGCCCCTACATTTCTTCTCACCTCAGCTCTCCTCTGAGTAATCTAGGCCTCAGAAAAACGGATTTGGTAGGCTACAGGTCAAAAGCTTTGTCAGTTTTTGATGTAAGCTATATGGCGGACGGAAAGATAAGCGGTTAGAGCACTCTCTTCCCCCCACCCCTTGTTAAACAGCATGAGCGTGGTTACCAATTGAATGGGTGACCATTTGCGCGCTTCAGCTTCAGTACAGTCCCCCAGTTCGCCAAGCTGTAAATGGGTACCTGCCCTCTTTACGGTCAAGGAAGGTAAATCAGCGAGGGAGATGAGGTCTCAGACACCTCGCTTCACCACGACCACATAGGTTATTGGACACCTTTACCTTTTTTTTACATTGGAGACCTACATTGGAATGGTTTTATGCCTTGAAATACTGAGTTGATGTTGTCTTCAGCCATGACAAGCTCTCAGCACGACCATCTGCACTCTCCATTCTTGTCGTGGACAGTGGTGCTGTCAACACATTTGGCTTTTAGTTTTCTTTCTCTTCTTCAGAGGGCCAGAAAGAGGAAAGGGGGAAGATGGAATCACACCCTTCTGTTCTGCTCCAAACTCCTGTTAAACAAAGTGACTGACTGTATGTTGCATTAGACCTTGGAGTAGTAGGCTCCCTCTCTCTCGGGGGACAATAGCTGAGGCGTGTTGTAAGGCGGCGAGTCGCGGGATATGTCTCACCGCAAGCTCCGCGAGTGCGAGCTGGGCCTTGCAACGGACAAGCAGCAGGCCAGTCAGATCGCCCTACTCTTTTTACTAAACACCGGGAATGCACCTGAATACACTTTTAAACTTCAAGAATCTAAGGTACATTACATGGCGTTTGGAGTTAAAAAAACAAAAAACCCAACCTAAATGGCATCTAGTTATATGGTTTTATGACTTAAAAATAGGAGAACTAACCCTAACTTTAACCCTCACCCTATCCCAGACCCTAAACCTAACCCTAACCCTTTTTTTACAGTCGTAAGGATTCATTTTAGGGTCTGGGATAGAGTTAGGGTTAGGGTTATTTCAGTGTATTCCGGTTTTTTAGTATGACCGCCATTTTTTCTCGCGCCAGCTGCTGGAAGAGCCTCTCGCCAAGTCTTGCGAGATACGCCTAACTCGCCGCCTTACAACGCTTTGAACGGCACGGCTCGCCCGACTCGCCAAATACTCGCTTAACCCGCCAGTTACAACGCGTCTCTGCTCCTTCCCTGGCCATATCAGTCTTGTTTGGAGCACCTCTGAAGTGGTTCAGCAGACCAGGCCGTGCATGGCAGTCTCTGCCACAGTTGGTGCAGGCAAAATTGGTCACCAGGGTTGATGTCCTGGTTCTTCTCATTGTTGTGCTGCATGCACCAATGCTGTGTTGACCTCCTTATATTTTCCCTCTTCTTTTTTTGAGCATATTCAAACTGCTCTCTTCTATACTGTTTGTTGAGGCCACAGTATTATATTTAAACTCGGTTTGTACTTTATTCACAGAGCAGTATAGTTGCTCGTGTAACAACTGGAGAAAAATGCACCCAAACAATTTATACAACACACATTTTCAAGGACGATCTGCAGGCATTCCATTCCTGCAAGTCCCCCTAAAACAAGCACATGAAATCAAAGCGAATCAGAAATTTACTTTTTGAGGCAATGTTTGTTCATGTACGATCTTTTAATCCTGCTATATAGGCAGCCATACTCTGCTTGTTTTGATCAATGATCGCACTTCAATTGACGTCTTTATTCTCTCTCTCTCTCTCTCTCTCTCTCTCTCTCTCTCTCTCTCTCTCTCTCTCTCTCTCTCTCTCTCTCTCTCTCTCTCTTTATGATTTATGATAAATTCTTTATGATTGTTTGCCAGTGGGGTTTTTTTTTTGTTTTTGTTTTTTTTGGGGGGGGGGTTGTTGTTGTTGTTGTTTTTTATGAGGACCTGGTGTAAAGAAGCCTCTGGCTTATCCATATTTCCTCAATAAAACATTCGAGTTCGAGTTTGAGTTCGAGTTCTCTCCCTGTGTGTGTGTGTGTGTGTGTGTGTGTGTGTGTGTGTGTGTGTGTGTGTGTGTGTGTGTGTGTGTGTGTGTGTGTGTGTGTGTGTGTGTGTGTGTGTGTGTGTGTGGTGTGTGTGTGTGTGTAGTAGTAGTAGTAGTTCTTCAGTTTAACGTCCTTCCACTAAATAGTGATATCAGACGGAAAGGTGTATATGTATGTGTGGATCTGAGTGAGTGAGTGAGTGTGTGTGTGTGTGTGTGTGTGTGTGTGTGTGTGTGTGTGTGTGTGCGCGCGCGCGCGCGCGCGCGCGTGTGTGTGTGTGTGTGTGTGTGTGTGTGCGTGTGCGTGTGTGTGAGTGTGTTTGGTGAGGGTGTGTGTGTGGTACACAGGTACATAAAGCTAATCATCATCAATAAACAAATATAAACAGATAAAGCATAAACAAGAACTTTGGGGGGAGGGGGGGGGGGGGGGGGAAGTAACAGCTCAAACACTAACTTCGCAATTTCCACAACTAATAAACTTCAGTGCACATACTAAAGGTATCTGATAATTGGACTATGAGTTAATGACCGTATAATATCTTTCATTAAAGGCGTGTCTTTAAGAATTTGCTCTAGGCAACAAACTGGGAAGACGGGCAAAATTGTTTTTAGATCTTGACATTGAAAAAGAATATGAGCATTGGTAATAGCTTCGCCACAGATACATGTTGCTGTTTTTGAAAATTTAGATCTAAAAGCATTGAGCTTAAACCTGTAGATAAGAGATGCAACATTTCTATATTCAAGAGAGCTACGGCATTTAATATTATCAAAAGATAATAAATGAGTTTTATCATCATTCCAACAAAGACCAATATCTTGTATTTTCTTTTTAAAGTGTTTCCAGCATGCATTTTGTAACATGCTATAGCCTTCAGGGGCGGACAAAGGAACCTCTATGCTGTATGACCCATGGTCATGCTTTGCTCCACGTTTTGCCATTCTGTCAACTTTTTCATTGAAGTAGATACCACAATGAGAGAGAATCCAGCAGAAAGTAATACTGGTGCCCCGTAACATCAGAAAATGAATCAGATGACAAATCTCAACTATGAGCTCCTGTTTCACTTTTGAATTGAAATTTTTTAAAGCAAGTAAAACTGACTTTGAGTCAACACAGAAAAGCATCTGAAAAATGTTCTTCGGAAAATCTAGAAGATGATATAAGGCCATTGCAAGAGCAGACAATTCAGCTGTGAATATAGATCGATTTTTCCCAATATAGAATGATTTTTCAACTTTTAGAGATGGGATAACAAACGCTGCACCAGCCTCATCACTGTTTAAAAGGGAACCATCTGTGTATATTTTTAGATGTTCTGGATATGTAGTCTGAATATATTCTTTTACTGATGCACTAAGTACATTTTCATTATCTTTTTTGGTTAGAGGGGAATAGTTTATGTCAAAATTAGCTCTCTTAAGCTCCCATGGCGGGCAAGAAGAAAAATTAATCTTTGATTTAGTTATTTTTGAAGGACACAATTTTGCCTTGTTAAATAATTCAGAAGTATATGTTCTAACAGTGGTAAGAGAACGAATAGAATGTGCTCTTTTTGGAAAGTTGACATCAGATCTTGTACTAATCTCAGTGTTTACATTTGTTTCTTGTTTTGAACACCGTAAGATATATTTAGCCAAAGCCAGTTGTCGATAATTGTCTAATGGCAAAATATCTATCTCTTTATAAGTACCCATGGTTGATGCATGAAAAGGCACCCCCAGAGCTAATCGAAAAGCCTTACAGTCTAATCTTCTCATTTTCTGTAGTAAATACTTTGGAGCACTGAAAAAGGCTTCCTGGCCATAAATGAGTCTGGAACGTACTAAAGATAACGCCAGATGTTTTAATACAGCTACATCATACGCCCACACTTGTTTACTGATAACTTTCAGAAAGTTTAGACTTTTTCTGGCTTTAGTAATTAAATAGTCAATGTGATAATTCCAAGTTAATTTAGATGTGAAATATACCCCTAAAAACTTCACCATAGTTTTATAATCCAAAACTTTTCCATCTATATGGAAAACAGGTAAAACTGGTGGGTTAGCACCATTATTAAAAAGTACTAGGTTGGTCTTTTCAGGAGATAGCGATAGACCGTTCTCAAAGATGTAGTTATTAAGTCTATTTAGCTCAATTTGATACATATTTTTCAAATAATTTAAATGTCTCTTTGGTGTTCTCTTTTTCATTGTGACATTCATCCACATGCAAATGTCATCAGCATATTGGACATGGGTGGCATTACTTGAGAAACACTTAGGAAGATCATAAAGGAGAATATTGAAAAGATGTGGTGCAATGACGGATCCCTGTGGAATGCCCATAGTTGGGAATCTTAAACTAGAATACGAATTTCCAACTTTGGCCTGCATTCGCCTTTCTGAGAGAAATGCTTTAACATAATGATAGATATTTCCAGACAGACCAATAGATTTTAGCTTAAATAGTATGCGTTCATGCCAGACCTGATCATACGCTTTCTTTATATCAAAAAAGGTGGCAAGTACATTTTTCCTACGTGCAAATTGATGTTTGATCTGTGTGCTGAGCTTTATCAGATGATCTGCTGTGGATCTGCCTTTCCGAAAACCTGCTTGGCTAAGAGGGATTATTTGTTTTTTATCACAGTAATGTATAAGTCGGTTAAGAATTATTTTTTCTAGAAGTTTTCCTGTGTGTGAGGTTAACGCGATTGGTCTGTAGCTGTTTTTATCACTTTTAGGTTTACCCTGCTTTGGGACTGGTACTAAAATGGAATGTTTCCAAATGCTTGGAATCACTCCTTGAGACCAGCTGCTCTGGAATATATCAAGCAATAACATAAGCCATTTTTCTGGCAGCTGTTTTAATAATTCATTTGAAACAACATCTATACCAACGGAAGTTCTTTTTGTCCCAAGAGATAGGAGAGCATCTTTTAGCTCTTGCAGCGTAAGGGGAGCATTGACATAATGACTATTATCTCCGACAGGATCTTTATACATTTCTTTTTGTACTTCTTTTTTCCTATATGTTTTGCATTTTCCTGAAAGACTTTTATCACTCATTGTGTCTGTAAACATTTCGATGAAAGTATCAGCTTTCTCTGAATTAGTTGGAAGTTCCTTGTCTTGAATTTTAATGGGACAGTTAGGAAGCCTTATCCCACTTTTCATATCTTTGAATTTATTCCATACCTTATGCAGATCGTTATGCCTGTAAACTTCTTTTAAGCAAAAAGTAGACCAAAATTGGCGTTTGCTTTGTTCAATAGTTTTGTCACAATGGGACTTTGCTTTTTTCATAAGATAATGATTTTCTGGCGTTTTGTGTTTTAGATATGCTTTACATGCGATTTTTTTGTCATTCACAGCTTTTTGACAAATAGAATTCCACCATATATTTCCTGAGTGCTTTTCGGACTTTATGGGGGAATATTTAGGAATAGAATTATCAGCTGCTTGTAATATACAATCTTTAAAATTTGCATAAAAAACATCAATATCATTACTTTTGATACCTTCGATATTAATCTGTGTCAGAATATCTTTAAATTTTTTCCAGTCCGCATAACGATAATTGTACTTTGGGATAACATCTTTTTCTTTATCACATTGTAAAGAATTATCATTTAGTGTGATAGCAATGGGAAAATGATCACTTCCCAATGTATCACATTCTATTTCCCAGCTACACTTAGGAACAAGAGATGAAGAAATGAAAGATAGATCTAAAGCGCTAGGTCTTTGGTTCGAAACATCTGGAATTCGCGTAATATTACCATCATTAAGCATAAAAAGACAAGAATCAATAATGTTTTCAATAAATCTATTACTGGTTACTGATGTGCAGTTTTTATCCCAGAAGGGGGAGTGTGCATTAAAATCCCCACATATTAGCCATTTCTTACTAGAATCTGGTAAAGTACGCAACCATTCTGTATTACTGTCATTTGGGCCTTTAGGCAAATATACAGAAACTATGTTTAGATTCAAAGATTTGTTAATTCTTACGCATGCTGCACACGAGTGCAGATTTGGTACATTAGATGGCACTGGCGAAGTACATACGTTATGTTCAACTCCTTTATGCACATAAATGGCAGCCCGTATCTTTTCAGCATCATTTGCGACAAGTTCATGGACTGGTGGATAATAGTAGTTTTTAAGATTGGGTAGTCGGTCTCTGGAGATGTTTAGAGACTGTAAGACTAGAACCTCAGATCTGAACGATGCAAGATGCTGAATAAGATACGATAAATTTGTTGACACAGATCTGCAGTTCCACTGCAAAATTTTAAAGGGACAAGTTTTTACCATCTTAAGATAGGATAATAAGTCACAAGTTATCTTTTGCACAATAATTTGTACAGAGACAGAATGATGAAAAAATAAAAATAAAATAAGATAAATACAAATAAAATAAATACAAATACTCCTCAGAATAAAGATGAATTAAGTAAAAAATAATAACATACAATGAACCATGGAAAAATGCAAGATAGCTAGTTACAATTTACAAGTGTGTGTGTGTGTGTGTGTGTGTGTGTGTGTGTGTGTGTGTGTGTGTGTGTGTGTGTGTGTGTGTGTGTGTGTGTGTGTGTGTGTGTGTGTGTGTCTGTGTCTGTGTCTGTGTGTGCAGAGCATCTTGGCTGGGAATACCCCACTTTGAGAACTGGTTGCAGGACTGTGGCAGGCTCTGTGATACTCACAAACCTGTTACCAGTTCAAACTAGTTTAGATGGTCGTCTGCTTCTGGGTTTTTTATTTCTTCTTTTCCAACATGTATTAATCACAATTCCGCTATGATGGTGGGTTTTTTTCTTTCCGGATGCTCTCAAAAAGACATTGTCAACCATTTTTTAGGGATGGCGTCCCTGCATATTTTTACATAGGGTTTTCTTTATACTAGTTTCTTTAAACATCAAATGTTGCCTAAGAGTCACTCGTGCTTGATATGAATCAGTCCAGCAGAACTTTACATTTATGAACCATTCCAGTGGAACTTTATATTTATGAACTATCCCAGAGGAACTTTATTTCTATAAACTATTCCAGAGAAACTTTATATCTATGAACCATTCCAGTAGAACTTTATTTCTATGAACCAGTCCATGAGAACTTTGTTTCTATAAACCATTCCAGTGGAACTTTATATCTATGAACCATTCCAGTGGAACTTTATTTCTATGAACTATTCCAGAGAAACTTTATATCTATGAGCCATTCCAGTAGAACTTTATTTCCATGAACCATTCCAGTAGAACTTTATTTCCATTTCCATGAACCATTCCAGAGAAACTTTATATCTATGAACCATTTCAGAGGAACTTTGTTTCTATGAACCAATCCAGTAGAACTTTATTTCTGCGAACCATTCCAGGGGAACTTTATTTCAATGAACCATTCCAGGGGAACTTTATTTTTAGGAACAATCCCAGGGAAACTTTATAAACCAGTACATCAAAACTTTATTCCTATAAACCATTCCAGTGGAACTTCTTTCTATGAATTATCCCAGTGGAACTTTTCTTCTTTGAACTATTCCTGAATAACTGTATTCCTGTTTATATCACGACATATTTCTTTTCCTCCTCGACTAGAACCTCGAGCTTTACCACTGGTGAGATTTTTGCCTATGCAACTGTGTGCTCACATGGAGGTAGCCACATTCCAACTTCGTGAATGGCTTGAAACAAGCGCGGCACAAACCACAGATCTCTGTGTTCCACGGACTGTCTTTGTGATAGGCACAGCCTCAGTAGTAACACAAATATCGTGGGCAGCTTGCAGTTTGAATCAATTTTTTTTTTCAGCTGGGAACTAGGATAGGGGTGGGGGATGGATGGGGTGGGGTTGTTACGAAAGGAGATATAATGGGTTGTTACGAAAGGAAATATAATGGGGTTTATTATGTAAGGAAATACAATGGGGTTGTTATGTAAGGAAATACAATGGGGTTGTTATGTAAGGAAATACAATGAGGTTGTTATGTAAGGAAATACAATGAGGTTGTTATGTAAGGAAATACAATGGGGTTGTTATGTAAGGAAATACAATGGGGTTGTTATGTAAGGAAAGACAATGGGGTTGTTACGAAAGGAGATATAATGGGGTTGTTATGTAAGGAAATACAATGGGGTTGTTATGTAAGGAAATACAATGGGGTTGTTATGTAAGGAAATACAATCAAGACTATGGTGTACGTCAATGCAGTTATACATGCTCTCTCAGACAAATACGGACTAATATATATAAAAAAACAAACACCCATCATGTAAAGATTTAACAATGTGGCCGTAAGATCAACAGCATTAGGGTGGAGTTGGTTTATAGTAAAAATGATTTCTGTTAATATTACAAGGAATCACGAAACGTTTTTCAATATCACAGAGATTACTTTTATAGTGTTTGGGGTGACGCTAAAAGTATATGAGCAAACATATTTCTGGAAAAAAAATGTTTTGCTACACAGTTTTAAGAACAGTAATACATGGCCTGTTACAAACACTACATATGCTTTGTGGCCGTCTGGGTGCTAATCTTCTGGATGACTTGATAATTCGAAGCCCCGTGTGAAACCCGCATTCAACGTACATAAAAGAATCCACGGCAATAAGAGGGTTGTCCTTGGCAAAATTCTGTAGAAAAGGCCTCTCTCATGAGGAAACAGATGCACATGCAGACAGGATTTTTTTTTAATGGGTGGCTCTGCTCTTGTGGCGACACACCCTTTTTGGGGAGAGCAGCCCGAATTTTACCGCAGAGGAACCTACTGTGGCTGAAAGTAGTGCACAATACAAATCTCTTGAAGACCATATCACTTCCAGTAACAACCAAATATTAATCACTGGTTTGGTAATAGGGGTCGGGATTGTTCAGTGGTCAGAACACTCGCTTTCCCCGCAGCCAAGTTTAAGCAGCATCGAGCGTGGCTACCTATTGGATGGGTGACCGTTTGCGCGCCCTGTCTTCAGTACAGTCTCCCACTTCACCCAGTGGTAAATGGGTACCTGCTATCTTTAGGGTCAGGGAAGGTAAAGCAGCGAGAGAGAGGAGATGGGCGCCGCCCTCAATATGCTGGCCCCTAGAGAAGCTGAGGTCTCTGATGCCTCGCTCCCCTGCGAACCACATAGGTTATAGGACACCTTTACCTTTACGTGTGTGTAAATACATATATTTACCTACAGTTATGGTAGCTGCATTCATACACACACACACACACACACACACACACACACACACACACACACACACACACACACACACACACACACACACACACATACACACACACACACACACACACATACACACACACACACACACACACACACACACACACACACACACACACACACACACACACATACACACATACACACACACATACACACACACATACAGAGTTAAGGTAGCTGCATTCCGACTTCGGGAATGAGGTCTAAACACAACATAAGTGTGCACGCTTTTTTTTTTTTTTTTTTTTTTTAAATTTGTCATCCCTTCCCACTGGCACGCAATGGCCTACTCTCTTGAAAGGCAGAGCAGGTTTTAACAGTGTGCGCAAGATGTTCTGCGTGTTCTGCCGTCAGATCAGGAGCTTAACACCAACCACTAGCCCCCCCCCCCCACCCCCACCCCTACCCATGCTGTGACTATCAATGCTTCACATCCCATGCATTCCGATTTTTGGGTAGCTCAATTCATGAGAAAAAGTGTCAAATTTGCTTTTTAAAAAAGCCCAGAGAATGGGCTTGGTAGGCAGAAAAT
>CM060321.1:48927321-48934821 GCA_030674155.1 Stramonita haemastoma | reverse complement strand
TTGACTATAACTCGATATCATCATCTCTTGTGTACTGTCAATAATGTATGTGTGCTGCCTTTATTACTCCAGGCTAAATCGTACTGTTACAGCATGGGGCTTATTCATTCATTACTTATCTGTCTATCTATCTATCCCTTAGTCTGGCGACTGCGGGGGCACCCATGAAGACTTGACAACCAGTTCCCTCCATTCCTCTCTCCGTTCTGCCCCTCTCGGGGTTTTGTTGAGTTCTAGGCCTGTCGATTCGCTGATGTTGTCTTCCTCCTTTTGATCTTGTGACATGCCCGTACCATTTAAGTTTACGCTTCTTTACGATTGATAGAAGATTTTCGTAGGGACCAATGGTTTGCTGGATCATTACTTATACAACATGTAAATCCGAAAGATTGTCATTTAGATACCAGTATAAAGATTTGTCATTTTATTACCACTATAAGAAACCTATATAAAAAAGAGACTTTTACATTCATTTTATTTTGGTTCATCTCTTGTTTAGAAATATACTAGGCCTACATTGCGCGATTTTAAATAGCCTATATTGACGTACAAAATATGGATATGTTGAAAACGGTATTTAGTTCCAAATCGTTGAGGAATTGCTTTAGCAAGCGTAAAATTTCTCTTCGACTCCCTGACCTGTGGAGATTTTACGCACTGTCTGTCTGTATGAAAATATGAAAGAAATTTAAAAGTGCGAAAAGCCTGTCGGTACCATTCAACGAAACAGAGCCTCGCACAATTCGCCAGTGTCTCCGAATTTAGAAAAAAAAAAACATTTCGCACGTTCCCTATCTGCATGGGAGGTAATTATTACCACCTGTAACTTGTGTTTCTTGTTTCTATCATATGTTTTGCGGGGAGGGGGTGTTTGCCACGTTTTTGCAGCAGCATCTCTCATTTACTGATATTTTTACCTGTTTTTGTTTGGATATCATCGCATATTTTGTTTTGTGGTCTCTATATAAAGTCGTGTATTGCCATGTATTGAATTATAATACGGTATATTTTTTAATTTTCATCTGTACCTTTTCACCTTTATCTTTTACATTTTTATGTCCATTTTGACCATGGCAGATTCTGCTGTGAGTGAGTGTTGCGGGACTCAATTGGTGGGCGCAGCAAACCGAGGCAGTTCTGTGTGTGTGTGTGTGGGGGGGGGGGGGGGTAGGTTTTTTCTGTTTTGTTTTGTTTGATTTTGTTCAGCTGCAGCACCATCTCAACTTATTTTTACATTTGGGGTTTTCGTTTGTTGTCGATTCGGTGATTCATATGGTTTTCGTGGAGTTTTTGTGTATATCCCTCTATGTGTTAATTGTGTATCTTGGCGGTGATTGGTTTGGCAGAATGGCTGGCAGCCCCCTTGGGGATGTTTGAAGTGACAGATAACGCCAAATGCAATGTTTGTGACAAGGAAAAAGGCACCATAAACCATTATTTATGAGAGTGTAAGTACATATGGAACATTTGAAAAGAACTTGAAGTGACTTTAAAACACAAGTGCCATCATGGCAAGTGTCTGGATGTTAATTTGGAAATAATTACTAATACTAATAATGATGATGATGATGATAATGATGATGACGATATAGCGCTATATTTTGTGAGAGCAAATCAAAGTGCCTACATTAAGCTTGTACATACACATCCAACCGATCACGAATAGATGTGTTACACACACACACACACACACACACACACACACACACACACACACACACACACACACACACACACACACACACACACACACACACACACACACACACACACACACACACACGAAAATGATACATTCTGATTGGGTGATGAAGATTCTGCCTGTTGAAAGGTAGAAGACAGATATGAGATGAAAGAGAAGGGGGGGAAATCTAGGAGATTTGGCACTGATACAATTGCAAAAACTGATAAAGTAAAGGTAAAAGGGTAAAGGTAAAGATGTCCCATTACCTGTGTGGTCGTAGAGGAGCGAGGCATCAGAGACCTCAGTTTCTCTAGGGGCCAGCATCTTGAGGGCGGCGCCCATCTCCTCTCCCTCGTTGCTTTACCTTCGCTGACCCTCAAGAGAGCAGGTACCCATTTACAGCTTTGTGATCTAGGGGAACTGTACTGAAGCCAAGGCGCACAAACGGTCACCCATCCAATTGGCAACCACACTCAATGCTGCTAAGCACAGGCTGATGAAGTATTGGTCCTAATTATACTGTTATCAATGTTTTATCTTTATAAATGTGGGACTGTTTAGAAAAAATAACAAACACAAAATGTTGGTATTTTTCTAAATGAACTAAAATACAAAAATGAACTGGACAAATAAAAGACTGCAAAGAGACGCAGTTTATTGATTTTCATGTTAAAAAAATGCTTCAATACATAATGAACCTTGTAGCAACTTAATCATGACTTTAAATATTGGTAAAATTTTGTATGTAATGCTGGAACTTGTCTTGACAACGAAAATGCTGACTGAGTATTATTACTGGATTTTATTTTCCTTTCGGTATGTATTTTTATGTAATTCATGGAATTGTCTGCACGAAAATGCTGACTAGATATGCTGGTTTTTTTTCTTCGGATGTGAATTTTGTTCAGGGAACACCTGAATGTTTGTTTGTTCTGTGAATTTTGTCAGGGAACAAATTTTGTATTGTTATTGCAGCTAAGATCTGAGTTTGTTTCATCAGAAAGACTAGTACCCAGACCACCACTCAAGGTCTAATGGATGGAGAAAAAGTTGGAGTTTAAAGAAACTTGTCTGCCACATGTTTGTCACAAACGTGTCTTTTGCTAGTAGTCCTTTATTTCCTGGAATGATTAATGATGTTAAAAAAAATTGTTTATATTTCATTTTTATTAGTTTTTTAAAAAGTTAAAGTCTGTCCCGAGCCTAAGGCTCATCAGGCCGGTGCTTATCCCGGTTTCTGTGGCGTTAAGCGACTGAAAGTCATAGACTCCCCCCTGGATAGGACGCCAGTCTACCGCAGGGTTAACCCCCAACACAAGGCTGGTACCCCTTTTACACCTGGGTGGGGTGAGAAAATAGCCGTAAAGTGCCTTTTCCAAGGGCACAACGCCATAGCCGAAAGCTGGGATCGAACCCGCAACCTTTAGCTTACGAGTCCAACGCCCTAACCACTAGACTACAGCGGCAGCTTTATGAGTTTGTAGTGTTCATAAATTTTATTACTAATGTTTCCAGGTCTCCACTGCATCGTTGTGGCTCACTGAGTGACCTTGGTGACCTCAGGTGGGGGAGCTAGCCACAAAGATGACAGTGAACTTGTCCAGGTTTGAACACGGTCAGAGGGAGAATGGTGATGAGTGTGGAAGATGGGTGACGGGCCCATAGGATAGGCCCGAGTTTTTCTGGCTTGTGTGGCTCTCTCACACTGGCTGGTCCCAAGTGAGCAGACGGCACACGCTACACAGGTCCGAAGTCAGGCTGTTGGGGCTTTCCTGAGAGTTGTCGACCAATGGAGACAGACTGGTCACTCACGCGTATTCATATCAAGCTTACAGTCATGCTTGAAGGACACAGACAATTGCAATAAGCATCATTTCAGCCATCCAGGCTCCCTTCTCCTGTAGTTAGTCCATCTAAGCTCTTACTTCTCCTATGGATGGTCCATCTAAGCTCTTACTTCTCCTATGGATGGTCCATCTAGGCTCTTACTTCTCCTATGGATGGTCCATCTAGGCTCTTACTTCTCCTATGGATGGTCCATCTAGGCTCTTACTTCTCCTATGGATGGTCCATCCAGGCTCTTACTTCTCCTATGGATGGTCCATCTAGGTTCTTACTTCTCCTATGGATGGTCCATCTAGACTACCCTTCTCCCATGGATGGTCCATCTAGGCTCTTACTTATCCTATGGATGTTTCATCTAGGCTCTTACTTCTCCTGTGGTTGGTCCATCTAGGCTACCCCTTCTCCTATGGATGGTCCATCTAAGCTACCCCTTCTCCTATGGATGGTCCATCTAGGCTCTTACTTCTCCTGTGGTTGGTCCATGTAGGCAGATGCCGTTGTGCCTGTATCTGTCTTCAGTGCGTATTTCAGCAGCAAACCTAGCTCTTGTAGTGGCTGCAGTCATGCTGAGGGTCCGCCTTTCCGTTGCTTTAAAGTAATGTTAATGAAGAACATTTTCCATTTTTGTTGTGGGCCATGGTCTTTTACTGCACTGTGTGTATCTGTCAATGTTGGAATTTTGAGTGTCTGTCATTGGAGTTTGTAATTGTATGTTTTTTCCGTTCCTCGGCTACTGCTTTGAGGTTCACCAATGTATGATTTTTTTGCTTGTCTAATGTTTTTTTCCTGCTACCGTAAAGGTAGCTGCATTCCGACTTTAGGGATAGAAAATGATGAAAAAATAGACAACTAAAACACAGAGAGGGAGAGAGAGAGAGAGAGAGAGAGAGAGAGAGAGAGAGAGAGAGAGAGAGAGAGAGAGAGAGGAGAGAGAGAGAGAGAGACAGACAGACAGACAGACAGACAGACAGACAGCGACAGACAGACAGACAGACAGACAGACAGACAGACAGACAGACAGACAGACAGACAGACAGACAGACAGACAGACAGAATATTGTGCTTTTTAAAATATTGCAATACAAAAGCATTTCTTCTTAAAGTGATATAATCCTTAAAGTGATTGGGGAGGTTTACTTACTCTTATATTGTCGCCAATTGTCTTCCCAGTAACAGATATTAACAGATATCACTTCAAGAAGAATACGTTATTAAGTATTGGGAAAAGATCACAATGACAAAATAAAACTAAGAAGAAATCACTCTACATGTATATTACTTGGAAGACAATTGGTGACAATATAAAGTAAGTAAAAATCCCCCCATCAAATAAATGTCTTTCAAAAAGAAGAGAGAATTCAAGAGACGGAGGAAAGGGTATGTTTATTTTAAATAAAAAACAAAACACCAAACATTCATATGAATCTATAATTATATATGTATATAAATATCTGTGTGTGTGTGTGTGTGTGTGTGTGTGTGTGTGTGTGTGTGTGTGTGTGTGTGTGTGTGTGTGTGTGTGTGTGTGTGTGTGTGTGAAATAAAGAGCTTTTGGGAAAGGGGGTACGGATATGGGGGGGACACTTAAAGTGAAATATGATAAAAGGGGCATAACCTACTACAATTTACAACTGGCTTCAAAAATTGCTTCCCCTGAATCATTTGGCAACCTGATCTTGTCGGAGGAAAACAGTTTGACAGGTTGATGTGCGCGCCGCGCGCGCGCGCGCGCGCAACCACACACACAACACCACACACACACACACACCCACACACACCACACACACACACACACACATACACACACACACACACACACACACACACACACACACAACACACACCACGCACGCACACACACACACACACACACACACACACACACAACACACACACACGCGCACACACGCGCACACACACAACACACACAACACACACACACAACACACACACACACACACACACACACACACACACACACACACACACACACACACACACACACACACACGCTACCCTTGTAATCTGATGGCCCAGGTTCGAGCCGCCACCGAGATACTTGTTCAAGGGGATTTTCCCCTGGAGTTAACATCAGTGCTGAGTCCACTCTCCCCAAAAGTCTTTTGGATTAGACTGTAAACCGAGGCCCCGTGTGCGAACGCACGCAGAACATCGGATGGCACTTTAAACTGTGAGTTTTCAAGAGTCAGCCTTGCGCGGTTGGAACATGACAATGTACAACACTCCATGCATAGAGCTTGAAGGTGACAAATAACCAAAGCCAAATGTCATGATGTTATTCTATTTCTTGAAGGAATATTAAATAGATGACGATAACAACAAACTGTCACTGTCACTACCATCATACATCATAACATCACGAAGAGGCTGTCACCAACATCAGAACTGACTGTCACTAACATCACTAACACACTGTCATGACATAGCACTTACTGTCATTAGATTTTTAACATCACTGACTCATGTCACTAACATCACTAACATCACTAAGAGGCGTCATAACATCACTAAACACTCTCACGGAATCAGCAACTTATTGTCATTAACATCATAACATCATATACACTATAACTATATCACAACAGACTGTCTCTGACATTGCAACTGATTGTCATTTACAAAATTAACATCACTAACAGATTGTCAGGTGACATAACCAGCAACTGATGTCATTAATCATAATTAAACATCATTTTAACAGATTGTCCATGACATTAGCAACTGATTGTCATGAACATCATTAACATCACTTAACATCCATAACATACATCACAACAGAGTGTCACTGACGATCAGCAACTGTACTGTCATTAACATTTACTAACATCACTGACATGTCACTAACACCCGCAATCCTGAGTTGTTCATTACACATCATCCCAACATATTACTCATTAAACCACTGAAGACTATCACTAACATCAGCAACTGAAAGTCACGAACAGACTGTGACATGAATGATGCCATTTTATATGTTAGCGTTCACCAACCAAGATTCCAGACACAGCTGCATTTCTCATGAAAAAATAACAGAGTCCACTACTGGAAGATAAGCACACACACATAACACACACACAACAACACACACACACACAACTCACACACTACACCACACACAATACATAACACACACACTACACACCAACACAACACACAACACAACACACAAAACCACAACCACACACACACAAAAAACACACACACACACACCACACACAACACCACACACACACAACACAAAACCAAACACAACACACACCAACACACACACACCACACCACACACCACCACGATTATGCAGGGTGCTGGAATGAGGAAGGTTTGCTACGACATGTTGCAGAAACCTGTGCTTTTTAACAGTTGTGGTCAGTGTTTGCTTGAATGTTCCATTGTCTTAGTGTGTGTGTGTGTGTGTGTGTGTGTGTGTGTGTGTGTGTGTTGTGTGTGTGTGTGTGTGTGTGTGTGTGTCTGTGTGTGTCTGTGTGTGTCTGTGTGTGTCTGTGTGTGTATGTGTGTGCGCGCGCTTGTGTGTGTGTGTGTGTGTGTGTGGTGTGTGTGTGTGTGTGTGTGTGTGTGTGTGTGTGTGTGTGTGTGTGTTGATTCTGTTGTGAACGGGGTAATAAGTGTGTGAATGATCTGAATGCAAGGGCTTTGATTTTGTTTGCTTTTCAAGATTCAGAGCTTAAAAATGTTCTGCTTATCATGATTGTTTTGATTGTTTTGATTATTATATCATCATCATCATCATCATCATCATCATCATCATCATCATCATCATCATCATTATCATCATCGCAGAGACTGACGGGAGACACTTGTTGGACGGCTGCTTACACACAAGGAAGGGTGTCTCCAGAAGTCTGACTCAGCGACCACGCTGCACTGATATTGTCAGCAGCAGCAGTGGCCAGTGTGTATCGTATCCTGCGAAATGCTGCATCAGAACAGGC
>CM060321.1:48914821-48922321 GCA_030674155.1 Stramonita haemastoma | reverse complement strand
CTTGAAAAAATAAAGCACCTGTTCCCCTAAAACTTCGTATGCAGGCAAACACTGCACACCTTCTGCCATCCTGTTTGATGCACATTCACTTGTTCCCGGGGTATTTGTCCTACTGAGGGTGAAAACTTTTCTCCTGGAACAAAGAATGTTGTTCTAAAGTCCCGCTGTTCTGTTTCTTTTTGTGTAGACCCTCTTCACCCTCACACCATGTAGATCATGCGTCCCATCTCTTTCATCATCCTGTTGATACCATTATTTTTATCATAACCATGGACACGTGTTTCATACTCACCATATCACTCAACATTTAGAAAACAGCAATAAACTTAAATCAATCCCCAGAGTCGGAATACGGCTACCTTAATGGTGGGAACACAAAAACACGATCACATACGCAAAATCTTACTATTAATGAATCTAGGAGCTCTAGCATTATAAACGAAAAGCAATGCAATGGGTATTGGTCAGTTTGTAAACAACATTTGCCACTATTCCCTCTTGTATCGGCCTGATCTGTCATATTTTTGCCATAACAAAAGCTTTCTCGTCTGCTTTCCTATAGCCGAAGTTTCATGTTTTATGTCTTAAACTCTCTCCAAGCATCATGAACTCGTCTACCTATCTTCTGAAGAAAACACGAAAAGCAAAAAACCAAAGAGTATAATGATCTGTAGTTTTCATAGCTTTTAGTAGCTACCACAAACTCAGAGCTCAGGCAGGCATTTATGATGTTGGTAGGTTGCATATTGTGAATTTTCATGTCAAGTTTGTATTTACCTTGTAAAAATGGAAAAAAAAAAAAGATGGTCTAAAAGAAATTCAGGGTTTGATGTCAGTATTCATGCATGATGTAGATTATGTCGTTGTTGTCGTCGTCGTCATCGTTGCTGTTGTTCTTCTTCTTGTTGTTGCTATTGTTATTGTTGTTGTGTTGTGCGTTTCCCATCTGAACACCTTGAGGATCATCCAGAACATACACCCTGTATCACTCATCCCACATAAAAATCATTATAAAACAGTAAGTACACGCTGGGTGAAAAGTTTGTGTGTGTGACTGTGTTCAAGTACCTTGCGATATAGGCAGCCACGCTCCGACTTCAGAAGATTTGTATCTCCTCTACAGGAGAGTGCAGGTTGTTATGTTAAGAGCTTGTCATGGGGGAAGACAATCTCAACATGACATTTTAAAGCAGAACAACATGGTAATGCAGACCTTGGCACCTAGCTTGAAACATCAATAAGTGACAAAGCTTTCGGCTTGGGCCAAGATATGTAGATTATTCCCAATAACAAACGCTGTTTCTTTCAAACATAAATAATTTCCTAAAATTTACAAAACAAGTGATTCAACCAGGCAGTAAAACGTTTTTAAAGAAACATCGACCCCTGCTGGACTTTGACCTAAAAAGATTTTAAAAAATAATAATAATAAAGGTATCAGTCCATGTCAGTGGATCCAACATACAGTCACGCAGTTTACCATGCCATCTTTCAATCCCTGATACCATGCCATCTTTCAATTCCTGATATCATGCCATTTTTCAATCCCTGATACAATGCCATCGTTCAATCCCTGATACCATGCCATTTTAAATCCCTGCTACCATGCCATTCTTCAATCCTTGTTACCATACCATCTTTCAATCCCTGATACCATGCCATCTTCCAATCCCTGATACCATGCCATTTTACCGTGCCATCTTTCAATCTCTGATACCATGCCATCTTTCAATCCTTGATACCATGCCACCTTTCAATCCATGATACCATGCCATTTTTCAATCGCTGATACCATGCCATTTTCAATCGCTGATACCATGCCATTTTTCAGTCCTTGATACCATGCCATCTTCCAATCCATGATACCATGCCATTTTCCAATCCTGATACCATGCCATCTTCCAATCCCTGATACCATGCCATTTTTCAATCCTTGATACCATGCCATCTTTCAATCCCTGATACCATACCATTTTTCAATCCTTGATACCATGCCATCTTCCAATCCATGATACCATGTCATCTTCCAATCCCTGATACCATGCCATCTTCCAATCCCTGATACCATGCCATCTTCCAATCCCTGATACCATGCCATTTTACCATGCCATCTTTCAATCCTTGATACCATGCCATTTTCAATCCATGACACCATGCCATCTTTCGATCCCTGATACCATGCCATTTTCAATCCATGACACCATGCCATCTTTCGATCCCTGATACCATGCCATTTTTCAATCCTTGATACCATGCCATCTTTCAATCCCCGCTGACTGCAAAGTCACGCAGTTACTACGCCATCTTTCAATCCCTGCTGGCTGCTATCTGCGGTACGTGTGATGTTTCAAAGGCTGTGGTCAAGCAGAGCAACAGTCCGTGGAGCACAGGTATCTGTGGCTAGTGGCACAAACTTTGCCCAGTCACCACACGCCCTAGGGCAGAGTGACGTAGCCTGGATGCTGAAGCATTGAATTCGTGGTCTGATGAGAACTAAGGACTGGAGTTCCAATCTCCTCTGTGGTGTCTATTCTCGAGGATTTACTTCCTTGGGATTAGCATTGGTGCTGACTCAATCCTCCCCCTCGTCTTTCGGAGCAGACAACAAACTGAGGGTCTTGAATGCAAAGCCGTGCACAGCCTCTTGCACACAAGTCAGGTACCCATTCACCTTTCGTAGAAAAGCGGGTCAGCCATGACCGATGGCAGGGATGACACGAATGACGTCCAGTATGCACAGTACTGCCTGTAGAGGGATGAGGTCCACTAGTGTCAACTTGCTCAGCTCACACTGTTGAAAACATTGCCTTGTCTTGCTTTGTCTTTCTTTGCCCTGACCTGTCTTGCCCTGCCTTGCCTTCCTTGACTTGACTTGTCTTGACTTGTCTTGCCTTGCCTTGCCTTGCCTTGCCTTGTCTTGTCTTGCCTTGCCTTGCCTTGCCTTGTCTTGCCTTGCCTTGCCTTGACTTGCCTTGTCTTGCCTTTCTTGACTTGCCTTATCTTGACTTGTCTTGCCTTGCTTTGTTTTGCCTTTTTTGACTTGCCCTTGCTTTGCCCTGCCCTGCCCTGCCCTGCCTTGCCCTGCCCTTGCCTTGCCTCACCTTGTCTTGTCTTGCCTTTCCCGGCAACTCCTGGATGAGTTAAGGGAAAAGTCCAGTCACTGAGGTGTAATACAGGGCTGAACACTAGAGAGTATAGTCGGCAATGTATGGGATAAGAATTTCAAATTACACACACACACACACACACACACACACACACACACACACACACACACACACACACACACACACACACACACACACACACACACACACACACACACACACACACACACACACACACACATTCTCCCCCCCCCCTCCCGTCTAATATCACAACTTGTGAAAAGACGTTAAATGAATTTGAACACAAGAGGGTAAAAAAAAACAACACCCGCTTTCGCAACTGACCACAGAGCTGTGAGCATCCCAGAGCCTGCCACAGTCCTGTGGCCTGTTCTCAAGGTGGGGCATTGGCAGCCAACATCACCGCACTCAACACGCCAACTTCAATGCAGAATTTTAAATAAAAATCTTTGTAAAGCACACAGAGCATTTCATCGCATTAATATAGGGTGGGCTTTTTTGTAGAAGTGCTTTCTGACATTGTTTTTTTTCATTGCCTTGCCTTGCCTTGCCTTGCCTTGCCTTGCCTTGCCTTGCCTTGCCTTGCCTTGCCTTGCCTAGCCTCGCTTCAGTTGCGTTTAAGTCATAGAGCATCTGGGAAGGTTTGCTTTTTTTTTAACCCAACGTAGTAATCTGTATTAAGTAGCAAAATTGATTTTGATTCGTAAAAACTAATTACGTTTATGTTTTGCATATGGATATTTTTCTGTTGATGTTGTTGCGTGTGTGTGTGTGTGTGTGGTGTGTGTGTGTGTGTGTGTGTGTGTGTGTGTGTGGTGTGTGTGGTGTGTGTGCGTGTGTGCGTGTGTATGTGTGTGTGTGTTGTGTGTGTGTGTGTGTGTGTGTTGTGGGGTGTGTGTGTGTGTGTGTGTGTGTGTGTGTGTGTGTGTGTGTGTTGTGTTTTTGTGTTTGTGTTTGTGTTTGTTGTTATGTGTGTGTGTTTGTTTGTGTATGTGTGTGTGTTGCGGGTGTAGTTTCCTGTTTCGGAGGGTGAGCTTTCTGTGGCTAGATGACCGCACCCTTGATTGCTTATGATGAATCAGATGGTTTTGTGTATGCATTTCCATGTACCCTAATAGGTTTTTTTTCGAAATAAAGAATTTGACATTGACGTTGAAGAAAATTCCACTCTGCAGAACCAAAGTTTTTAGTTTTGATAGAAGTACCACCATTGTAGGTATATGGCTACGTTCTGGTGGCTCCTGCGACGGTACTGGAACCATTCGTATCGGTCATTGCCTTTCCAAAGGATCATTCCAGTGCCGTAGAGAGGGGGGGGGGTCTGCTGCATGGGTAACAGCTTGCCCTCCATACATACTTGCCCAGGCTTTGCGCTCTAAAGACTGGAGTGCAACTCCATAGTCTTCCGAGACTGACGGGTGCCTACTACTACCACCACCATTGACAAGGGTGGGTGGGATGTCTCAGTGACCACAGCACTCGCTCTCCCCAGCCTAAGGTGAAGCATTGAGCCTGGTTTGGGTGACTGCTAGTGCTGTTAATGGGTACCTGCCCTCTTTAGGGACAGGGAAGGTAAAGTAGCAGCGAGGGAGAGAGGATGGGCGCCGCCCTCGAGATGCTAGACCCCAGAAAAGCTGAGGTTTCTGACATGTAACTCCCCCAACAACCTCGTTGGTTACGGGAACACCTTTACCCTTCTAAAACCATTAATGCTATTTTGGGGGGACGGATAGCCTAGTGGTCAGAACATTGCGCTCGCAATTTGACGACCCGGGTTCGAGACCGGTTGAGGAGATTTTTCTCCTGGAGCTAACATCAGTGCTGACTCCACTCTCCCCAAAAGTCCCTCGGATGAGACTTTAAACCGAACCCCGTGTGCGAACGCACGCAGAACATCTTGCACACACGTTACTTCCTGTTCCGCTTTTCGTAAGAGTAGTCCATTTTGTGCCGGTGGGAACAGATGACATTTACAAAACTGCATACACACGGGTATTGGATGTAAAAAAGCACAAGAGTGCTTATTCCATTATCCTCGATATAAAAGAATAAATCAATAAATCAATCAATGCTACGATGAGAACAAAGACAGGAGCGTGATGATAGAGTATTCTCGGGCCGAGTGGTTTGAAGCTGAATCCATGAACTCTCGGTACCTTTTCAGAACTGGCTCTGAGGGAATGTGCAAGATGTCGTTCTGAAAGGGAGGAGAGACGTGGACCATGTCATTTCAACAACAACAACAACAACAGACAGACAAGTCAGAACACCAATCTTAGACATGAGAATCTTTGAAATGGATTCTACTTCGCAGTCGTAGCCATTGCAGTCCCCCTAACCACCCACCCACTCACCTAAAAAAGGGCGTTGTGGGGAGGGGAGGGGGAGGGTGTGAAACGGTCTAGCATGCTGGATAATTATTTTCAGGTATGTCAGGTATATCATTATTGCTCTCTGTTGCTCTCGTCTTCTATGACACATATGGCAAGTTCAGGTCGAAGATTTCAGTGTCTGGATTTTTACTGGAGACTGTCGCTTTGAAGGGTGATGTAGTACCCCCCACCCCCGCACCCCCCACCCCCAACAACTTCGGATGGGACTCTCACGAGTGGATCGGTGGTCTAGGTGGTAGCGCGCCTTGCCTAGAAAGCAAAAAGTCCGGGTCGGAGTGTACTCCGTTTGGACCCAAAACTTTTTCCCCATCCATTAGACCCTGAGTGGTGGTCTGGGCGCTAGTGTTTCGGATGAGACGATAAACTGAGGTCCCGTGTGTTACACATCACTATTTAGCGCACGTAAAAGAACCCACGGCAACAAGGGGATTGACCCTGGCAAAATTCTGTAGAAAAAAGTCACTCTGATAGGGAAAACAAATAGATGTTGACAGTTGCATGCAGGAAAAAGAAAAAAAAGGGGGGGGTTGCGCTGCGCATGTGGCGACGCGCTCTCCCCGGAGAGAGCAGCCCGAATTTCACGCAGAGAAATCTGCTGCGACATAAAGTAGTACAAAATACAAATAATCAGTCTTACTGTGCCACTAAGCTATCATCGTTATCTGCATAGGACTTCGCAGGTGATGTTCTTCGTATATTGAATCAGAATATTGTACAATACCATAGATAGATAAATAGACAGAAAAATAGACAGACAGACATGCAGACGGATAGATGATAGATAGATAGATAGATAGATAGATAGATAGATGGATAGATGGATATGATGGATGGATGGATGGATGGATGGATGGATGGATGGAATAGATGGATGGATGGATGGATGGATGGATGGATGGATGGATGGATGGATGGATGGATGGATAGATAGATAGATAGATAGATAGATAGATAGATAGATAGATAGATAGATAGATAGATAGATAGATTAGATAGATAGATAGATAGATAGATAGATTGGCATTTACAAATAATTCCAGTAGTACTTTCTGTTGGTATTCTATTTCTTTTCTTTCCACAGAAAAAGGTCACATCACAAACCGGTTACCACCCATCAACCATGAGCAACTTTTCCAGCAATGAGTTTGGAATACAAGACGACAGTCTACCCGGAGCAAACTTTACCGTACTTTCCACTTACCTCGCATACCAGGTAGCTCTGTACGGCTGGAAAATAACTCCCCCCTGCATATTTTTCCTGGGAGGCTTTGGAAACATCGCCACCGTCTTCGTCATGAGTCGCATCAAGGACCATAACTCTTCTCAGCATGCCATACTGATGGCCCTGGCCATGTCGGATTTGACAGTGCTGTGTACTGACTTGACAGTGACGTGGATAAAGCAGGTGTTTCGTGTGGATCTCTGGATCCTGCATGTGGCAGTGTGTAAGTTGTGCATGTGGGTAACAGCCGTCAGCGGGGCTACGTCTGCCTGGCTGGTGACCTGTGTGACAGTGCAGAGAACAATGGCGGTTCTGTGGCCACACAGGATGCGGGTGATGTGCACAGTGCGAAGAACGTGGATCGTTATAGTCACTCTCGTCCTCACTTCTTGTGCCTTATATTTTCCTCTTCTGCTGGCTTGGACAATTACTGAGAATGAGTGTTACATGGGGGCCCTGTCAGGTATGGCTCAACAGTTCTTCGAGTTTATCTACCCCTGGGTACATTTTTGCATGGCGTCTTTCGTTCCCACCGTTTCTCTCTTCGTCTGCGACGTTGTCTTGTCCGTCACTCTGTTCAAAGCAGTGTTTTCCTCTTCCTTGTCTGCACACGCTGACTCAAACTCAAGCGCTTTACGCAACACTGACAACCGCAGGAAAACTTCCTACAGAACCACAGTCATGATCTTGACAATCTCCTGTGCTTTCCTTCTTTTAAGCATGCCAGAGTGTGGGTATATCATCTGGGTTCCCTATG
>CM060321.1:48879821-48909821 GCA_030674155.1 Stramonita haemastoma | reverse complement strand
GATGATAATGATAATGATGGTCACGTCATCTTTGCATTGATCGACCTCATCATCATCGTCGACGTCATCATCTTTACCATCATATTGCCGCTTTGAACGCGACGACCATGCACATGAACTAAAGTGTGGTATGTCTTATCAGCAAAAAGACAAGTATGTGGAGCGAATCTGTGTATTAACAATTCAACTGTTCATTCTAAAGATGTAAATTTGTGTTTGGGAGATTAACTGTCAAGTAAGCTGTGTACAATTAAAAGCAGCATATAAAGCCCTATATAAAATCCTCGGAATAAACAAAATGGAATTTGAAAAGTTATCACTTTTCCTTCCATTCTTTCAAGTCTTTAGTGTGTTCTATACAGAAAGAGTGACAAAGAAAAGGGTAAACAAAGTCATGAACAAGATTGCATACAATCACAAAACACAAACACAAACTTACTTATAGAGTAACGGAGGAGATAAGATATAAAGTGTACAAAGTTTTGACGTACATGTCACGTGAACCCTTCACACACACACACACACACACACACACACACACACACACACACACACACACACACACACACACAACACACACACACACACACACACACACATACAACATCACAGTATCTATCTACCTATCTATCTATCTATCTATCTATCTATCTATCTATCTATCTATCTATCTATCTATCTATCTATCTTCATTATTAATCATATTATCTATACAAAAAATATATATATTGTGTGTATATATGCATATATATGCTGGGGTGTGTGGTGTGTCATGTATTAACAAACGCAATACCACCAGCCCGACCACACACACACACACACACACATACACAACACACATACACACACACAGACCGTGCGCATATACACAACAGACACACATACAAGCACGCAGCACACACAGCGAGCGTGAGCACACATCATGTACGCGGCACACGCACCACACACTAATAACTAACACACACACATACACATATATGTATATATATACATATTATATATACATATTTTATATAAAACATACATATTATATACACACAATACACACCACGCACGCACGCACGCACGCACGCACCGCACCACACACACACCCCCACACACACGCACGCACCACACACACACACACACACACACACACACACACACACACACACACACACACACACACACACTTTGATGAGGCAGGAGTCCTTTTTACACATCTTACTGCAGAATGATGAGAAGAATAATCTGTATCTTCTATCGATTGGTAATTAAACATGTTTTCATCAACAAGATTGCGCTGCTGTACTTGTCGCCTTTTGTTTTCACACAGATTGTTCAATTATGGAAAACTTTGAAAACTTTGAAAACTTTCTTTATTCAAAGAGGGTAATAGAATAAGCAAAGATTGCAAAGATGGAGAGAGAGAGAGAGAGAGAGAGAGAGAGAGAGAGAGAGGAGAGAGAGAGAGAGAGAGAGAGACAGACAGACAGACAGACAGACAGACAGACAGACAGACAGACAGACAGACAGACAGACAGACAGACAGACAGACAGACAGACAGAGACAGAGAGAGAAAGAGAGAGAGAGAGAGGGGGGGGGGAGAGAGAGAGAGAGAGAAAGAGAAAGAGAGGGGGAGGGAGAGAGAGAGGAAAGAGATGGGGAGGGAGGGGGGAAGAGAGAAAAAGGGGGAGGGAGGAAGGAAGACACAGAGAGAGAGAGAGAGAGAGAGAGAGAGAGAGAGAGAGAGAGAGAGGAGAGAGAGAGAGAGAGAGAGAGAGAGAGAGAGAGAGAACACTGAATACTGAACATTGACACGAACACTGGAGAGAGAGAGAGAGAGAGAGAGAGAGAGAGAGAGAGAGAGAGAGTGTGTGTGTGTGTGTGTGTGTGTGTGTGTGTGTGTGTGTGTGTGTGTGTGTGTGTGTGTGTGTGTGTGTGTGTGTGTGTGCGTGCGATGTGTTGTGTGTGTGTATGTGTGTGTGTTTGAGCGTGTGTTTGTGTGTGTGTGTGTTTGTGCGTGTGGGTGTGCCTGTCTATCTGTCTAGTATATCTGTCTCTCTGCTTCTGGTTTACTTGTGTGTCTATGTGTGTTGGTTTTTCTTTCTTTCTTTATGGGTGTATGTCTGTATGTGTGTGTCTGTGAGAGTTTGTTCGAACACGACTGCATATGTAAATGTGTGTGTGTGTGTGTGTGTGTGTGTGTGTGTGTGTGTGTGTGTGTGTGTGGTGCGCGTCGGTGCTGTGGTGTGTGTGTGTGTGTGTGTGTGTGTGTGTGTGTGTGTGTGTGTGTGTGCCTGCGAGCGCATGTGCGTGCGTGACTCACTGCTGCGAGCGACATTTCTCAACAGTGAAGCACCAAAAATTCAGACCATTCTCTCTTCTCTCTCTCTCTCTCTCTCTCTCTCTCTCTCTCTCTCTCTTCTCTCTCTCTCTCTCTCTCTCTCTCTCTCTCTCTCTCTCTCTCTCTGTATTCACGCATACACGCACTCGTGCGTGCTCACACTCACGCACAATCTCATCTCTCTCTCTCTCTCTCTCTCTCTCTCTCTCTCTCTCTCTCTCTCTCCTCTCTCTCTCTCTCTCTCTCTCTCTCTCTCTCTCTCTCTCTCTCTCTCTCTCTCTCTCTCTCTCTCTCTCTCTCCCCTCTCTCTCCTCCTCTCTCTCTCTCTCTCTCTCTCTCTCTCTCTCTCTCTCTCTCTCTCTCTCTCTCTCTCTCTCTCCTCTCTCTGTCCATAAATGCGTTTGTAGGCTATATACACATAAACTCAACACAAAATAACAGAGTGTTCCAAATCTTTGAGGAACATACTTAAAGTTCTTCTCAACAGTTAGATTTGATTAAATGCTGGAGAATCTGTCGTCAACAAGTCGGCCTTCTTTGGTTTCTGTTACCTATAGCCTACTCTTTTTAGGCTTACTGAAGTTGGGGTAACGGTATCTACTCAGATAGTTTCCTAACAATCTAAAATTTTCGACGCTTTTAAGAACTTTTAATGTTAGTTGTGAAGTTACTTTTAGGATCGACCGAGAACTTGTTATTCAACGTTTAATTTTTTTTTAATACCATCTTTGTTTTGCAGTCAGATTCAGGCCATTTTGATGAACTATTTTTCTTTAAAATTTTACACAGGGAAAATAGAAGTATGGTAATATGCTACTCGTAGCATGCAGACAGTCTACCATTGAAAAGAATGACGAGAATAACAACAACAACAACAACAACACAACAACAACAGAAAAGTAGGGGATGAGACAGAAACATATGGGTGGACAAGGAAGAGCTCTCTCTCTCTCTCTCTCTCTCTCTCTCTCTCTCTCTCTCTCTCTCTCTCTCTCTCTCCTTCTCTCTCTCTTCTCTCTCTCTCTCTCTCTCTCTCTCTCACACACACACACACACACACACACACACACACACACACACAACACACACACACACGCACGACACGCACGCACGCCCACACACACACACACAACATACAACACATACACCACAGGGTGACTGGATGTAAAAAAAAAAAAAGCGCATGAGTGCTTATTCATTGTCCTCAAAATAAAACGAATTTAACTTGACTTCACACTCACACACACCCAAACACACACACCACCCCACCCACCCGACGCACGCACGCCGCGCGCGCGCGCGCGCGCGCCGCAGCGTTTCACGCACGCCACATTTATAGTTAAGCAAATTTGATTTTGCAACTCTGAGATTTCGAAGATACATGCATGGCCATTTCTACATTCACAGAAACAGACGACGAACGTTCTCTACAGCCAAAAACCCCCTGTATTTTATTTAAAGAGCATCCACAACAAACTTAAACATGTACGCTGCCTGTAACTGAATGTGTGTGTGACAGACGACAGTAAATATCGAGTGCTTTATATGACTGAGAGGTACTCGAATTTACCGCCGGTTTGTTCTGTGGCTTTCTCCGGCTCCAGTTACAAGATCTGGGAACTTTTTCTTCCAAAGTGTATACTGCATTCCTTTGTACATTGAATGCAAACCACTTTTTTTTTATCACGGCTGATTTCTGGATGTGAAATTTTTAGATGTAGCTCACGGCAATTTTGGTTTGCTGTCTTTCATTTTTCAAGTTTTCTTTTCCTTTCTTCTCTTTCACCTTTTTTTTTTTTTTTTGTGGGGGGGGGGGGGGTTCGTTTAATGCTGCTCAAATTATTTGACTTTCTCCCCTGGAAGGCCTTGGGGTCTGTCAGTATAAAAAAAAGAAATAGCATCCCCACCTTCTGGAAGTTTTGTGCCAGGAACTTGCCTTTTTACCATCCCTCTCTTTGTTTCTGCCTTGTTCCTTTTCTGGCCCTAGAGAAGCTGAGTTCTTTGATGCCTCGCGCCCCTATGACCGCCTGGGTTATTGTACACCTTTACCTTTACCTCCTTTTCTTCCTGTTACGTCCTTTCTTCTCTATGTTTTGCCTTCTTGGTCCATTCTTCTTCCTTTTCCCCCAGGAAGAGTTAAAAGGTAATAATCCTCTCCTACGCCGAAGTCGGGTGCTCTGGGCACTTTCACTCATATGACAAGCAACAATAGTTACTGAATGTTCGACGAAGACGAAGAAGAAATGATGTGACTAACACTGCAAGTGTCTGTATCTCTCAGGCCGGCTGACGTTAGGATAAATCGTAGCAGAAATCAAAATGATGTCTTTTCAAGTAATCTCTTGTGTATCTCCATAGCATGGAGATATATTGTAATGGTCTCGTCTACATGTGAGCATCTCAAACAGACTGACTCCGCAACTTCGCGAATAATGTCGTCAGTAGTGGTCTTAGTACATGATGTGGAATCAGAACACGCACAAGCGAGCATCCCTTTAGTAACCCATCAGCAGTGCAGGGCCTTTCTGGTTGGTAGCCTCACGACAACCAAACACTTATAAGTTCCCTGTAAATTTACATCCCTGAAGAAACGACATGACGAGTCTGGTGTGGCTGGAATGGTAATCTCAGAATGAGTGGTGTGGGAACAGTGGGACAGGAACATCACAGATTTGATTTGATTTGATTTGATTTATTCTTTTATATCGAGGATAATGGAATATCTTTTGTATTTTTTGGGGTATTTTTTTGTATTTTGTACCACTTTATGTCACGGCAGATTTCTCTGCGTGAAATTCGGGCTGCTCTCCCCGGGAGAGCGCGTCGCCACATGTGCAGCGCCTACCCATTTTTTTTCTTTTTCCTGCATGCAAGTGTATTTGTTTCCCTATCAGAGTGGCTTTTTTTCTACAGAATTTTGCCAGGGACAACCCCCTTGTTGCCGTGGGTTCTTTTACGTGTGCTAAATAGTGATGTGTAACACACGGGACCTCGGTTATCGTCTCATCCGAAAGACTAGCGCCCAGACCACCACTCATGGTCTAATGGATGGGGGAAAAGTTTTGGGTCCAAACGGGGTACGAACCCCGCACACTCCGACCCGGACTTTTTGCTTTCTAGGCAAGGCGCGTGACCACCAAGACCACCGATCCACTCGTGCTTTTTTTCATCCAGTCCCGTGTGTATGCTGTTTTGTAAATGTCATCTGTTCTCACCGGCACACGATGGCCTACTCTTACGAAAAGCGGAACAGGATTTAACGTGTGCGTAAGGTGTTCTGCATGTGTTCGCACACGGGCCTTGGTTTAAAGTCTCATCCAAAAGACTTTTGGGGAGAGTGGAATCAGCACTGATGTTAACTCCAGGAGTAAAATCTCCTCGACCGGACAGAAGATGATGCAGCACCAAAAATACCCTCAAGGAAGAAATTCCTTTACAAGGAAAACTGAACAAGGACTGGAACCTCCGATTATCACAAATAAAGGGCCCAACGTTTTATCCAGGCCACTTCTCCACTCCACTCCTCGTCTTTCTCTGATGGAACTCAGACCAATCTCCTCAGCCTGGGAAAGCGCTCACCGTCCCTTTTTAAGATGGGTACTTTTCCAGTATGACGAGTCCCTTTCCCCACCTACACACTCATAAGCAACCCATTTCAAAGGCATCTGTGGTGGGGGTGGGATAAGAGCGTCAAGCTCGTAGTCTGATGGCCTGGGATCAAGCCACCATTGACAAACCCGTTCAAGGAATTTTTCCCCAAGAGTTAACTAACGTCAGTACCAGCTCCAATACCCCCGGATGAGACAATACAATGCAATGCAGTACAGTACAACAAAATGCAATACAATATAATACATACAAAACAATACTCCCTGAAGTCGGAATGCGGCAACCTTCATGGTAGGCAAAAACGGTCGCGTAGGCACAATTTCATCATTGGCGAACCTTGAAGTTCTAGCTGAGGAACGGGAAAAATTACAGAACAATACAACAGATCACAATACAATACAACAAAATACAATATAACACAATACAACGCATCATAATATGAAAAAACATAACACAACACAATACATCACAACACAATACAATACAACACAACACAATGCATTATAATACAGTTTAACAAAACACAACACAACACAACACAGCATAACACAACACAACATAACACAACACTAACAATATAATGAAGAAACCATTTCAAAACTTTGGTGTTTTCACCGTGGGTTAATTTCTCTCCTCTCCACAGAATATTATTGAACATCACAAATTACTCCACATAGTCTAAAATCCAGCATGGACAACATTTCAAGGGAAGAGATCGGAATACAAGATAGCTCTCTGCCCAGGGCAAATTTCACCCTACTTGCCCCCCACCTTGTCTACCAAGTGGCTCTGTTTGGATGGAAAATAACGCCGCCATTTATCCTTCTGTTGGGAACTTTTGGAAACGTGGCCACCATCTTTGTCATGCGCAGGATCAGGGACGACAACTCTTCTCAGCGCGCCATATTGATGGCCCTTGCCGTGTCTGACTTGACTTTGCTGTGTACCGACCTGACCCCTATGTGGCTGAAGCAAGTTTTCCATGTGGATATTTGGGTTTTGCATATTGTGCTGTGTAAGTTTTCGATTTATATAACGGCTATTGGTGGCGCAACTTCTGCCTGGCTGGTGACCTGCGTGACAGTGCAGAGAACAATGGCGGTTCTGTGGCCACACAGGATGCGGGTGATATGCACGGTGCGGAGAACGTGGATGGTCATAGGGACTCTCACCCTGGCTGCCTGTGCCTTTTATTTGCCTCTGATGCTGGTGTGGGACATTGTGGAGGAGAACGCCTGTTACATGGGGATGGTTTCAGGCATGGATCCCTATTTCCTGCAGTTTGTCTACCCCTGGGTACATTTCTGCATGGCCTCCTTCATCCCCACAGTCTTGCTGTTTGTTTGTGACATCATCCTGTCCATTACTTTGTTCAAAGCAGTTTTTTCCTCCGCTTTAGGTGCACGTGTGGACTCGAACGTGCAAATCGCTGACAGTCGCAGAAAAACTTCGTACAGGACCACCGTCATGATTCTGACTATATCCTGTGCCTTTCTTCTGTTTACCATGCCTGAGTGTTTTTACATCATCTGGGTTCCCTACGTGACTGAGGAAATTAGGCATGACCCTAAAGCGCTGGCCACAGCCTACTTCATCCACTCTGTAACGTACAACATGTGGTACACCAATAGCGCCATCAACTTTTTTCTCTACTGCCTGACTGGCACCAAATTCAGAAGGGAGTTTATCAGCTGGATCTGCTGCGGTGTTCAGAGTTCCTCTGCTCCCTCTGTCCATCAGACAGCTTCAGATTTACCAAAGGGAGGAGGACAGAAACATGAAAATAGTCCGCTTTCTAAGTGACTTCGAACTTTTGTACAGAAAGAAACTTTTCAGAAAGGGTTGATGATAACACAATGACTGTTTTTAACACTCTTTGTTGTTCACTTTTTAATTGTTCATTGGTGGTGTTTGGGCTGCACTTGCTTTCATATATATATATATATGTATGTATATATATATATATATATATATATATATATATATATATATATATATATATATATATATAACACTTTCTCGCCTTGACTTAACATTTTCTTTCTTGCTTATTTTATTGATTTTGTTTTTCTTTCAAGTCTTGAACGACATGAAAATTGCTCTTCTTGTTTCGTGACTTACTCTTGTAATCTTAAACTTAGGGCTGGATGCACAAAAACCTGCATTGTGTGTTTGTTTCTCTGTCTCATTACAAAAAGATCTATTCATTATTCACCTTTTACTTGTAAAGCTGTTTACTGATTAAATTGGACATAGAAAGATTTATACAGAGAGAAAGAGAGACATTAGACAGCCAGAGAGAGAGGAGGGGAAAAGAAAGAGAATGTGTGTGTGTGTGTGTGTGGTGTGTGTGTGTTGTGTGTGTGTGTGGTGGTGTGTGTGTGTGTGTGTGTGTGTGTGTGTGTGTGTGTGTGTGTGTGTGTGTGTGTGTGTGTGTGTGTGTGTATGTGTGTGTGTGTGGTGTGTGGTGTGTGTGTGTGTGTGTGTGGCATCTCTCTCAGTAATGAGAGAAGAAGAAGAAGAAGAAGAAGAAGAAGAAGAAGAAGAACAACAAACAACAACAACAACAACAACAACAATAACAAACAACAACAACAACACTATTTCTATAATCATATATATTTACGGTATCGAAATGACAGTCAACACACTCAACATCAGTAAACGTTCTCTATTTAAAACTTAGGGACTTTCAGGAACGTGTAGCAAGTAGACACCTCACAACATTGTCTTTAAAAATCAGTCTATGATGGATTGGATTCAGTAAGGCGCCTTCCCAAGGCTGGGGACAAATGTACACATGCTAGGCCAAGAAAGAGGATCCCCATTATTCAGCTGCATCACTTTTCTTTATGGTGCAATCAGAACAATGGGGACTTTGCTGTGTAGTTATGTGGTGGGGTTTTTTTGTCGTAAAGGGGACAGGCTCAAGGGAGATAAGAACCTCTCCCCTGGTCTGGAAACTTCCTGTGGAGACTTCCTGTGGAATGCTGTGTACAGTGCTTGTAAGGGAATATTCCGTTTACGTTTGCAGTATCCTCTGAGGTTTTGGTTTTTTTCTTATTTTATTTTTATTGCTGTTATTGTGGGTCGTGTTTTTATCTGTGTATATATCAAGCGATGTGAAAAAGCGGTTGAATGATATTTTCAAGTTACTTTATGATCCGGTGGGATGACAAGTTTTACCAAGATTTACAAAACTGCATATACACGCAGACTGGATGTAAAAAAAAAGGGAAAAAAAGCGCAGGAGTGCTTATTCCATTATCCTCGATATAAAAGAATAATAAATAAAAATGAATCCTGTTTGCTAATTCTTAATCGAGTTAGTAATAAGGAAACCATTTAACAATACCATAAACGTTTGTTCACAACGAACATCGATATTTCGATTGCAGATGTTTTGCTTATGATATAAGTGGCAACATATCTTACTTAAAACCATGTATGCAAAATGAATATCTTCAGTGTGTGTGTTGTGTGTGTGTTTGTGGTGTGGTGTTTTGTGGTGTGGTTTGTGGTGTGGTGTGGTGTGGTGTGGTGTGGTGTGTGGTTGGTGGTGTGGTTGTGGTGTGGTGTGGTGGTGTGGTGTGGTGGTGTGGTGTTGCGTGGTGTGGTGTGGTTTGGTGTGGTGTGGTGTGCTGTGGTGTGTGTGGTGTTGCTGTGTGTGTGGGCGTGGGTGTGTGTGCTGGTGTGCTGTGTTGTGTGTGTGCGTGGCTGTGGTGTGGTGGAGAGGGTGGTGTAGTGGGAGTGGAGTGGGTTATTTTGCTGTCCAACACAATACAGTGCATTTATTTTATTGTGTTGTATTTTATACAACTTTTTAGTCAATGTAGATTTCTCTGTGTGAAATTTGGGATGCTCTCAACAGGGGAGAACGCATCGCCACAAGACATGCATCACCCATTTTCTTTTTAGTTTTTCCTGTCTGTAGTAATTTGATTTCCAAGATGATAGCTTTTTTCTACATAATTTTGCAATGGACAGCCTTTCTGTTGCTATGGTTCTTTTTAATATACACAAAATTGCATGTTGCAATGGGACCCTGGTTTATCATCCCATCCGAAAGATTAACACCCCATCACCATTCATATTTATCAAAAATATTCACAAACAGTTTGACCGGCGGACTTTTAACAACAATGTAAAGATACATTGGGAAGCGCCCAGACATTTGTCCACAACACACAATAAACTGTTTTTTGAAATAGCAATACCTGGATTTTCCCTTAAAACCATAACAAAAAAAACCAAACAAAGAGCTGTGAATTTGGTCCACAATGAGCAATTTTAGCTGGAAGCCTTTGACTTAGTGTGTAACAAGCAGCATATGAATACCACTAAACCGTTTATCCCTCATATTCTTCTGCGTTCCCTGGCCAAGCATAGCCATACTATTGGGTGGGGTGGTAGTGCCTGGTCTTCTCCTGTTCTTGTGACTCTGCAGGAGGTCTGCCACTGGCCTCAGCTGGTACATTCCCACTTCAAAGCAGCTCATGACCAGTTTGTCATTATTGTTAGTTAGAGGTGGGGTTTTTTTTATTGTAATCCCTAATAAGGGCAGGGATTGGATGTTAAAAAAAGCACACGAGTGCTTATTCATTATCCTCGAGATAAAGAATTTGCCTTGCATCAATAGCTTGTGACCCCTCTCGGTGGAGGAGGCCAGAACTAATTGATTATGGCACTGGTCCTCCAGGCCTGTGCCACATTACCATGACGGCTTGATGCCACGCCCACCCTGCCCCATGTCCTCAGCAAGAGAACACTCACCGTTAACCTGGCATGGAGGTGTGACTTCACAGTTCACTCCCATTCCAAGAGAGTGGGAGTTGTTCATAAAGCGGACTGTTTCTCCACAGTGAACACTAACTGGTTTTAGCTCCTTGGCTAGCGAGAGAACCGTGCTGAAGTTTTCCAGACATTGATCTATATATTCTTCCATACTTCAGCTGCAAAACTTTCACTGTTGTCACACAACAGACAATTCATGACCGTAATGAAAAACAAAAAAGGAAAAAGGTGTCCCCTAACCCATGCGGTCATTGAGAAGTAAGGTGTTAGAGACCTCAGCTTCTCCAGGAACCAGCATATTGAGGGTGGCAACCATCTCCTCACCATCCCTTCTTTACCTCCCCTGACCCTAAAGAGGGCAGATACCAATTTACATCTAGATGAAATAGGGGACAGTAATACATGCATGAAAAATGAACTTTGCTGTATCCAGCCACGGAATTTAGCAGAAACAGGAGACTAAGGTTGAGTGACACAGCAGTCAGGCCGCAGATAAATTGTAGAGATGGCAAACCAAGCATCAGTATGGCCATTCAGACATCTTACACAGCCCGGGCTGAAAGCTGTGTCACTGCAAGCTAAATGCCAAGGCCTACTTTAAAATGTGTGATGGGTACTTTGTGTGTGCTTTCAGTTGATGCAAGCCAAGGCCTACTTTAAAATGGTGTGATGCTTTCAGTTGATGCAAGCCAAGCCTACTTTAAAATGTGTGGTTTTGATGATGCCTTTACAGTTGATGCAAGCTAATTGCCTGGCCTACTTTAAAATGGTGTGATGCTTTCAGTTGATGCAAGCTAGCATGGCCTACTTTAAAATGGTGTGATGCTTTCAGTTGATGCAAGCTAATTGCCATGGCCTACTTTAAAATGGTGTGATGCTTTCAGTTGATGCAAGCTAATTGCCATGGCCTACTTTAAAATGGTGTGATACTTTCAGTTGATGCAAGCTAATTGCCAAGGCCTACTTTAAAATAGTGGGATGCTTTCCTTTGATGAACTAATTGCCAAGGCCCACATTAAAATGGTGGGAGGCTTTCAAATGTTCAGGAAGCCATGGACGACAGGCTGCCACTGGGCCACCAGCCGGGAGAGATCCTTCACTGCTGCTGGATCACTTCGGGGTACTCAGTGATGCCTGTTCTGCTACAACAGACATAGGACATCTGCCTGTTGGCTCCTCTTGGAAATTAATTATATCTTACAACCTTGACTCTCTCTATCTCTCTCTCTCTCTCTCTCTCTCTCTCTCTCTCTCTCTCTCTCTCTCTCTCTCTTTATTTTTGTATAATATTATGTTATTATATATATACTTTCTATCTATCTATATATCTATCTCTCTTATCGGGGGACGGATAGCCTAGTGGTCAGAACATTGCTTTTGAAGACCCGGGTTCGATTCCTGTCGAGGAGATTTTTCTCCTGGAGTTAATATCAGTGCTGACTCCACTCTCCCCAAAAGTCCTTTGGATGAGACTTTAAACCGAGGCCCCGTGTGCGAACGCACGCAGAACATCTTGCGCACACGTTAAATCCTGTTCCGCTTTTCGTAAGAGTAGGCCATCGTGTGCTGGTGGGAACAGATGACATATACACAACTGCATACACACGGGGACTGGATGTAAAAAAAAAGCACAAAAATGCTTATTCTATTATCCTCGATATAAAAGAATAAATCAAATCAAATCTTATCTTTAAAGCCTTGAAATCACATACTTTTCCCTTATCAAAAAAATACGCTGTCTTGAACACAATCAACTAACCAAGGACATTGCAGAATGCGATAGGTTGGCAAGTATGGACATAATATTAGACAGAACATAGGGAAGGCAAAAGCTTCAATATAGTTACAGATACTTTACATTACAGTCACATACTCGAAATCTTATCAGTGGTGGCGAACCTCGCAGCCCTAGCAAGGAAGGACCAAAAACAAAAGTCAGATAGTTCTTTTCTCTGTGACTCTTTGGTCATAGGTCACACACACACACACACACGCACGCACGCACACACACACACACACACATATAATATACACTACAACAATATAACATACACACACACACGCACGCACCACCACACACACACACACACACACACACACACATATCAAAATAATAACACACCACAACAACCACACGCACGCACACACACACACACACACACATCATCACACACACACACACACACACACACACAACACACCACATCACACACACATACACATCACACACACACACACACACACACACACACACACACACACACACACACACACACACACACACACACACACACACACACAACAACAACAGAACACAGACAGACAACAGGCAGACAGAAACAGTGACAGAGAATTGGATCATGTCGGTTCTCCAGAACTGGAACTGAAGAGATCTGTGAGGATTCCAGTCACTGGGAGACCCTACTAATCGAGAACACGGAACACACACCACCAGGACAGTGCAGCAATGGCCAGCATCTCTGCCATCGTGATGGATGTTGGCAGTTCTGTCCCGATCTGAAAATGGGGTTTACAAGATGCATGTGCTGATAGTGATTATGTGTATTTGGTGGTGCGTGTGGGGGAGGTTGTATGTGTGTGTGTATGTGTGTGTGTGAGTGTGTCTGTGTGTGTTGTGTGTGTGTATGTGTGTGTTGTGTTGTGTTGTGTTGTGTGTGTGTATGTGTGTACGTGTGGTGTGTTGTGTGTGTGTGTGTGTGTGTGTGTGTGTGTGTGTGTGTGTGGTTGTGTGTGTGTGTGTTCAAATTCATTAATGTCTTTTCACAAGTTGTGATATTAGACGGGGAAAATGCATACTGTGGTGTGTGTGTGTGTGGTGTGTGTGTGTGTGTGTGTGTGGTGTGTGTGTGTGTGTGTGTGTGTTGTGGTGTAGTTGTGGTGGGTGGGTGTGGGGTGTGCGTGCGTGCGTGTGAGTGAGTGTATATATGTATGCGTGCGTGTATGCTTGCGTGCGTGCGTCTGTGTAACCTGATGCAACTTGTAGAGGAAACCGATGCGTAGCTGTGGTTAGATGGCCAGAACATCAAGATCCCTGGCTAGCTGTCAGAAAGGCAACTTTGTTGCCCTCACCATCCTCCCCCGAACTAAGTGCAGCACAGAAGACAAGCTGCAGACCTCTGCAGGCCAGTGCAGAAGAGGACATGCTGAACAGGCCATCAGGACTCTGTGCCAATGGCACGTCCAGCCGTGTCCAGCACCCATGGGGCAAGTGGCTTTCAGTACATGATGGAGTGTGAGGTTGGGCAGGTGGGTTTTGATACCAAGATAGCTCTCTCTGTCTCTGTGTCTCTGTATCTCTGTCTCTCTCTTTCTCTCTCTCTGTCTCTGTCTCTCTCTCTCTCTGTCTCTCTGTCCCTCTGTTTCTCTCTGTCTCTCTCTGTGTCTCTGCCCTCTCTCTCTCTTGTCTCTCTGTCTCTTTCTTTCTTTCTCTCTATCTCTCTCTGTCTTCTCTCTCTGTCTCTCTATGTCTGTCTCTGTCTGTCTCTCTCTCTCTTTCTCTCTCTCTCTCTCTCTCTCTCTCTCTCTCTCTCTCTCTTCTCTATCTATCTATCTATCTATCTATCTATCTATCTATCTATCTATCTATCTCTGTCTCTCTCTCTTCTCTGTCTTCTCTCTCTCTGTCTCTTTCTCTGTCTGTCTGTCTCTCTCTCTCTGCTCTTTCTCTGTCTGTCTGTCTGTCTCTCACTCACTTACTCACACTCTCTGTTCCCTTACTGGATAGAATGCGTAGTGCCTGGTCTTTTTCTGGGCTCCGCAGGAGGTCTGCCTGCTGGCCTCAGCCGACACATTCCAACTTCAAGGATACTTTTTTTTGTACAGAATGCATGCAGGGCATGTTCATGTTTCCGTGACCCACTGAATGCTGACAGGAGTTATGTGATCTTCAACGTGCATATTTAATCTAGTACAAAATGGAATTAAAGCACAGGTATTTTACACTTTAGGTTAACCTGAGAGATGGCAAAAAATCCCCACCCTGAAATCCCTAGACACTGTTGCTGACTCCATGGCCACACAGGATTAAAGTCAAACGGTCCTAACTGCCCGGTTACAGCGTCTGTCGACACGAATATGAATATGAATGCTTTCTTATATCAAATCGGAAAAAAATCATTAAGGTTACGAGCAAAAAGAAATTAAGACAGAAAGAAATAATTGATGTCAGTGAACAGAAGAAGACTCAGAAAACATGTCATTAGAGTGTGTAGATATTATTTAAAATCGAGAGATTATGTATTTTGTACAAAGGAACACCCATTTCATATTGTACATTTTCATGCAATACATGTACACATGTTCTCTATTCACTCCAACAGACCAATGCTATCAGCTATCAATGCTATGTACATGATCTGTTCTTTTCCGAATAAACAACTGTAAAGAAACCAGAGCAATAGGACAGCAAAAGACACATGAAATCAGTCTTTCATTTTATTAACGACTTCATGTGCCTATCCCTGTACCTCTGCTGTAGAGATGACTTGCCACAGTCATGCTCATCGGATGATGAATTAAGATGCTACGTTCCTTCCACCTCTGCCCATGTCTGTGTAGGTAAGATCATAGCCATGTATGTCCGTCTGTTCGACGATGACCTTCACAACAGCAGAGGGGGCAGCTGCTGTTTCGGAATTAGGAAGAAATTTGATTATAGTGAAGATGCCTTGCCCACAGCACATCCCCACTCTCTTGGCCAGAGGGCATAAGGACAGTCAGCGTTGGAGATGTTCTCCAAATACCAACTAGCCCCCAGGGATGCAGCACATAAGGACTGTGCAAGTCAAGCCAGAGACTAGTCAGAGAGTCGACGTCGATCACTAAAAACTAAGCTGTACAGTGGAATTCCAAGAGTGGGAAAGCCATTGATCATACAGTCTCTTACTTTGCTGTTGCCCCCTGCTTTAATGGTTTAATCAAGAACTGTGATAAAACCCAGGTGCTGGGCAGTTTATATCTATGATATGCTGTATTGTTAACAGGCTTTGTGAGTACATCACTGACCCTATGTGACAAGGTGACTAGGCCCGAGAAAAATGTTTAGAAAAACAAGCATGTTAGTTACTTGTGGAATGTTGTGGGTCATAATGTCATTTTCTTCAAAGTGAAATTCTTCCTGAAGTTCTTGACAACAGACCCTTGAAAAATAATAAGTTATCCTCTCTCAGTTGCCATAGGCTTGGAGAAGTCTAATGTTTCCAAAAACATTGCCTCACAATTAGTAGCAACCCCAAAATTTTGAAATCACTTTTATGTTTTAACTATTTCCAGCAATAAAACAAAAAAAAAAGCAAAATTCTTCATCAATGCTCAAAAATAAGTTCGTTTGAAATAATGACTCAGAGCTAACCTAAAATCACACGACCACAGCATTGATTTTCTCTGATGGGAATTGTAATGCTCATTGTTTTTCTCTCAAAAATCGATACTGTTCACATTGTAACTGTGTGTAAAGCCATCATACTTAGAATTTCAGTCTCTCTCTCTCTCTCCCTCTCTCTCTCTCTCTCTCTCTCTCTCTCTCTCTCTCTCTCTCTCTCTCTCTCTCTCTCTCTCTCTCTCTCTCTCTCTCTTTCTCTCTCTCCTCTCTCTCTCTCTCTCTCTCTCTCTCTCTCTCTCTCTCTCTCTCTCTCTCTCTCTCTCTCTCTCTCTCTCTCTCTCTCTCTCTCTCTCTCTCTCTCTCTCTCTCTCTCTCTCCTCTCTCTCTCTCTCTCTCTCTCTCTCTCTCTCTCTCTCTCTCTCTCTCTCTCTCTCCTCTCTCTCTCCTCTCTCCTCTCTCTCTCTCTCTCTTCTCTCTCTCTCTCTCTCTCTCTTCTCTCTCTCTCTCTCTCTCTCTCTCTCTCTCTCTCTCTCTCTCTCTCTCTCTCTCTCTCTCTCTCTCTCTCTCTCTCTCTCTCTCTCTCTCTCTCCCCTCTTCTCTCTCTCTCTCTCCTCTCTCTCTCTCTCTGAGCAATAGGTACGCAAGATATAGATCTTTTAAGACTGTATTTGAAAAAAGAACTGTATTTTCAGTATCGATATTTATTGTTTCAGAGTTGCACTGTCACAGGCTAGAATGAATGTTCTTCTTTAAATAATAATCTCAATAGATACAGCAACAACTGTCAAGATAAAAATTGTTCTTTGTGCAAAACCATTATTGAAGATGAATGTCATGTCATGTCATGTCTGCCTGTGGTCCCTTCTGGGGCATAGGCCGCCAACTAGCTGTCTCCAGGCATCTCGGCTCTGGGCTAGGCGTTCCAGTTGTCCCCACGTCTTGCCCATCTTTTTCGCATCTGCATCCAGGTCCCGGCGCCAGGTATTTCTAGGCCGCCCTCTCTTTCTTTTCCCTTGTGGATTCCAGGTGAGAGCTTGTCTTGTGATGCTGGATACAGGTTTCCGCAGGGTGTGTCCTATCCATCGCCAACGTCTCTGTAGGATTTCTTTCTCAACAGGCTGTTGTCTGGTTCTTTGCCATAATTCTTCATTACTGATCTTGTCTGGCCAGCGTATCTTGAGGATCTTCCTGAGGCAGGTGTTGATGAAGACCTGGATTTTCTTCATGGTGGTGACGGTGTTTCTCCAGGTCTCTGCTCCATACATTAGTATTGGTTTGATGATGGTGTTGAAGAGCCTGGTCTTGGTGGCGATGCTGATGTCGCTTGATCCCCAGACGTTTCTGAGCTGCTTGAAGGCTGCCCTTGCTTTACCGATGCGGGTTCTGACGTCTGTGTCTGTTCCTCCCTGTGTGTCCACGATGCTGCCGAGGTATGTGAAGCTTTCCACCTCTTCCAGCGCTTCTCCTTTGACTGTGATGGGTGTTGCATTGGCTGCATTTGTCTTGAGTACCTTGCTCTTTCCTCTGTTGATGTTGAGGCCCAGTTTAGCTGAGTTCTCCACAACGATGTTGGTCTTTTCCTGCATCTGTTGCTGGGTGTGGGAGAGAAGGGCCAGGTCATCCGCAAAGTCAAGGTCGTCTAGCTGTTTCCAGAGTGTCCATTGGATGCCATTACGTTTCTGGTCCGCTGAGGTTTTCATGACCCAGTCGATGGCCAGCAGGAACAGGAAAGGAGATAGTAAGCATCCTTGCCTTACTCCGGTGTCTACTTCAAAGGCGTCGGTGAGCTGTCTGCCATGAACTATTCTGCAGGTCATTCCTTCATATGATTTCCTGATGATGTTGGTGATTTTCTCTGGCACTCCATAGTGTCTCAGTAGCCTCCAGAGGGTCTGTCTGTCAACGCTGTCAAAAGCCTTCTCATAGTCTATGAAGTTGATGTATAGTGGCGAATTCCACTCCAGGGACTGTTCCAGGATGATGCGCAGTGTTGCAATCTGATCCGTGCATGATCTTTCCTTTCGGAAGCCAGCTTGTTGGTCACGGAGATGCGGGTCTACTGCGTCCTTCATCCGGTTCAGCAGGATGCGGTTAAACACCTTTCCTGGGATGGACAACAGCGTTATCCCTCTGTAGTTGGAGCAGGAACTGAGGTCGCCTTTCTTGGGGAGTTTGATGAGGTAACCCTCTTTCCATTCTGTTGGTATTTCTTCTTCCTCCCAGATCTTGCCGAAGAGCGGGTAGAGGAGCTCCACACTGGTCTCGACGTCGGCTTTCAGGGCTTCTGCTGGGATGCTGTCAGGTCCTGCAGACTTACCATTCCTCAATTGCTTGATGGCACTGCGGATCTCTTCCTTTGTGGGAGCACTACACTTGATCGGCAGGTCGCTTGCGGCTGTCGGTATCTCTGGTGGGTTTGTAGGTGCTGGTCTGTTGAGTAACTCCTGGAAGTGCTCAATCCACCTGTTCTTCTGTCCTTCGTCATCAGCTATTACTCCTCCGTTCTTATCTTTTACTGGTCTCTCTGGCTTGGCAAACTTCCCTGATAACTTCTTGATGATGAAGTACAGGTCCTTGGTGCTGTTCTGGTGAGCTGCATCTTCTGCTTCTTTTGCCAATGTCTCCAAGTAGTTTTGCTTATCTGCTTTAATGCTTCGCTTTACCACCCTATTTGCTTCTGTGTATTCCTCTTGGGCTTTTGTTTTTGCTGATCGTGTCCTGCTGCTGTTGACGGCTAATTTCTTTTTTCTTCTTTCTTCTATTTTCTCTAGGGTAGCTGCTGAAATCCATTCCTTGTGTGTGAATGATTTGGGGCCCAGTACTTCCTGACATGTTGAGGTCACTGTCTCTCTCACTTTCTGCCACCTCTCTTCTATCGTCTCCTCTTCAAGCAGCTCTCCTAGGACTTGGAACTTGTTGGATAGAGTGACCTTGAACTCTTCTTGCTTCCTGTTGTCCTTCAGCGCCGTGGTGTTGTAACGCTGGCGTTGACTGGATCCCCCCGTCCAATTTCTCTTCAGCTTCTGCTTCAATCGGGCAACAAGTAGATGGTGATCCGAAGCGACGTCTGCTCCTCGCTTGACGCGTACATCCTGCAGGGAGCGGCGAAACTTCTTCACGATGCAGATGTGGTCGATCTGGTTCTCCGTTGACAGGTCTGGCGACACCCAAGTTGCCTTGTGTATCCTTCTGTGCGGGAAAACACTTCCTCCGATGACCAGGTTGCTTGTGGCACACAGGTCTGCGAACCTCTCCCCGTTGTCGTTCATCTCGCCTAGCCCATGCCGCCCCATGATCTCCTCGTATCCCTGATTGTCACTACCTATCTTGGCATTGAAGTCGCCCATTACGATGATGATGTTTCTCTTTGGTCTGTCTTGTATGATGGTCTGCAATCTGTTATAAAAGTCGTCCTTCTCCTCCTCCTCGCTGTCGTTCGTTGGGGCGTAGCACTGGATAATGTCCATGTTGATCCTCTTCTTCTTTGTACGGAAAGAGGCTGTCATGATCCTTGGTCCGTGTGCCTCCCACCCGATGAGCGCTCCCTGTGCTGGCTTGGAAAGCATCAGGGCGACTCCCTGGGTGTGTGCAGCATCTTCCTGCTCGTGCCCCGAGAACAGCAGCAGCTCCCCGGAAGTCAGTCGCTTCTGCCCGGAACCAGTCCATCTGACTTCGCTGATTCCTAGGATGGTGAGGTTGAATTTCCTCATCTCTGTGGCTACTTGCGCTGTCTTCCCCGTCTCGTACATGGTCCTGACGTTCCATGTACCGATGGATGTGGTGGTCCTGGTGGAGATGATGGTCTTCGGTCTGACGGCTTCCAGATGATTCTGGCTTTCACCGCCCGACTTCATACTCCTTCCAGCTGGAGGTCCATCCCTCCCCAGGTCCGCGATGTCTGTTAAATTGCTATTTGGCGTTTCTGTAGCTAGAGTTTTTTTCACAGGGTGGGGTAGCTAACCCTACGCCAAACCCTCCTCCTTTTTCAGCCGGGCTTGGGACCGTCCTAGGCAGAGTTATCACATATTTATTTGTTCATTATATACAGATTTACGAACCAATTACCTGAAAGATCTAATTGATGTGCCTATGCCTTTTCTTCTTCAGGCATGTAGTAGATGTCGTTCAGTGCAGCTAGCCACATTTTTATTCTATGCTGTTCGAAGAAGAAAGACCATGGCAGAACTTATGTAAAGTAAGTAGATCTAGATATGATAGAGAAAAAAGATGAGTTCTATCAAGTGTGTACCGTTGCTTTATGGTGAGACTTTGTACAAATTCGTTATATGCACGCACATCCACTCCCCCATCTCCCACTTCGTTTTGAATTGTGGCCCAAGGCTGATGTTCATTAAAAACATTTTCATTTCATTCTCTCTCCTCTCTCTCTCTCTCTCCTCTCTCTCTCTCTCTCTCTCTTCTCTCTCTCTCTCTCTCTCTCTCTCTCTCTCTCTCTCTCTTCTCTCTCTCTCTCTCTCTCTCTCTCTCTCTCTCTCTCTCTCTCTCTCCTCATATTAACTAACACTCTTGGGAGAACATACCATCCAAATTCATACATGGGCTTACATATAGAACAGAGATGACATCATTTAGACTGTTGGCCGTTTCCATGCCTCTGCCTTCCTCCCCTTGATGCCTCTGAAGCTGTGTCATAAACAAAGGACACAGAGGAAGCAGAGGGGCTCTGAGCACCGCAGCAGACCCAGCTGACAAACTCCCTCCTGAATCTGGTTCCAGTCAGGCAGTACAGATAAAAGTTGATGGCGCTGTTGGTGTACCACGATGTGTATGTTAGGGAGTGTATCAGGTATGCTGAAGCTAACGCCTTGGGGTTGTATGTTAATTCTTCGTACACATATGGAACCCATATCATATAGATCAACTCGGGAAGGGTCAAAACCAGAAAAGCGCAGGATATTGCCAGAATCATGATTGTCATTCGGTAAGACGTTTTCCTGCGACTGTCAGAGCTGGCATTGGATTCAGCATTTGTAGTTATGGAAGAGGAAGAAACTGCTTTGAACAGAGTGATCGACAGTTTGATGTCACAGATAATCAGGCAGACATATGGAAATATGGACGCCACACACAAATCCATCCATGGGAAGATAAAGTCAACAAATTGCTGATACATACCTGATATTACCCAACACATATCTTCATCAATAATATCACTACCTACCACCAGATGGAAGTAAAAGGCGCAAACAGTGAAGACAACAGTCGCTATGACAATCTTTGTTCTTCGCACAGTGCACATCACTCGCATCCTGTGTGGCAACAGAACCGCCATTGTTCTCTGCACTGTCACGCAGGTCACCAGCCAGGCAGACGTAGTCCCACTGCTGAGTGCTGTATACCAGGATATCTTGCAGAATACAATGTGCAACGTCTGCACATTAACATGGAAGACTTGCCTCACCCACATACTGGTCATGTCGGTACACAGCAAAGTCAGGTCAGTTATGGCAAGGGCCATCAAAATGGCACGCTGGGAAGAGTTATCGTCCTTGATACGCCGCATGACGAAGATGGTGGCGATGTTCCCAAAGCCTCCCAGCAGCAGAATGCAGGGAGGCCAGACTTTCCAGATGATCAGGGCTGCCTGGTACTGCAGGGAACTGGCAAGAAGGGAATGTTTGTTCTGGGGAGTGTGTCATCTTGTATTCCTAATTCATCGCTTGAAAAGTTGCTCTTGTTTGACCACTGCCAGTCCATTTTTGATGTCCTTTATTCTGCTGAAAAGAGATGAATTAGAAAAGAGAACACTGCAATCATTTCAGATATAAATTTATCTGTATATGTATGTCTCTGCCTAAGCGTGCCAGCTAGTTATCTATCTTTATAATCGATACAAATTCTGTGCTGCCTTCTCATCAGTAGCTTGACTTGACTTACCTATTTTTTGCTGGCAGCTTAGACGAGTTGAACCTGGGGGAGCCCATTACTCTTCAGAAACAATTATAATGTTCTTTAAAGCAAAAAAATTGTGTTAAAGTTAATAATTTCTGACTCTTCAAACATTACTATTCGGCGTCCATAAAGTAGCTCATCTTTTAAAAACAGCAGTATCTGCTGACCTTGTAGACTTCACTGGTCTCTTTTTATTTCTTTGTACTGATCAGTAGCGTGTGTGTGGTGAGAAAGTCAATGGTCTCTTTTTTAATCTTTGTACTGATCAATAGCGTTCGTGTGGTGAGAAAGTTCAATGGTCTCTTTTTTAATCTTTGTACTGATCATAGCGTTCGTGTGGTGAGAAAGTTCAATGGTCTCTTTTTCTTTTCTTTGTACTGATCAAAGCATTCGTGTGGTGAGAAAGTTCAATGGTCTTTTTTTTTTACTTTGTACTGCATCAAGTAGCATGTATAGTGGTGGAGAAAATTCAATGGTCTTTTTTTCTTTGTACTGATCAGTAGCGTACATGTGGTGAGAAAGTTCAATGGTCTTTTTTTTCTTTGTACTGATAAATAGCGTGCTGTGGTGAGAAAGTTCAATGGTCTTTTTTTTCTTTGTACTGATCAAAGCATTCGTGTGGTGAGAAAGTTCAATGGTCTTTTTTTTTCTTTGTACTGATCAAAGCGTTCGTGTGGTGAGAAAGTTCAATGGTCTTTTTTTTCTCTGTACTGATCAGTAGCGTGCATGTGGTGAGAAAGTTCAATGGTCCTTTTTTTTCTTTGTACTGATCAGTAGCGTGCATGTGGTGAGAAAGTACAAGCTACTTGGGCAACAGCCAGTCGTTAGCATCACGTCCCCCAGGCAGCTTCCATTTCACACACCACTCACCTACACACACACACACATACGCACACACACACACACACACCAAACACACACACACACGCACGCACGCACACACACACACCACTCACCTACACACACACACACACACGCACACACACACCACACACACAACCACACGCACGCACGCACACACACACACACACACACACACACACACACACACACACACACACACACACACACACACACACACACACACACACACACACCATCCTTCTACCGACATCCTGTAGGCTTCGCTAACAGCACACTGCAGCAGACACCGGTTATCTATTTCTTTCTTTCTTTCTTTCTTTCTTTCTTTATTTATTATTTATTATTATGTATTTATTATTATTCTTTTACATCGAGAATAATGGAATAAGCATTCATATACTTTTTTACATCCGGTCCCCGTGTGTATGCAGTTTTTGTATATCTTGTCGTCTGTTCCCACCGGCACATGATGGCATACTCTTACGAAAAGTGGGACAGGATTTAACGTGTGCGCAAGATGTTCTGCGCGTTCGCACATGGGCCTCGGTTTATAGTCTCATCCGAAAGACTTTTCGGTTATGGGTCATTGATTGACTGGCAGAGAGCACAGCACGCTCTGTGTTGAGAGAAGCCGTGCATTCTGGCTGGAAATGGCCAGCTGTTGATCTCTCAAAGCCCAGCCAGTGTGCATGCTGTCCTATGAATCTACTTTATACATTGGGTGTGCAGGGATTCAGAGCCAACAAAAACCAGTCTGAAAGCATACCAACAGCCAGCCAAAACACCAGTCTGAAACCATACCAACAGCTAACAAAAAAACACCAGGCAATTAGAGAACAATGGATAGAGACTAACAGACCAACTGGACTGTGTGAATATCCCATCGAAAAAACTGCAATCTGTCTAAAAAGTTTTCCAGACAACGAAACCTAGAAATCAGCTGCATCTAGGTAACCAGTAGAAGAGTCCAAATATATCTTCTCAAAAAAATATGAATAGCAGGAATTGGTACATCAACAAAAAAGATACTGTTCGTTCTATTAACAGGGAAAGTATTCTAAACAACTCATGACTAATTAGTAGGTTTTACAATGAAGGAAAGGTTTTAACATGATAAAAAATATTTAAAAAACGGACAGCAATGGCTCAGAATCACTGCAGACTCTCCATTTCCTATACTGTTGGAAGACCCATTACCTTGTTTGAATGTATGACCCGAGATCATTAATTAGTAGAAGGACTTAAACTGAAGAACTAACTAACCTGCATGACCTCATGTGGTCCTTCACACTCAAGAATCAGGGACTCAGGAATACTTTATTATCTCAGAATGAGAAATTATGAAAAACAAAACAATAATTGTGCTCTATGATAATCAAACAACAATTTTCAGGAATTACCCTATCAAGAAACAACTTATTTCCCTTGATGACTTAAATTCCAAAATGGACTCGGACCATGACTCATAAATATATTGCTTTTGTTTGTTTTGTTTGTTTCATTCAAAGTCGGTTCTTCTTCTTCGCCATTCTTCTTCTTCTTCACAATTCTTCTTCGCAGTTCTTCTTCTTCGAAATTCTTCTTCTTCTGAGCTCCCTGGTCATGTTATATTTTTAGTCCGGTGTGGATGGCGAAGTGTGCAGTCTGTCCCTGCAGCTTTTTCCTGGAGGTCTACACAACGTCCTGTGTGTGAGAGTATTAAGCCATATAAAACAAATTTCAAGTCATCGCAGACGACAATATCAACGTTTGACTGATGCCAGTCACATGCCCCCCCCCCCCCAAAAAAAAAAAAGTAGTACCATAAGAATTGCATATAATTCTGCTGTAATTTTTTAAAACTTTCCCAGGGCAACTGGATTTTTTTTTTATTAAAAGCTGGGGTACAAATCCTGAGTAATGATGCTGTATATAAAGGCTTAGACAGACAGAGACGGAGAAGAATTACCATATCATCTACCGCAGTCACTGACTTTGAACCAAGTAAATATGATAGATGACAGGTGAATTTTCTGCATTCTTTTGATTTACTACGAATATCTCCCTAGGGCCTGCTTACTTTCTAAACGTGATAAATCTACTGTTTAAGGAGGAAAGCCTTTTGATGTTTTTTTCTCTTGTCTTCAGGCCACATTTGGTTTGAACGACACATCTATTAACTCGTTCAATACTTTCCCCACCACTCAGTTCCAGAAACTCAATACCCACTGTATAGAATCTGACACCGTCAAGCTGGAATGGGGAGTTATACAGGGATCAGTTCTAGGTCCTGTTATCTTCACTCCCCACTCAGCTTCACTGGTTGTCGTGTAGCCTACAGAACAAACATCATTCTTGTCTAAAGATTCTTAGCTTCAGAAAAAAAAGGATACAACTGACAATAAACCTTTCCTGTTGGCAAATACACCTGCTTGTTTCATGATATTCAGGTTTGGATGATTCAAAATCGGCTACATCTAAATACGGACAAAACTTATGCTTTATTGTCTAAAACTAAACAAAAAGGTTCTTTCCTGTCCCAGTCAGTCCACTTCAGCTTATATATACATGTGTCATCCTTTCCTTTGTCGTGTTGTTACAATAACTTTTGGTATCCCCCCTGACTCTGAGTCACTGAGCTTTCCTCTTTCAATTTCACTTTTTTTTTGGTTCAAATTCATCTGTTGCTCCTCTTGCGTTTATTCTGTTTTCGACTTACCACCTGTTGTACATACATTCACTTGGATCTGGGATGATCCTGCTGTTTTGTGGTGCGTGTATTGTATGTGTACCTCGGGTACTTTCCTTTTCTTTGTTCACATTCGTTGTCTGCATTGAACTATTCTAGAGCTGCTTTTCCCTTTTTTAAGACCATGGTGTAGTTTCTTACTGGAATATCGTTTTGAACCTCAAGAATGTTCAGTTACTTACTTTCGAGCAGGACATGCCTCCAGAAAGTTTACTTACATAAACAAACAGATTGTTTAACGAGATTCAAGATTTCAAACAACTGTATCGTCTCAGGCGCAGCACTACTGAATATGAGACACTGAAACAATCGAAACAAGCTCTAATGAAAACTCAAGACACAGATATTGATTTTCTGCAATATGCAGTACGCATTCAACAGACATTGAAAACAAGAGAAACAAAGTGTTAAAATGAGCATTGAGAATAGTTTTAGACGTGGTTTCAAGACATTTACCGCATCTTTCATTCAGTGTATGCTGAGCAGTTCTGTTGGCCGTGAAAAGCCCAAATTTGGAACTGAAAGCAGGACTGCGGCAGGACAGCCATGTTGACAAACCTGAGGCCAGTTTGAAAAGTGGGCAGTTCTTCCCTCTGCTCTTGAGCCTTCAGCCACATAACAGTTCACAGCTGATCACCCTCCTGCCAGGGTTTCCCCAGGCCTCTCTTCGTTTCCAACACTGTAGTCTAGTGGTTAGGGCGTTGGACTCGTAATCTAAAGGTTGCGGGTTCGATCCCAGCTTTCCGCTATGGCGTTGTGCCCTTGGAAAAGGCACTTTGCGGCTATTTTCTCACCCCACCCAGGTGTAAAAGGGTACCAACCTTGTGTTGGGGGTTAACCCTGCCATAGACTGGTGTCCTATCCAGGGGGGAGTCTATGACTCTCAGTCGCTTAACGCCACAGAAACCGGGATAAGCACCGGCCTGATGAGCCTTAGGCTCGGGACAGACTTTAACTGTCAATAGCCACAGGAGTTGCTGTTCTTGTTCTTGTGGTACTTTCCCCAGCTTCAACCCCTGGGTCTCACCCACTATATGATCTGATCCACACATCCTACCTGAGAATTACCCTGATACCGTAACTCCAAACAGGACGAAAGTTTGCGTGTATATCTACCCTGGGGATTGTCGCCATATCGAGTACCATACACCGACTTCAGAGGGATTTTTCCCCGTCAAAGAAGAGTGTAAGGTACGGTGTGACGGCAAGAGTGTAAGGCACGGTGTGACGTGTAAGGCACGGTGTGACGGTAAGAGTGTAAGCATGTGACTGGTGTGAGACTGACGGCAAGAAGAGTGTAAGGCACAGGTGTGACGGTAAGAGTGTAGGCACGGTGTGACGGCAAGAAGAGTGTAAGGCACAGTATGACGGAAAGAGTGTAAGGCACGGTGTGACGGCAAGAGTGTAAGGCACAGTTGACGGCAAGAGTGTAAGGCACAGGTGTGACGGCAAGAGGTGTAAGTAGAGCAATGTGCGTGTGACGGCAAGAGTGTAAGGCACGGTGTGACGGCAAGAGTGTAAGGCACGGTATGACGGCAGATGTAAGGCATGGTGTGACGGCAAGAGTGTAAGGCACGGTGTGACGGCAAGAGTGTAAGGCACGGTGTGACGGCAAAGTGTAAGGCATGTGTGACGGCAGAGAGTGTAAGGCAGGGTGTGAGTGTACGGCAGGTGAAGATGTAAGGCAGGTGTGGTAGTGTAAGGCAGGTAAGAGTGTAAGGCAGTGTGAGAGTGTAAGGCACGTGTGACGGCAAAAGTTTAAGGCAGGTGTGAGTAGTGTAAGGCAGGGTTGAGAGTGTAAGCAGGTGTGAAGAGTGTAATGGCACGGTGTGAAGAGTGTAGCACAGTGTGACGTAAGAGTGTAAGGCACGGGTGTGAAGAGTGTAAGGCACAGTGTGACGTATAAGTCTAAGGCAGGTGTGAAGTGTACGGCAAGAGTGTGAAAGAAGGCACGGGTGTGACGGTAAGAGTGTAAAGGCACGGTGTGGGCTGTAAGCAGGTGTAAGGAACACAGTGTGACGGCAAGAGTGTAAGGCATGGTGTGAAGAGGTAAGAGGTGTAAGAGGCACTGTGTGACGGCAAGAGTGTAAGGCAGGGTTTGAGAGTGCAAGGAGTGTAAGAGTGTAAGGCAGTGTGATCGGCAAGAGTGTAAGGCACGGTGACGGTGTGACGGCATAAGAGTGTAACGGCACGTGGATGTAAGAGTGTAAGGCACGTGTGACGGCAAGAGTGTAAGGCACAGTGTGACGGTAAGAGTGTAAGGCATGGTGTAAACGGGGCAAGAAGAGTGTAAGGCACAGTGTGAGCAAGGTGTAAGGCACAGGTGTGACGGCAAGTAAGGACAATGTGACGGTAGAGTGTACGGCAAGGGTGTAAGGCAGGGTGTGAGGTGTACGGCATGGAGTGTAAGGCAGGTGTGATGGCAAGCAGGTGTAAATAAGGCACGGTGTGACGGTAAGAGTGTAAGGCAGGTGTGACAGCTGAAGAGGTGTAAGGTACCGTGTGACGGAAGCAGGGGTGTGAAAGTAAGGCACGTGTGACGGTAGAGGTAAGGAGTGTAAATAAGGCATGGAGTGTACAGGCAGGTGAAGAGTATAAACAGGTTACGGTAGATGGACGTGACAAGAGTGTAAAGGCACTGTGTGATGGCAAGAGTGTAAAAGGCACGGTGTGACGGAGGAGCATGTCATGACTGAAAACAGTCTCGACATGATGTTTCAAAGAATGTCAATGTCTTAGTAACGTCACAGCACTCAGCTTCCATCAATAAGTGTCACAGATTTTGGCTGAGTCTGTCACAGGAGGAATCATTTTTTTCACAGTGATAGGAGGGGGGTGTAGCCTAGTGGTTAGAGTGTTTCACTCGCGATTTGACAGCCAGGGAAAGCGCCACCACTGAAACACCCATTCAGGGGATTTTTTTCCTTGAATTAATATAGTACTGACTCCACTTCCCCAAAATGTTCTTTGATGAAACTGTAAACCGAGGTCCATGTACGAATATATGCAGATTATCTTGCGGACACGTTCAAAACCTGTTGTTATCTTTCAAGGAGTAAGCCATTTCGTGCCGGTAAGAAATGAGGACAAAAAATGCATTTTAAAAAATTGCTCGCACAATGATAGTGTTTTCAGATATCATCCCCGAAGTCGGAATACGGCTACCTTAATGGTGGGTAAAACGATCGCATCAGCAAATAATCTCACCATTGTTGAACTTCGAAGCTGCAATGGAGGAAATATTTTCCTAGCTGGCATTTGATTATCCCTACATGTGTACAATAACGCATATTATCCCAACAACAAAAAACCTCGTCCCCCCTCCACCCTTCACCCCTCTCCCCACCTTCTCTCAACATCAAGTCTTGTGACAAAAAGGTATTATAACTGTTTGATGGCGTAGGATAAAAGTGCCACTAACCACTGACACTGTAACAAAAGGTATGACTATGTGATGACATAGGATAAAAGTGCCACTAACCACTGACACTTTTGACAACAGGTTGTAACTATTTGATGACATAGGGATAAAAGTGCCACTGGCTACTGACACTTGTAACAAAAGGTTGTAACTATGTGATGACATAGGGGGGGAAAGTGCCACTGGCTACTGACACTTGTAACAAAAGTTGTAACTATGTGATGACATAGGGGGAAAAAGTGCCACTGGCTACTGACACTTGTAACAAAAGTTGTAACTATGTGATGACATAGGGGGAAAAAGTGCCACTGGCTACTGACACTTGTGACAAAAGTTATAACTATGTGATGACATAGGGGGGGAAAGTGCCACTGGCTACTGACACTTGTAACAAAAGTTGTAACTATGTGATGACATAGGGGGAAAAAGTGCCACTGGCTACTGACACTTGTGACAAAAGGTTATGACTATGTGATGACAGAGGATAAAAGTGCCACTGGCTACTGACACCTGTGCGCCGTGAACTGTCTCCTAGTCAGATACAGTCACTGCAGCAGCACAAGTAACGTAGAGAGCAGGCCAGCCCCGAAGATGGAGTGTGGCTATTGTAATGGTGGAGCTAAATACTGTTACACAGGTGAAATGATTATACCATGGGAAACTTGAGAGCTGTTCTGTATAGTATTGCATCGTAGTGTTGTGTGTGTGTGTGTGTGTGTGTGTGTGTGTGTGTGTGTGTGTGTGTGTGTGTGTGTGTGTGTGTGTGTGTTGTGTTGTGTTGTGTTGTGTTGTGTTGTGTGTTGTGTGTTGTGTTGTGTTTGTGTTGTGTTGTGTTGTGTTGTGTTGTGTTGTGTTGTATCGAATTGTACGTGCTGCGTTTGTGCTGCGTGTGTTGTGTTGTGTTGTATTGTATTGTGTTATATTGTGTTGAGTTGCATTGTGTTATGTTGCGTTGTATTGTGTTGCGTTGTATCGCATTAAATGTGTTGCATTGTGTTGTGTT
>CM060321.1:48869821-48872321 GCA_030674155.1 Stramonita haemastoma | reverse complement strand
TTAGGCCGCCGTGGGGCCACCATCCAGAGGGGCCCTGCACTTCTGTTGGGTCACTTTGGTGGTGTTCAGTGGTGCCTGTTCTGAGCTAACATACGCAGGACACCACCTACTAAGCTCCCTACTAACAGTATCAGCTCAGTCGCGGAGCCAGACTGAGTGAGTCACCCACCTGAGGTGGTGACCACCACAACGTCCCTCCAACGACCGTCCCCCCGCGAACCTCCAACCCCAAAGGCTTTGACACAAACTCACCACAGGCACAGAATTGTATGGGAAACCGAATCTGTGGTCACCATAAGACCAGAACAGCGGGGCCACCGAATCAGAGGCAATTTTTATTATTGCATGATGATCAATGGTGATGAGGATGATGTAATGATGCTGCTGTGGAAGTGCATCTGCTTTAAGACTACTTGACAGGGTTGTACTCTGTACTTACTATCATATTATATCCTGGCGTCAACCTGGCCCGAGAGATACAGACACCTGCAGTGTTGGTCAGATAATTTGAGCAAGACTCTCAAATTCGCATCCGTAAAGCGGGTGAAGCTCGACAGTGCGGTCTTAGTCTCCCCACTGAGCCACGGCACACTCACTCTAGGTAGGAGCCGGCCAGAGTCCGAAAAATCCCTATGACCCTTATGGGAATCGAACCCGCGACCTTCCAGTCCGAAATCTAAGGCGGAAATCACTGCGCCATGGCGGCTGGTTCTCTAGCACTTACTTATTTTCGCAAAAGAAAGGGACTGGATGTAAAAAAAATAATAAAATAAAATAAAATTTTTAAAAAGCGCATGAGTGCTTATTCAATAATCCTCGATATAAAAGATTTTTAAAATTTAAATGTATGTAATGCACTGACAGAAAAACAAGCTGACTGCCAAAATGACATCTCTAGACGTAGAGGGCAGACAGGGATGAGGAGACAAAAAACACAAACAGACACAGAGAGGGGAGAGAGAGAGAGAGAGAGAGAGAGAGAGAGAGAGAGAGAGAGAGAGAGAGAGAGAGAGAGAGAGAGAGATGGGTGGTGGGGGATGGTGGTGGGGGGTGGGGAGAGAAAGAGAAAGACAGGGAGATACCAAGAAACAATGGAACTCGAAGTTAGTGTACAATACAAACTCTTTAACAAGGACACACCTGAAAGTAGCCCAATTAGTTAACCAATTAAACACACATTTGCCACCCTGTCATACAAAGAACAGTTTGAACAATTATACTTGAATCATCGAGCTCAAGTCTTCTTTGTAATTAGGAAAAAAAAACTATGGATTGGCAGAGACAGCTTCATAATGCACAGGCAGTGTGTTTGCAGGCTTCCCAAAGCTACCACCCCTGCTTGCTGTTACCGGCAACTTTGAGGTGGCGACAGTTGTGAGCTGCTCACAGCAATGTTGCCCACTTGCAGAAGGGAGGGGTGGACTGATTGGGGTCGATGGTGTGTTTCTGCAGGTGGGTAGGTTGAAGCCAGTCACAGCCTCAATTGGTGTCTCATGGTATTTGCTCCACAATGGTGGAAGTGTCATTGTTCGACCGTGAAACATGCAAACTTAATGAATTAACTCTGATTTATTTCTGATACCACAAAATGATAACAGTGGCGGTAGTAGCAAGGATAACTTTGTCCTTGTTCATTTTTTATGTGATCCTTGGAAGTTATTTTTGATCAAATGTAAACAGTGGAGGAATAGCAGAGATTTTGGCAAAAGTTTTTTCATAATATTCTATAGCATGGTATTGCTTTCTGGTAGATTCGAAATCAAAATCTGCCACAGTGCACAAATTCAACATCACTCAGTCAAGAGTGCTAAATTTAGCGTGGCCCTTCCTTTTACCTAGTCCAAGTGTGGTCAGTTGCTGCTATAAATAGCACCAGCTGGCCCGGCTAGATTGGGATGGGATGGATTAATCAGCAGCTGAGAGGAGCTGACAGTGGGGGAAACTGACAGCTGTGCTGCAGGCTTACAATGTCTTTAAGCCAACCTGTGGTATCCCACAGATGGTGGCAACAAACACGTGAGCCCCTAAAGCCTGTGGCCCTTTCTACCACCTTTGCCTGATGTAGTGGGCAACTTCGTTGTGATGACAGTTGTAAGCTGCCCACAGCAAAGTTGCCCAGTTGTAAAAGCGAGTGGAAGGCTGACTTGGCTTGATCCAACCTCTCTGCTTCAAGTGGTAGGTTTCAGCCAATCACAGCCTGGCTTCCTTTCTCATGGTGTTTGGTCCATAATGATGGAGGGTCACTGTTCAACTGTGAATAGGCCAACTTATTGAAACAGTTTGTGACTACCCCTGCATTTGGAATAGTGTGTGTCCAAAAATATTTCTTCCAGCTTTGTTATGCCGCTAGTGACAGTTTCTACAGTTTTTTTTTTAATTCTGATGAAATTAAAACAGTTAGGATCAAGAGGTCTTGATGGCATTCATAGCAAAATACTGAAAACTAGTGCAAATGCTATTTCAGACACTCTAACATATGTATACAATCTATGTATTGACA
>CM060321.1:48862321-48864821 GCA_030674155.1 Stramonita haemastoma | reverse complement strand
CTCTCTCTCCTCTCTCTCTCTCTCTCTCTCTCTCTCTTCTCTCTCTCTCTCTCTCTCGTCGTCATAAGTTTAAATTTTAATTCGGGGGTTTATACCATGATAAAATTCCTGATAAGGCTGTGGACTGGATGTAATCACACACACACACACACACACACACACACACACACACACACACACACACACACACACACACACACACACACACACACACACACACAAAACAGAGGGACACTCTGGATGGCAGAAGTATATTTTAAAACCTCGATTCTTCCTTGTAGGATGAAGATGACGTCATTTGGACAGGGACTGTTTCTCTGGTAGGTCTGTCTACATCCTCTTGATGCCTCTGAAGCTGTCTCATGAACAGATGGAGCAGAGGGACTCTGAGCACAGCAGCGGATCCAGTTGATAAACTCCCTTCTGAATTTGGTTCCTGTCAGGCAGTAGAGATAAAAATTGATGGCGCTGTTGGCGTACCACGATGTGTATGTGAGTGAGTGCATGAGGTATGCTGAAGCTAACGCCTTGGGGTTATATGTTAAGTCTTCGTACACATACGGAACCCATATGATATAGATCAACTCTGGTAGGGTCAAAACCAGAAAAGCGCAGGATATTGCCAGAACCATGATTGTCATTCGGTAGAACGTTTTCTTGCGACTGTCAGAGCTGGCATTGGATTCAGTACGTGTAGTTATGGAAGAGGAAGAAACTGCTTTGAACAGAGTGATCGACAGTCTAATGTCACAGATGATCAGGCAGACAAATGGAAATATGGACGCCACACACAAATCCATCCAGGGGAAGATGAAGTCAACAAATTGCTGATACATACCTGATATTACCCAACACATATCACCAATGATATCATTACCTACCACCAGATGGAAGTAAAAGGCGCAAATAGTGAGGACAACAGTCGCTATGACAATCTTTGTTCTTCGCACTGTGCACATCACCCGCATCCTGTGGGGCCACAGAACCGCCATTGTTCTCTGCACTGTCACGCAGGTCACCAGCCAGGCAGATAGACTGCCAGTGCTGTGTACTATATACCAGGATATCTTGCAGAATACAATGTGCAAGTCTGCACATTAACATGGAAGACTTGCTTCACCCACATACTGGTCATGTCGGTACACAGCAAAGTCAGGTCAGTTACGGCAAGGGCTATCAAAATGGCACGCTGGGAAGAGTTATCATCCTTGATACGCCGCATGACGAAGATGGTGGCGATGTTCCCAAAGCCCCCCAGCAGCAGAATGCAGGGAGGCCAGACTTTCCAGATGATCAGGGCTGCCTGGTACTGCAGGGAACCGGCAAGAAAGGTGATGTTTGTTCTGGGCAGAGTGCTATCTTGTATTCCTAAATCATCGCTTGAAAGGTTGCTCATGTTTGATCAAGGGGAATCACTTGGTGGTGTTCTTTATTGTCTGGAAAAGAACAGAAAACACTGCAATCATGTCTGTCAGTTACTTTCTCTGTCTGAATATATATGATTTATATATATATATATATATATTATGTATTATTATGTATATATTCAGTGGTCAGCGATGAGGACACCATAGGACCCAAGATAACCTTGGCAGAGAATGGCAAAATCCTGACAGGGAAGCAGGCTGCAGACCACCTTGCCCATAGCTATGCCAAAGAAAGTAACATCCATGTTGATGCAGAAAAACGGAGAGAAGCATGCAGGGAACTGAGAGGAAGACATACCAGCTTATTTCACCTATCTCCATATGCCATCACTATGGATGATGGTGGGATAGGCTTTGCAATGTCGAGGAAGAAAAATAATGGCGGAATAATCAGAATACAGTGTATGAGTGATGGATACAGATACGACCAGATCTTATGAAACATCGGTAATGAGCCAGTCTAAAATATGACTTGATCTGTGTGTTGCCTCAGTTACCAGCTGGGAAAGAGAGTGGTTAGACAAAGAAAGATAAATACGTTTGACATCGGAAGACTGGTTGTTGAAGTGAAAGTGAAAGTTAAAGTCACCGAGAATGATAAGTTTCTTGAGAGAGAGGCTTTTGTGATCCATAAGTGACAGAAACTCTTGATGGAAAACTGAAGATGTCAGGTTATTCTTGCGGCCAGGAGGCGGATAGCAGAAGCCACAAAGAGAGATCGAGTAGCCAGGAAAGTTGAAGTTAAGTTCACAAATATTAACAGATAAAGATGACAAAGGAAAGAAGTGGCAGAAAGAAAGAAAAAGAACTTGTTTCAGTACGTCTTTCTAAACGACAGTAATGCAACCTCCACGAGAGTCAGGAGGGGGGGGGGGAGAGAGAGAGAGAAAGAGTTTTATAGCCAGGTGATGTCAGGTGTTTGATACGCAACCAGAGGCATAAAAACTTACCCCTTTGTAGGCATTTGCTGTCTGCGATGAACTTTTTCCTATAGGTGAGGCCACAAAACAATACTGCAAGGCACTGTCCAAGGAGGAAGAAAAAGAGGCAGACCAAGGAAGAGATGGGAGGAC
>CM060321.1:48854821-48857321 GCA_030674155.1 Stramonita haemastoma | reverse complement strand
GGACAGTCAGGAGGTAATGCCCTGCTCTTTCCGATTTTCAAATGTCGTATTTTCTGGTAAGACTAGCAAAAACAATACTGCAAGGCACTGTCCAGGGAGGAAGAAAAAGAGGCAGACCAAGAAGAGATGGGAGGACAATATCAGCGAATAGACAGGCCTAGAACTCAACAAAACCCTGAGAAAGGCAGAACAGAGAGGAATGGAGGGAACTGGTTGCCAAGTCTTCATGGGTGCCCCCACGGTCGCCAGATACATAAGATAGTGAAAGATATAATAGTGATAGATAGATAGATAGGATAGATAGATAGATAGATAGATAGACAGACAGACAGACAGACAGACAGACAGACAGACAGACAGACAGACAGACAGACAGATAGATAGATAGATAGTATTTTCTTTTGGCGGGCACAAGTCCGTAACAGATCTGGTATTGCAGCCACTTAGTCTAATCTGACCAGTTGAATTCAATACCACATGTCACTTGCTTTCTTCACAGCCAATAGAAGGCACAGCACACAAAGAGCATTTCAACACAAAGTCAGCAGCACAGTAATGATAAAAACAAGAGCACGTGTGTAGGGTATAATGATCAGGCATCAACTGACATGAGATGCTGCGCGCCTTTCTCCGTGTGCACAGTAGTGGATAGTCAGCAGCCTGTGAGTAAGAACTGATGGTAATTCTTTTACATTTTTGGCATTTTCAAAACTGTGCTAAGAATGATGTGAAAGCACAGGAAGACATGGCAATTGGCCATCAACATAACCTTTGTAGCAACTGGCGAAAAACCCTACACTAGTATAGTAAATGTCTATGAAAACAAATAAAATTATTTGAAGTAGATGTTTGGTTCTTTATAGTTTTAATATAACTTTGTAGTAACTAGAGAAAAACTTTACAGAAGTACAGTAAATTTCTGTGGAATCAAATAAAATCATTTGAAGCAGATGTTTGGCTCTTTGGGCCCTTAGTTTTGTTATGTACAAAACTTTGTCGTTAATGTTGTTATTGCTAGTTTCTCAGCTTAACACCTTGAGGATCACATGCACTCTGACTCACTCATCCCACCTGGGAATCACGGTGAGATTGCAAGTACACCCTGGATGAGAAGTTTGCGTGTATAACAATTTTCACAAACCTCACCATACAGGCAGCCATACTCCGACTTCAAGAGATTTTATTCTCAATTTAGAGTACAGCGCGAATTGTTACTTTAAAAGCTTGTCATGGCTGTTGAGCATAAACCCGTTACTACATGTGAAAATATTTAGTCTGCCTACGTACAGGTAATTATGCTCTACGTAAAGCTGAGAACTTGCAAGGAGTGGGGGAAGCTGGTTGCAAAATCTTCAGTGGTGTCCCAACAGTCTACTAGCCTTGACTATGGGAAAGGTGAAAGTGAAGGGTATAGAAATATCAAGGGGGGGGGGGGGGCTGTCGTAAAAGATTCTGATTTTGAAATACCGACATTAACCCTTGGAGTTGTCCTTAGGCTACCCCAGATGGGGTAGATTAGAAGGCCTAGAGAGAGTCGTGTGATGGGTCTAGCACACAATCCTGCTTGTGTTTTATGAGGTCAGAGGTCAGGATTGACCTGTAAGCTGAGAGAGAGTATTGTGATGTGTCTAGCGCACAGCCCTGTAGTGTTTTATAAGGTAACAGGTCCTGATGTAGGCTACATGCAAGCTGTGTGTGTCAGTCTTTATTTTCTTTTTGATTGTTTCTTTCTTTTTCTGTTTATCTACATCAGGCCTGTCTGTCTGTCTGTTTGTCTGTGTGTAGCTGTCTGTCTGTCTGTCTTTATCTGTCTGTCTGTCTGTCTGTCTGTCTGTCTGTCTGTCTGTCTGTCTGTCTGTCTGTCTGTCCTCTCTCTCTCTCTCTCTCTCTCTCTTCTCTCTCTCTCTCTCTCTCTCTCTCTCTCTCTCTCTCTCTCTCTCTCTCTCTAGCTCTAGCTCTAGCTCTATCAGCTCTAGCTCTCTCTCCTACACATATGCATGCATGATTGCATGCATGCATACATACATACATACACACACACACACACACACACACACACACACACACACACACACACACACACACACACACACACACACATACATACATACATACATACATACATACATACATACATACATACATACATACATACATACATACATAAACACATACATACATACATACATACATACATACATACATACATACATACATACATACATACATACATACATACATCATACATACATACATACATACATACATACATACATACATACATACATACATACATACATACATACATACATACATACACACACATACACACACACGCATACACACATATACACACATATACACACATAAACACATGTATGCATACAGACAGATATAGGTATGTGTATAATGTAAATACTCATGCATGCATAAATACAGACATACAGACAGATAAACCAACGCATATGCGTGCCAACTCATGCGTGCATAAATACATATA
>CM060321.1:48784821-48849821 GCA_030674155.1 Stramonita haemastoma | reverse complement strand
AAGCACACGAGTGCTTATTCCAGTATCCTCGATATAAAAGAAAAAAGAAAGAAAGAAAAAGATCGGTGGTCTACAGGTAGAGTACGACACTGTCAAGAGAGTCACAAGTTGCCGGTTCCAGCACCCCCTCCCCCTCCCCCGATTGAATGCAAACCTTTTCCCCTATCCATCAAACATGGAGTGGTGGTCTGGGTGTTAGTCTTTTGGGTGATACAATCAACCAAAATCCTGTGTGCTGTACAATTTTAGAGTGCATGAAAGAACCAACGGCAACAAGACAGCTGTTAGTGGAGAAACTCTGTAGGAAAAAAGCCTTACCCATATGGAAAAGGAAACTTATTTATGAATAAGGTGTTTTGTCTAAAAAAAATAAAATTAATTTTTTTTAATGCAGGTGTTTTGTCTACACTTGTGAAGATGCACACTTCCGACACAGCAGTCCAAATTTTACACATTCACCAAAGAATCTTTAATGGTATAAAATACATTTATAAATACATTATAATACAATATATTATAAAACACATTTCCAGTGCATGCTTTCCTTATAATTTTGTCATCTGTTCCTACAGGCACACAATCACCTACTATTCTGAAAGGCAGAATGGGTTTTAAGAACACACAAGATGTTCTGCGTACATTCGTACATGGGCCTCGGTTTACAGTCAAACCCAAAGGACTCTCAGGAGAGTGGAGTCTTAACTGATGTTAATTCCAGGGGGGTAGGGGGGGAACGTATTCCTCAAATGCATAGAAGGTGGCTCATAGGCCTACCAGCGTTTTCAGGTCACTAGTTCAACACTCTAACCACAGGGTATCCCACCCATATCCCACCCACCCCCCTTCCTTCTGCCCCTCCCCCCCACCCCCCACCCCCACCCAGCAACACAATAACCACAACAAAACAGATGGCAGCAGCAGTTTACTTTGAATATAATTATTGTATTAGTATTATCACATATCACAATGATAATGAATACCTAAAACACCGTAATATCACCAAGACAAAAGCCCTAGGCATTTACAACATGCAGCACCAATGTACTAAAAAAAATATCATAAATGAATCTCTCTCTCTCTCTCTCTCTCTCTCTCTCTCTCTCTCTCTTCTCTCTCTCTCTTCCCTCTCTCTCTCTCCTCTCACACACACACACACACACACACACACACACACACACACACACACACACACACACACACACACACACACACACACACACACAAATGACAACTACAACCACAAAACACATGCACTGTGTAAATAACATTTGGTGGCTTAGGAGAGGGAAATAGATGAGAATTTAGAGGGATCTAAAGGAAAGAAGAGAAGGAGCATGACGGACATGGAAAGGTAGAGCCATTCCTGAAGAAGAGGCCTGGAAAGAGAAGGCACATTGACCATAAGATTTAGTTCTTAAGAACTTTTTTTTTTCAATAAACAGGTGTCAGTTGAAGAACGGAGCTGTAAGAGGTGAAGAGCACTGAAGGAGCTCTCAAAATAGCTGGGGTCATGTTGTTCATGAACTTGTGGGATAAGGTGAGATCAGTTTGTGGTGATTCTTTATCTCAATGGGCAACAAGTGGCGACAGTGCAGAAGAAAAGCAACATTGTTAAATTTTGAAGAACGGTATTTATTTTACTTTTATTTACTTATTCTTTTTATTTTGAGGATAATGGAATAAGCACTTGTGTGCTTTTTTACATCCAGTCCCGTGTGTATGCAGTTTTGTAAATTTTGTCATCAATTCCCACTGGCACACAATGGCCTACTCTTTCGAAAAAACGAAATGGGTTTTAACGGGTGCGCAAGATGCTCTGCATGGTTTCACACAGGAAACGTGGTTTACAGTCTCATAACTCTCGGTAAACAAGTTGTGCAGAGTGGTTTTGCATTCTCTGCAGTCTGGACAAAAGGTACTTTATAGGGCATGCCCGGCAAAGGAGAATATAGTAATCAAGTCATGAAAGCACAAGAGTAAAGCAAGGGTTTTAGTAGCGTCATCTGAAAGAAAATGACGAAATTGAGTGATTCTGTGTAGTTCAGGCTAGCAGGTTTGACAGATAGAAGAAATCTGTTTCTCAAAAGATATGGTTTGAATGAGAAAAATACCAACATTACAGTTTTACAAGCAGGAATATCAGAACCATTTAGCTGGATGGATTGCAGGAACAACACAGAGTTTAGATGATGTTTGGGAAGAGGAAAACTCATTTCAGTCTTGTCATTGTTTGATTGTAACTTGTTGATTGTCATCCATGATATTATCTAAGTCAGAGATGCACTACTGAGAAGAGACAATAATATCTGGTTGATGTGGAATTGGTCTACATTTGTAAATTTGATTATTGTCAGAGAAGCTGTGATGGCAGATAGAATGATGAACACACAATTTCAGAAACAGGGTGTGTACATACTGTACCAACAGAACAGGCCCAAGAACAGGTCCTTGTGGAATGCCAAAGTCTAACTGAGAAGCTCTTGAAGACAAGTGGTAGAGGGTAAGAGTCTGTAATACTATCAGATGAATGATGAGGCAAAACAACAAAAGAGCTGTTGCAGATTCACCACAGGCATAACAGAGCGATGAAGGAGGGAAGAATGTCCAATAGTGTTAGATGCAGCTTATAAATCAAGCAAGGAGAGAAGAGAAAACATAGTTGTACAGGGCTGTCGGGAGGTCATTGACAACTTTCAGCAGAGCAAACGTTCAGTGCGTGAGCTGTACAAAAAGCTGACTGAAAGGACAGTGCATATTGTTTGTTTCTTTTTCTAAGATGTTCTAAAAGCTGCAAAGAATTATCTTTTAAGTAATTGTTGTGAGGGAAAGGCAAATTTGAGACAGAAATTTGAAGAAGCTTGAGAATCTAAAGCATTCAGAGAGGAGTAGAGTGAAGGCAGAGCGGTCATAATTCACAGGTTTTGATAGTAGTGGTTTTAATAACATCACATATAGGTAATTCCAGCACAGGCCAGAAAACATTGAGAGAAGTTCCAGAGAAGTGGTCATGGTCAATGGAAGGAGAGACAGATTCATATTCACAATCTAGCTTATTTCAAACGTCTTTTATTTTACATGTAGCATAAAATACAGCATTTTGGCTCAGTTAATTCTCCTGTAAAACCATATTTTCAAAACACATTACTTTAAAAAAAAATTTTTAGAAGGTTATTATTTACACATACAGGCACTTTTTCCACTCAGAAAACAAATGGGAAAATGTCATTCTCTCCGTCAGAAATATTCGATATGTTACAACCAAAGCACAGACAAAATTTTGAAAAGAATTCAATAGCATCAATGAAAAAAGGGGAAAGAACACTTTAGGGGTAGCCACTTCTTGCAATAAAAACACACCTTAATCATCTTCATGCTTCATTAAATCCATGGGGAAAATAACTTATTGTAACAGCTTGTCTTACATACATGTACATACAGTCTTTGAAAAATACAGGCAGACACAAGCAAGAACAGCTGCAAGCACACACACCACACACACACACACACACACACACACACACACACACACACACACACACACACACACACAGGTGCATTATTAACCTGCAAGTGGGGTGGTGTGGTTTGTGTGTATGCATGCTTGTGCATACGCTACACTACACTACCCCACACTATGCCACCCACCTAACCACTCACCACACCCACCACACCACACCCACCACACTCACCACCACACCACACCAACACACAACCTTACCACACCACACCACACCACAACCACACCTCACCACACCACACCACACCACACCTACCACACCCACCACACCACACCACACCACACCACACCACACCACACCCACCACACCACACCACACCCTACTCCCACACACAAATCAACAACCCAAACCAACAACAGAGAATCAATAAACAATCAAAGACAGCAGCACAACGACCGACTCGCACGGCACAACTCCTCTCCCATCCCTCTTCACATCATGTTATTGTACTTCTGGAACACTTCCAGCATCATTTCGTCTTCATTGTCTTTGGCGTCTTGACCACGGAGCACCCGTCGGCATTGGGCAGGTTTTTGTCGGCCCCAGCCCGCAGCAGAATGGCACAGATGTCGTCATTGGAGTTGCTGTAGGCGTGCCACAGCGCTGTCCAACCGTCACTGTCTTGGTGGTCCAGCTTACAGCCGTGTTGCTGTGTAAAAAAAATCAGAATGGGAGAAGATAAATGATTATTTTTTAATTTTGTGATTGATGAATAATCATAATGTGTTCAAAATTTGAAATTCAATTCTTAGACTAGAATGTGAAGTACTTGTGTTTGTTGTATTGTTCAATGCAATATTCAAATTTCTTGACATTGTACGATTAAAAATCAATTTTATTAAAAAATGCTTTCCAGTGGTCTTGTGTTCATTCTCACCAGCTGTCATCTCCATTAAACAGACTTTTTTTTTTCTTCTTCCCTCATTCGCTTTACACCATCAGATGTGTTTGGGGGAAATGATGGCATGCCCTTTCCAGTTTCTCTCATGTTGCTGTGTGGAATCAGAATGGGAGAAGATATTATTGAGGAAAGAGTAGTGGAGGACAAAACAAAGTGCTGGTAATAACTTCTCAGATTCATTTTGGAAAATTGACTTAGCAATAGATTCAGCCTAAAAAAAAAAACAAATGAAATGAAATCAAATCTACGGAATAATGTCTTTCAGTAGCAAAATGGGAGAAGATATATGATTTTTTTTTTAATTTTGTTAAAGTTAAAGTTAAAGTCTGCTCCCGAGCCTAAGTCATCACGGTGCTTTCCGTTTCTGTGGCGTTAAGCGACTAGAGTTAGACTCCCCCTGATAGGAACGCCAGTCTATCGAGGGTTAACCCAACACAAGTTGGTAACAACCTTTACAACAGGTGGTTGAGAAAATGCCGTAAAGTGCCTTTTCCAAGCACAATGCCATACGAAAAGCTTGAAATCGAAAACCGCAACTTTAGATTACGAAATCCAACGCCTACCATAGATAGCGGGGCTTTTAATTTATGTGAATGATGAATAATTGTAATCTGTTCAAAGTTTGAAAATTGAATTCCTAGACTAGGAATGTTATTCGATTTGATTTATTCTTTTATATCGAGGATAATGGAATAAGCACTCTTGTGCTTTTTTACATTCAGTGCCCATGTGTATGCAGTTTTGTAAATGTCATCTAAGAATACATGTGTTGTTGTATTGTTCAATGCAATATTCAAATTTCTTGACATTGTACGATTAAAAATCAATTTTATTACAAAATGCTTTCCAGTGGTCTTGTGTTCATTCTCACCAGCTGTCATCTCCATTAAACAGACTTTTTTTTTTCTTCTTCCCTCATTCGCTTTACACCATCAGATGTGTTTGGGGAAAATATGGCATGCCCTTTCCAGCTTCTCTCGTGGGCCGTACAGCTTGGTCTGTAGGTTATCTTCTGTCGGCCACACTTTCTTCCTTAGGTCGCTGAATAGCGTGCACCTCTGAAGGATGGGCTCACCTGTCTGGTTTTCTTTACAACTGGCACACAAGGGAGATAGACCAAGTTTCAGTTTTGTAAACATGTAGTGATTTAGCCTGTTGTGCCCAGTACGTGGAGTCTTAGAATGATGACCTGTTCTCTTTTGCGATGGTGGTAGTCATCCTTCTCTACTCTCAGTTGGGCTATTGATTTGATAATTGTTTTCTTTCCATAGAAGGTTTTAAACTAATCATTCTGCTTTTAGCCATGTCTGTTCCTGTTTTTATTTCTTCGGTACATGATCCATTACTTGTTTAAACTGAGCCTAGATATCTAAAGCCTTTGACATTTTCTAGGAGGGGTTTATCAACTTTTACTTCATGCTCTGTTTGACAACTGCCTCTGCCAACATTCAGCACTTTTATCTTTTTGCCATTGAGCTTGAGACCAGCTCTGCTTTCTGTTACATCAAGAACAGATCTCTTCTTGCTGTGGGTTCTTTTACACATATGTTAAATGTGTATTGCACACGGAACCTCATTAATCATCTGAAAGAGGAGCCCTCAAACAATCACTCATGGTTTAATGGATGGGGAACACATCAGACTTCAGACAGGATTTTTCCATGAAGTTGGAATACAGCTACCTTAACCTCTTCAGCACCCCATCATGGTTTTTTTCTGTGTGCTTCCAGTGACCTAGAACATGCCCCATTATGAAAAAATACTGTACACGTCCTTCAATGAATTTTTCTGTTGCATCAGAAGGTAGACCCACTGTATGTGACAGTGTCCTTCATTTGCATCTGTGTGTGTGTGACCTTGTTTGCAGGTGTACCACACCAAGAGCATTGTTGGTGACTGTCTCTTGCCTTGTGTTATGTACCACACCACGAACATTGTGAGTGACTGTCCCCTGCTTTGTGTTATGTACCACACCACACCAAGAACATTGTTGGTGACTGTCTCCTGCTTTGTGTTATGTACCACACAAAGAACATTGTTATTTAGTGACTGTCCCTGCCTTGTGTTATGTACCACACAAAGAACATTGTTATTTAGTGACTGTCCCCTGCCTTGTGTGTTTACCCTCTGTCACCTAATATACCTTGGCAGATAGATTTCCCAGGGCTGAAAAAGAGTGCGGCAGTCAAAGTGTGAATGGTGAGCAAACGATCACATCCAAAATCTCACCAACCTTGAACCTTGAGCCTCTAACCAAGGAATGCACAAAGATAATTATAGGGATGGGATTTAAACTGAAACTTTCAGTTTCTAGACAGAAAACATTACCGCCAGCCGAACATATTTACCATTAATTACAAATGGTTCATCACCTTGCACAGAAGGGAGATAACTGGTTTGTGCTCGTTGGTGGCGGCAGCAATGAGGGGGGTCCAGTTGCTGTCCTCCTTACAGGGCTGGTTGAAGTCGGCATCGGCAGACACCAGAATCCTCGCCAGATCCACCGCGCCATTCTTGGCAGCCAGGTACACCCTGTCCGCCCCTGCCTGTTGCTTTTGTTGACGTCCACCCCACCTGGAAAATGAAACATCGACAAACGCAATTGTGACGTTCCACCACATGATAAGTCGCTTTGCACCAGAGGTCAGTTTTTAGTTATTGACAAAATATTAATCTGCAATAAAATTTTTAAAAAGGCTATTCAATGCAAAAAACAGATTGAAAATTGGAAAAATCTGTGCAAAGTTGTTGCGATTTAAAATGATAGACTGCAGGATGTGACAAAATGAGAAACGGACAAGTTTATTTTCGTAACAGGTGGTCAGAATGATAGGTTGGGTATTTTCAAAACTACATTTAAAATCAAAAGGAATAAAAATCATGCTTTGATGTTTCATTACAAGGTAGAATAACGGATATAGTTTAATAATCAGTAAAAATCTCAAAATGGACAACTTAACCCCCACCTACCTTTAATGGCTCCTAGCGCAAAATTGGGTAATGTGCTAAGTGACTCATTTTGTGGTGGAGTGTCACAATTATTTCCCTTACCAGCAACACTGATTCCTTCACTGCCTCACTCTTACACGCTCACTGATAACTACACACAAGATCCTGGTCCAGGAGGTAAGAGATGGGGTTTTTGTGATTTAATTAACGTCAAAACTGGCGTTTGAATTGTGACAGGCCATATCAGCCATATCTGCCACACTGGGGGAGATGCATGCTGCCTGGTCCTCTCCTGTGCTTGTGACTTTGCAGGTGATCTGCCCAATGGCCTCAACCAACACATTCGATACTATCCAATACCCCAATACCATTTTTTTTCATTCCTCGGTTAGGCCTGTGGTAAAGAAACCAGACAGGCGAGCACATCCTTCAGATGTGCACACTATACAGTGACCTGAGGAAGATTATATGGCCAACACAGATAACCCTACAAACCAAGCTGTACAGCCCATAGAGGAGCTGGAAAGGGCATGTCATTATTTTTCCCAGACACATCTGACATGTAAAGCGAATGAGAGAAGAGGAAGACTAAACAATACCTCTGACAAGAACCTTAACCAGGTCTGTACATTCAGTGTCCACAGCGTAGGTCAGCGGTGTGTGCCCGCTGTCCAAAGGATATTTCCATCGATGCCTTTCTTCAGCATCATTCCACCACCTGCAAACAATCGTAAATGATGATAATAGATGATGCTTGATGATAGCTAGTTTTTAATGAGGCCTGGGAAATTTCCAAACACACACACACACACACACACACACACACACACACACACACAACACACACACACACACACACACACACACACACACACACACATCACCAACATCACCACCACCACCACCACCCCACCCACACCCATGCCCACACCCACACACACTCATTCAAGGAGATGGATAGCTGCTGCTGCTGCTACTGCTGTTGTTGGTGTGGGGTGGTGGGTGGTGGTGGTGGTGGTGGTGTTGATGATGTTGCTACTACTGCTATTGTGTTTTTGTTGTTGTTGTTTCAGCTGCTGTGCTGCTGTTGCTGTTAGTTGTACCTTGTGCTGTTTTTTCATCACAGCTTCCTCAAAAGGTGCTTTGTTGTTGGTATCGTGGAATTTAACGTCGCAGCCAGAGTCAATCAGCAAGGTGGCAATGTCTTGTTTGCCTGGGTGAAAGAAAAAAATGAAGGGAGTTGGTCCACTGCATACCACATAACCAATGGTAAAACACATATCTCACATACAAACACAAAACAATAGTTGAAGTAAAGCAAGAAGTTGGTAAGTCACAAAATGATAGACAGAGGTGAGAAAGACCATAAAGATGCAGAGTCAGATACAGGTAAGATAACAGATAGGTCATACACCAGAGAAAAAGATAGAAGGTTAGATAGGTTTTATGGACAGATAACAGATAGGTCATACACCAAATAGTAAAACAGCACTTTTTTGCATAACTACAGTTTCCTCTTTCAAACCTCTATACTAGGTTTTACAAAATTATCAAACAATAACTCTTAGTGTCCTGAACCACTTGAAAGGGCAGTAACGCAATGCGCGACACGCGACGTGGCGATGCGCTCTCCCCAGGGATAGCAGCCCGAATTTCATGCAGAGAAATCTGCTGGTGACATAAAATGATATAAAATATAAAATAAAATAAAATAAAAATAAAATAACATTGTGGTCCTGAAGCACTCAAAAGTGCAGTATCATTATGCCATACTTTTTAAGCTGAGTATGGCCAAAGGAAACCTTTTCTCTCTGTCCATGCACACTAGAAACCTTAGGAGAATGTTTAGTGTTTTAGTATTGAAGTGTTTTCATACAGAATACATGGAAATACCCCTTCAGAAAAATTCAAAAGAAAGGGTGGCACCACACTACTGGCAAGAAACCCTCCTCGACAGAGCAATCAAAATACCACACCAAAACAAAAATTATAGACACTAAAAAAAAAAGGTATGGAACACAATTCATAATAATATGATAATACACAATACACTATTAACACATGAAAAAAAAAATCATAATTACCAATATCCACGGCCAGCTGCAGAGGAGTCCATCCATAAAAGAGACAGTTGATGTTGGTTCCCTCGGATAACAGACTTTCCACAGCAGATGCCTCTCCTTTCCGAACAGCATGTGCATGTGTTCTTAGGGTCATTTTGTCAGACTGAAACATAAGTGATTTCAGAAAATATCAACAATACATTAAGCTAGGTCTATTTTGCAGCATGAACTTAAAGTCATGATAGTAGTATATTCCAGAAAATATCAAACAATACAATCAAGAACAGCATACGCTTAGAAAATCAAGTATATTCTGATAACAGTAAGCACAAAATTCTCACTCAATGTCTTTTTTGAAGTTTTTTCTGTCTTATTTGCCTATTTTGGTCAGATTGTGTGTTTGCGTGCACAGGCAGTGCATAGGTGTGCATGTGTATGTACGTGCCACTGTCATGTGTGTGTGTGTGGTGTGGTGTGTGTGTGTGTGTGTGTGTGTGGTGGTGTGTGTGTGTGGGTGTGTGGGAGACACATATTCACTTGATTATGCAAAGCATTTTTCCTTTTTTAAATACCTGATGTTGTATTGGTTTTGAGCATTCTGAATTATCATTGTTGTTGTTGTTGTCATCATTATCATTATCAGTATTATTGTTGCTGTTGTGTTATCATCATCATTATTATACTCACCATCATAGTCATCATTATCAATATTACTATGACCAGCTTATAGGATTTGGCGGATTAATTACTCATCTTCATAGTTTGACATTTTGACTGTACTCATTATTCTTCACATAGAATCTCAAATGAACTTGAAAATTAGTCTGAATTACTACATTATGAAGTATAGTATAACATAATCATAATAATAATGATGATGATGATGATGATGATGATGATGATGATGATGATGATGATAATAATAATTATTAATATTATTAATAGTAGTAGTAGTAGTAGTAGTAGTAGTAGTAGTAGTAGTAGTAGTAGTAGTATTTAAAACCTCAAAAAGCATTTCAATTTTAAATACCTGATTCCATAGATGGCTAGAAAAGAAACAAACTGACCACCAATGATGGCTGTCACTGCTGGTTAAAATGTCTTTTTTCTTATATATTTACACCAAAAGAGGCAAGTAAATATTTGCTATTAATTCTTGCTTACTTTTCCCTTCTTTTTTTTTTTTCAACCTAACAAACCACCACCATTACCCTTCATGCTGTAACTTTTCCTCAGGTCTTATAGTTATAGTGCCTTATTCTACATGCAACCATAAGCACAAAAAAGTTTAATATGTGAGCACGCTCTGAAAACATAGGATAGCATCGTTTTTCGAAGGTTTTGTGGTTTTCATAAGCTTACTGTTACTTGCTTTTTTCAAACATAGACAAAGTTTCTGAACAACCACTGCGAGCAGAATACTCCCCTCCCCTCTCCCTTCTTCCTTCATGCATTGTGGTTTCCTTTTGATCCATTCTCTGCTTGAAAATAATTCTTTTTCTCACTACTGTCCTTATCAATGAAGTAATATTGTAAATTTTACTGCAAAACACATGGCTCCGTTTTCCTGAATTTATTGTACAGACTTGTGTGTTTTTTTTTTATCGTATCCAACTCTACCTTCAAAACTATGAAAAGAATTCTTCTTTTCTTACAATGATGGTAGTAAAACTTAGATCAACCAGTGACTAAACTGGCCACTTACTGAGACAGAAGACTTCCTTTTGGTTCTTTTGTCGAGGCCCACCGTTTCCAAAGACGCCGTATAAATTATGAAGGGAGCCTAGTCTTAATAAATTATTAGGAATAGACTCCCCTTGCATATAACCCAAACATAGTTTCACATTAAAGCAAAAACATTGTTTCCAAGAGTGATCTTTGGCAGTCCGCGCGCGCGCGCGTGCGTGCGTGCGTGTGTGTGTGTCCCCGTGTGTGCTGTGTGTGTGCGCGCACGCGCATGTGTGTGTGTTTTAATTTATTTTTGTTCTTTTATATCGAGGATAATGGAATAAGCACTCTTGTGGGGGTTTTTTACATCTAGTCCCCGAGCGTATGCAGTTTTGTGAATCTTGTCATCTATTCCCACCGACACACAATTGCCTACCCTTGCGAAAAGCAGAACAGGATTTAACGTGTGCGCAAGATGTTCTGCGTACGTTCGCACACGGGGCCTCGGTTTATAGTCTCATCGAAAAACTTCTGGGGAGAGTGGAGTCAGCACGTATATGTGTGTGTGAGATATTTGATTTGATTTGATTTATTCTTTTATATCGAGGATAATGGAATAAGCACTCTTGTGCTTTTTTACATCCAGTCCCCGTATGTATGCAGCTTTGTAAATGCCATCTGCACACGATGGCCTACTCTTACGAAAAGTGGAACAGGATTTAACGTGTGCGCAAGATGTTCTGCGTGCGTTCGCACACGGGGCCTCGGTTTAAAGTCTCATCCGGAGGGGAGAGAGAGAGAGAGAGACTGTGTGTTGTGTGTGTGAGTGTGTGTGTGGAAAGACTGTAGAAGAGTAGCATGAAACAAGGGGACATCTCTTGCAGTTCTTCTTCGCTGCTGACATGAAGTAATCGAATTAGATGGTAAACCTTGACTGACAATCTCTGAGCTTATTACTTTTTTTGTTGATGTTGCGATTGCGCTTACGTCTCAGCGGAGATTTCCGATTCAAGCTAGGCCCTAGATGCTGTCGGAGCTTATTGTACCAGCCACCTATGCCGATGCTGATTGGCTGAGTGACGCCTAGTCTGCTTGCAGAATGTAAACATTGCATGCTTGACGCAACACTGTCAGTATGTTTGCAAGAAGTTATTTGATCATTCACTATAGGACTACAGTTTCAAGCCTCATCTGAAAGACTTGCATGAGAATAGACTATGATTCAATATTGACAGAATGAATGAATTTTTTTTTTTAATCATTGATGCCTATGAAGCTAATGCCATGGTTTTACAAAACAAAACAAAACAAAACAAAAGGTAAAGGTGTCCCATAAACTAGGCAGTTGTAGGGGGGCGAGGCATCAGAGACCTCAGTTTCTCTAGAGGCCAGCATAGGCCTATTGAGGGCGGCGTTTATCTCCTCTCCTTCGCTGTTTTACCTTCCCTGATCCTAAAGAGGGCAGGTACCCATTTACAGCTGGGTGAACTGGGTGGGACTGTACTGAAGCCAAGGCGGCAACAGTCACCCTTCCAACTGGTAACCACGCTCTACCGCTGCTTAAAGATTCGGTCATTTCCACTGTTGGAATGCAGCTACCTTAACGTTGGGCAAACAGTCGCATGCACACGTTTTAACTTTAACTGAAAACCTTGAAGCCTTAGACCAGGAATGAAAAAAAAAACATTCAATAAGCCTATTTGGCCTATGCCACATGCATTTGACCAGCTGTAGGCTAGGCCTAGACCTAAAGTAAAAGAGCAGTCAGCCAAAGAACAGTGATCTCAATGCTGACTCCCCCCCCCCCCCCCCCCCCCCCCCCCCCCCCCCCCCCCCCCCCACCCCCCCTCACCATACCATACCACCCACCCCCATTTATTTGTTTATTGTTGGCAGTGGTGGTTTTTGTTTTGTTTGTTATTGTTTTTTGTGCATTACCACAACCTGGAACATTGAATTGATAAATGTAGGCACCACCAAAAAAAAGTTTAAATTCAATACCATAATTATTTCGGAAGCTCGCCAGGAGAGAAGCCCTGTGCACAGAAAGACTAAAAACAGAACCTGTGTGTAATGTTCACAGGTTCAGACAAAACAAAAAAACAAACAAACAAAACAATCCAGTTTCAAAGCAGCACTACCCAGTGTGGGTTGATGGTGGGTTGATAGTATAGTCCCCAAATCAGATAGCGCCACTGGGACTTTAATGTAACCAAACCAGTTGTACTCTCCAGCATTAGGCTACCATGGAAGTCACAGTTATGTATTGCTGTAGGCTAAAGAAATAATCAAGGACAACTAAGGCTGATCTAAATCAGATGATTTTTTTTTTAATTCACTTGAGCACTACAAATATGCCGCCGCTGTAGTCTAGTGGTTAGGGCGTTGGACTCGTAATCTAAAGGTTGCGGGTTCGATCCCAGCTTTCGGCTCTGGCGTTGTGCCCTTGGAAAAGGCACTTTACGGCTATTTTCTCACCCCACCCAGGTTAAAGGGGGGTACCAACCTTGTGTTGGGGGGTTAACCCTGCGATAGACTGGCGTCCTATCCAGGGGGGAGTCTATGACTCTCAGTCGCTTAACGCCACAGAAACCGGGATAAGCACCGGCCTGATGAGCCTCTATAGGCTTGGGACAGACTTTAACTAACTTTAACTTTAACTACAAATATAAGACAGGGCATGACTGTCAACAATCACTAACTTGAAGCTGCAGATAGTACACTAACACACACACACACACACACACACACACACACACACACACACACACACACACACTAACACACACACACGCACACACGCACGCACGCACGCACGCACGCACACACACACACACACACAAACGCACGCACGCACCCATGCGCATGCATACACACACACACACACACACACACACACACACCACGTGCGCACACGCATGCATGCACGCATCCACCCACACAATCCCCTTAACACTATATTAGACATTTTAAAAAATTCTCTTTATTTCAAACAATTTCTACAGCTGTAAATTAGCCAGAACACAACTGCTACGCACCACAAATTGAGAATAAGTTTATAAACACCAAGCAAAAGCCTTCGAAACCTTTACAGCCCAAGTATTCCCTTTTGTTTTAGTAGAATACGCTTATGCCTACATCGTTCCGGTATTCAGACTCCAAGCCATGTGGTGATATTGCGCGACACTCATGGAGGTGGCAGTGAGAAGGTACTCAGTAAAGCTACATAACGGTAAATACTGAATCACTGTTTTGTTAAACGCAGTGCTCTATTGACTTTATATTTGTTAGCAATCGTACCAGTGTATTACCTTGTTGTTTGTATATTTCAGGGGCAAGTAGCGCTATCAAATAGGGAAAAGGGTTGGTTACTGTGTGTTACTGGTTACTGTTGGTAATGTACGATCCAGATCCAGTCATCGGGCCCTTTTGATAATAATGCGCTGGGTGTGCGGGAGCGATAAACAGATAAACATCGGTCTGTTGGCAAGATTGAGAGGATGACCGTGGCATTGTATGAAGAGGTCAGGAAGGTAACAGATTTGGAAGTTTTGGAGAAGCTGTAATACAGGCACATGCTATTTTTCAAGGAAAATTAGTATTTTTTAAAAGGTGGGGGGAGGGGGGGGGGGGGTTGAAAGTGGCTGGCTTTGATATGCCCTGCAGTGGCACCAATGTGTTCACAGGATTCGTGACAGGTAGGCCTATGACAGCACAGTGCAGTTCACAGATTGTGATATATATGCCATTTTTCATGTGACTTTGTGACTTCCATACTTTCTCAAGCCACAGGATGCCACTGAATGATGAATCTTACTGTTTTACTTTCAGCTTCAGGCTATGACATAGACAAACATGACTTTTCGATATTTTCAAATATAAATTGCTGAACACAATGATTGTATGAATGGGTTTTGGTTAGGTATGAATCAAACATGTTCAATAAATAAAGCCAAAGATTTTTTTGTTTTTTGTTAATGCATGTAAAATCAATCATATAAAATGGTAACATAACTTCTTTTTAATGAAAGGAAATCATTTCATTGTACAAGAATTTTATTAACCTTTCTCGTTTTCTGAATATTTTGGGAGATGCAGCCTTGTTCACCTTCAAGGCATCTCATTCTAGCCATCTGAAAAGATTTGACAATAATGCTGAAAACAAGTGACAACAACAGTGATACGCTTTTTTCTGATGATTATACCTGAAAACTTAGGTAACCTTGTTACAGTAGACACTTGTGCTAATGAGTAAATGATGCTTTTTTTCTGTTCTATAGGCTTGTGACAGAGGAGACCCAGAACTAACGCAGAAAAGAGAGAGGACTTGCGACAGTGGCTTCATGAGCAACAATGGAGAGGTAGGTGTTTGACAGGGTTTTTTTTTTTTTTCGCTGCCTCATCATGGTCTAATGGATGGGGGAAAGTTTTGGGCCCAAACAAGATTCGAACCACCGCACACAACCTGGACTTTATGTTTACTACTAGACAGGCGCGTTACCTCTAGACTGCCAATCCACTGTTGGGATGTGGTTCTAGTTACTGCTGCAGACTGACCTTATGCTTTGCCGATATTGGCTGTTCATGTCAGAAATGATGTATGCATATATGTCTTTGATTGTAATTTTTTCCTCAGCTGGAGCTCCAAGGTGAATTCACCAGTGGTGAGATTTTTGTGAATGCGACCATTTTTGCCCACCACAAATGTAGCCACATTCTGATTGCAGAAAGGTATGCTGGGTATGTTTATGTTTCTGAAACCACCAAATGCTGACATGCATTACCGTTTACATGATCTTACACATACATATTTTTATCTTCTGCATGTGTAAATATGCAAAAAACAATTAAAGCACTGGTGGGTCTATACTTCAAGTTATCTGGAAGAGTTCACCAGAGCTGCCATGATTTGAACCCACGACTTCATGACCCATTGGGATTGAAGTTGATGGCCCTAGCCACTCAGCTGTGGCACCTGTTGTATGCAGACATAAATCTTGCTTTCAGCTTTTTAGCCCTGGCTGACTGTACAGGTAAGTTTCTTCCAGTGCTGGAAATTGTCTGGTGAGTTTAAGTATCGTTGTCAAAAAGAGTGAGCAAAATAACTTTGCTTAATTAGTTAACAATATTGAATTATCTGCCAGCACTTTCGTCTACAAGAATTATTCTGAAATGGGGGAGTGTTGGAACGAAGGGAGTAGCAGAAGATAATGGTTTTGAACTGGGTGAGGTGGAGAAGACTGACCTTGGAGATATACCGCTTTCATAGAGAGGGCCGGGATAGCTAAGTGGTCAGAGCGCTCGCTTTCCCCAAGTCAAGTTAAGCAGCGTCGAGTGTGGTTACCAATTGGATGGGTGCGCGCCTTAGCTTCAGTACAGTCCCCCTACTCTCTGAGCTGTAAATAGGTACCTGCCCTCTTTAGGGTCAGGGAAGGTAAAGCAGCGAGGGAGAGGAGATGGGGCCGCCCTCAATATGCTGGCCCCTGTAGAAGCTGAGATCTCTGATGCCTCTCTCCCCTATGACCACCTAGGTCACGGGACACCTTTACCTTTACCTTTTACTGAAGGTTGGGTAGCAGACAATACTGCCCTGTGCTTGAACCATTTGCAAGCAGTGAAACACCAAAGAATCAGCAGTTTTCAGAGTGACTTGGGTTAAATTTATATTTTGTTTGTGCTTATGATAGCAATATGCAATTGTTGTTATCATAGTGATTTATGATATAAACTTCTTTTAACAAAATGAACAGTTAAAAATAAATTCAGACAGGTATTTCGTGGAAGGGGGGGGGGGTTGCTGCCTCATCTTCTGTGACATCCTTGTCCTGCTGTTCCCACACTGCTCATTTCAATCTCCCTGCTACAGTCATACCCAGATTTGTTATATCTCATCCTCAGGGTCAGATGTCCACAGGGTCCATATCAATATTAGGTCGCCGTGGGGCCACCAGCCAGAGGGGCCTTGCACTGCTGCTAAGTCACTTTGGTGGTGTTCAGTGGTGCCTGTTCTGAGCTAACATAATATGCAGGACATCACCTACTAAGCCCCCTACTAATGATGGTAAAGGCTCAGTCGCAGAGTCAGAGTGAGTGAGTCACCTACCTGAGGTAGTGACCACCACAATGTCCCTCAAATGACCATACCTCCCAAACCTCAAAACCCCAAAGGCTTTGACACGAACTCACCACAGGCACAGAAGTGTATAGGGAAACTGAGGCAAGAGTAGGCCTGGTTTATTTAAGTTTTTAAAGAATGGGTGATTTTTCTTCTGTTTTAAACAGAAGTCCATTTGGGTGATTTTCAGATTTTTTTCATGAAAAAAAGAGGAATATTAGATTCAAAACCATTAATCCTTTTGAAAATGACCAAATGACAACCTGTGACAAACACCTTTAAAACCCTTGAAAGTCGAGGCTCGTCTATTGAAAGTATATTCTCATTATGGATGATGATGAAATAAACATCACACTTTTGTATGGAAAAACAATTAAAGGTTCAATTACAGGTGAGAGTGTGTGGGCTTCACAGGTGGGCGGCTGCATGGTTATGTGGATGGGTGCGAGATTATGTTTGGATACTAGGCTATGTTGTGGTATTTTCCATATTATGTTTACATGTTGACTTTTTTTATATGTGGCTTGTTACCCACGTGAATTTCTCTGTAAGATGTATTTGGATTGAATTGAACTGAATTGAGTGCATGGATGAAACAAACAAGGACTTGCAGGTGACAAAGGCTCCAAGGAGGTAAAAATTGATTTTTTGCACATGCACAGTAAGTCTCTGGAAGTCTTCTCCCTATCGCTTAGTTGGATGGATTTCTGTCATTCAGAGTTCAAAATGACAAAGCAAAGTGAAAACTGTGCATTGAAACTTATGTAATAGACAAAAGCATCGGAGGCTATATTAACGAAGTAGCAACAAACAAAACAAGTGTTTTCACTGCATATGTGATGAAACACATCAGTATGTGTGCACGGTGGAGTGTGTGTGTGTGTGTGTGTGTGTGTGTGTGTGTGTGTGTGTGTGTGTGTGTGTGTGTGTGTGAGCATATGTTTGTGTAAACAAGTTTTGGGGGAGCAAGAGGGGAATCATCATTGATTTTGTAGAAGAGGTACTAAAAGGAAACTGATAATTAGAAGGAGGGGCTTTTTCCTTAGATTAACTGCTAGGTTCATTTGTCAATTGTGAAAAAGGGGTAGGATATGTATGGCTAGGTAACTGGGAATAGAAAATAGGCTAGCACGTAAAAGGGCATGTTTTTCTCCTGTGGTTTTATTTGGGGCTGCTAACTATCTTTGGCCATTAATACAACTTTGGTTCCTTTGGAATTGGGCATAATTTTTCAAAAGTACAGTAAGCTGGAAATTGCTGATTTCAGAGCTGAAAAATTGTAATCTAATAGTGGGTAAATTCAAGAAATAACCGTAACTTTCGGCTTGATCCTTCGTTTAATTAATTTAGGTTCTTTACAAAACACCCACAGTCCATTTGTATGCAAAGGTACGCTTCTGGGAACCACTGAGCTGATTTCAAAACTGGAACATGGTAATAAAAAATCCAACCGTGGATGGTTGAAAGGACAGACGATTTGTGACTTAAAATTTCCAAAACCAGTGTCAAAAGCTGGGTACCATTGTGTCTATGTACCATTGTGTCCACATGGCTTACATATATATACAAGCAGACATGCCAGCTGACCAACAGCATTTTCCCAGTTACTAATGTTATGTGCTAACACTAACACTAACCTTTACTGTAACCTTTGTTATCTTAACCTGGCCCCACATGTGGACACAAAAGGTAGATGGATATGATGTTACAAGGCGTGACAGAAACTTTTATTACGGTGTTTTTTTTTTGTTTTGCATTTTTTAATGTGTAGAAGATTGGGGGTAGGGGACGTATAAGAGAAGGGGCAGGATAGCTAGCTAGCTGTATGTAGGAAGAGGCATGAGAATGGTTATGGCATAGTCAGGGATGTGAGTGAGTGTGAGAGCAAGAATAGGGAATGGGCAAACATGGTTTTGTTGTTTTTCTGTTAGAGAGAAGGGGAAATGTTTTAGCAAAACAGACACTTAATTAAATAGAAAAAGTGAGGTTAAGTAGGAAATGCAGTTACCAAGATAATTATTTTTTGTGCATGTGTGTGTGTTGTGTGTGTGTGTGTGTGTGCGTGTGTGTGCGTGTGTGCACGTGTGCGCGTGCATGCATGAGTGCGTGCTAGAGAGAGAGAGAGATAGTGTGTATACTGACATACATGCATGGATTCATGAAAGGAGGGAAGAGTATGCATACATAAACCTTCATTTTGTTGTAATTGTTTTTTGTCTGCTCCCCAGATTAGCATTTGGGGGGAAGGCTGGGGGGGGGGGGGGGGGGGAGAGATATCACCCGGTAACCCAGAATGTGCACGACTGGTTCATCCTACCTAGGAATCACTGTGAGATTGAAATTACACACTGTATGAGAAGTTTGCGTGTATGACTGTTCAAGTACCTTGCCATATTATAGGCAGCTATACTTCAGAAGATTTTTCTCCTCTAAAGGAGAGTGCAAGTTATTGTTAAGAGTTTGTCATAGCTGAAAGCAATCTCAACACAACATTTTACAACATAACAACATTTTAGTGTAGGCCTTGCTAATTTGATGACATCACACAGCTTTTGGCTTGGGCCAAGTAACGTCATTTTTAATGTTTGCATTTTGTTTAGATCAGATTAACTGTAAGTTGAAAAAAAAAGAATAAGAAGCATCAGACTAAGCAAAAGAACTAAAAGAGGCCAAAGAAACAAGACGTACAAGATAAAAGAACTCGTAAAGGAAAAGCACAATAGAAAAAAAGAAGTAAGCATAATTTATGGAAAAAGAAGAAAACGCAAAGAAGACAGAAGCAGGTTAATAACAAAGTGAAGGGTAGAACCACAAGAACAACCAGCAAAAGGATCACCAAACAGAAAGAGCAAAATGAAGAAATGGGCATCAAACCAAAAACACCAAAAACAGCAACAACAGCAACAAAATTAGAGGCTGGGGAAAAAATGGAAGAACAGAATAAAAAAAATAGGGGGAGGGGGGGTAACAGAACATGGGCAAGAAACAAAAAAGAAGAAAGAAAAGAAAAGGATACAGAAGAAAGGGACAAACACATGGGTGATGTTCCTTCCAGTTTAAACAGAATTGTTTAATGGCAATTTTCGTACTTAAAATACTATTTTAAAAAGAAAAACCAGATTTAAAAATATTTTAAAAAACAGATTGAAAATTAAATCTTTGAAAATGACCAAAATTGACAACCTGTGACAAACTTCCCATTGAAAATCTTTGAAAGTCGAGGCTTGACTATCAAAAGTATTCTTATTAACAATGACAATAAAGAAATTTTTTGTGAGAAAAATTAATGTTCCAGACAGGCACAGAATAACAGATGACAAATGTTTTAGTGGTGACTTTAAGTTAAATTCTTTATATCATTCTTGGTTTTAGATAGTGGGGGGTTTCTTTAATGAAATTCTTTGCCTTAGTAGTGACTTTCTATACTGTATTGCATTCTTGGTTTATGTCACATGATCACAGTCTTGGCTTTATTCTTGGCTTAAGTGGTGATATGATCACATTCTTGGCTTTATTCATGGCTTTAGTGGTGATATGATCACATTTTTGCCTTAATGGTGAGTTTCTTTATTACATCCTTGCCTTTTAAGGGTGACTTTATGGCATTTTGTGCTTTAGGCTAGTGGTGACTTTCTTTATGACTGTCTTGGCTTTAGTGGTGACTTGATCACTTTCTTGGCTATAGTGGTTACTTTATGGCGTCTTTGTTTTAGTGGTTACTTTCTTTTGTGACTGTCTTGGTTTTAGTGGTGACTTAATTACATTTTTTGCTTTAGTGGTGACTTTATCACATTTTTTGCTTCAGTGGTGACTTATCACATCTTTGGCTTTAGTGGTGACTTTCTTTATCACACTTTTGGCTTTAGTGGTGACTTTTTAAATCACATTTTTGGCTTTAGTGGTGACTTTGTTTATTGCACTTTTGGTTTTAGTGGTGACTTATCACATTTTTGGCTTAAATGGTGAAGAATCCACTTCAACAATAAAATATTCCATTGTGCTGAAAAACTGTTACTATCCAAACAAGCGTAAGCAAGATTTAAACAAGGGAAAAGTGTGGCACTGTACTGTGGTTATATGCTGTCTTGGGCAGGGCAGCTTAATTTTCAGGAAGAGAAACTATACTGTGTAGTGTATTTGGTATGGCACTGCTCTCCTGTGTTCTGCTTATACTACATTATACTTCCATACCATGCATATTGTTGTGTATCATACTGTGCCATCCTATCCCATCCCGTCCTGTCCTGTCCCATCGTTTACCATCCCAGATTTTCAAATTTATTTATTTTTATGCTGTGAGTTGTATTGCAGATTGTTTTGAATAGAAAATAAGTTGTGATATTCATGGAAAGGTTAATTTATTCATGTATGTGACATATTTGTTGGAAAGTAATAACCAAAGCCATGTTGGATGATGGATAGAAATATGTATTGGGGTTTAGTTGGTTTAGGGGGGTCTTTTAAAAAAAAAAAAAGGGTGTGTGGTGGGGGGTTTTTTGGGGGGTGTGTGTGTGGGGGGGGGGGGGGGGGGGGGTAATGTATAGGCATCATAGTTTGATATAGATTTCATGCAGTTGACAACTGAATTCCATGAAAAGGAGAATTTCTGCTTTACTTTTTTTTTTTTAACTTTTTTTTTTTTGGGGGGGGGGGGCGGTTGAGAGGGGTGGTGGGAGCATGTGTGAAATAAATTAAATAAAAAGAGATCTGATTAGTATCTTGGATCAAAGAAAAGTGTATGTGCTTGCCATAAGTGGGAGAGGGGAGGGTTGTAGGTGGAGGGGTGTGAGGTGAAAGACTTGATTTAATGCCTCCTTTTGTGTGTGTGTGTGTGTGCGCACGCATGTGCGCTATGGATACTTATATTTGTGAATCTAGAAATAAATGTGTGCAGGGTTTTATTTGTTTGTTTGCTTTTTCAATTTTTTTTTTAATTGTTTATTCCAGTGCTCTGAGTTAATTTGTACTAAAGATTATGTTGAATAGAAAATAAGTTGTGATATCTATGGAGATGTGAACATGTTAAGGTATGTGACATCTTTGTCAGAAGGACCAAAACCATGTTGAATGATAGAAAGAAATGTGCATTTGGGGGTGGGGAAGGGTTTTGTTTTGTTTTTTTGTGTCAATGTGATGTTTTCTTTCTTTTTTTTTTCTTTTTCTTTTCTTTTTTTTTCTTGGGGGGGGGGGGGGGGGTACTGGTATCATAGTTTTGTATAGTTTCAGTGAAAAAGAGCATTTTTGCTTTGCTTTTTTTGTGTACTTTTGTTGGCTTTTTGAGAGAGTGTGTCACTGTGGGTGATGGTGGGAGGTGGGGGGGGGGGGGGGTATGTATGTATGTACAACATTTATGAAATGACAGATATCTGGTTATTATATTAGATTGAAAAAAAGTGTGTGTGTGCAAGTTGGATTTGGGATTTTTTTTTTTTTTTTTTTGGGGGGGGGTGATTATGAGGTTGTACTGTGTATGATGGGCCACCTGGAAAAGTAATGCAAGTCAAACTGATGTCAGTGACCAAAAGTGGTGAAGCATTGAAGACTGCTGAAAACCTCAGGCAGATTTTGTAAACATGCAGCAGTGGGCTTGCCTAATTTGTCCAAGTTGCCAATTATGATTCAAATGATTAGAGAGAAAGAGTGACAGTGTGTGTCATTTGGAATGGTTAAGGGGGGGGGGGGGGGGGATAGTGAGAGAAATGCCTTGTGTGAGTGTATGTGGGGGTGGGTATGTGTGTTTAGGGGAAGGAGGGGGGAAGAATAAGGTGAGAGATGTTAACTTAATGCCTCATCGTGTGTGTTTATTTATTTATTTTTATTTATTATTCTTTTATATCGAGGATAACAGAATAAGCAATCGTGTGCTTTTTTTCATCCGGTCCCCGTGTGTATGCAGTTTTGTAAATCTTGTCATCTGTTCCCACCGGCACACGATGGCCTACTCTTACGAAAAGCGGAACAGGATTTAACGTGTGCGCAAGATGTTCTGCGTGCGTTCGCACACGGGGCCTCGGTTTTAAGTCTCATCCGAAGGACTTTTGGGTGTGTGTGTGTGTGTGTGTGTGTGTGTGTGTGTGTGTGTGTGTGTGTGTGTGTGTGTGTGTGTGTGAATCTAGATGAAATGTGTGTGTTGGGCTTATTAGGTTTTTTGTTTTCATTTTTCAAATTGATCTATGTATGTGCTGAATTAGTTGTAATTCAGAGTGTGTTGAACAGAGAATAAGCTGTGATATCCATGACAATGTTGACTCTTTTTTTTTAATTAACATGTGACATCTTTGTCAGAGAGTAATAAACAAAACTATGTTGAATGAAGGAAAGAAATATTCACTTAAAGAATTTTTTTTTTGGTACGTGTGTGAGTTGTTTTACTTTTTTATGTTTTGGCATCATAGTTTAATATAGTTTCTGTGAAAACAAACCTTTTTTTTTAGAAAGAGATAGAGGTGGTGTATGTTGGAAATTTTATGAAATGAAAGACATCAGATTAGTACCTTAGATTGAAGAACAGTGTGTGAGTGTGCATGTTGGATGAGGGGGCAGGGATTATGAGGTTGTAATGTGTGTGATGGGTCACCTGGAAAAGTGATGCAAGTCAAACTGATGTCATGATCAGAGAGAATGAGTGTAAGTGTGTGTGTGTGTGTGTGTGTGTGTGTGTGTGTGTGTGTGTGTGTGTGTGTGTGTTTGGGGTGGGGGGGGGGGGATATGTGAGAGAAGTTGCTTAATGCCTTGTGTGTGTGTGTTTATGTTCGGGGTGAGTAGGGGGTGGAGAACATGGTGAGAGATGTGAAACATGTGCATTTTGTGTGTGTGTGTGTGGTGGGGGAGGGGGGGTGAGTCAATTCCACCTTGTGTGGGAGTGAATGTGTCTGTATTTGTGCTTGGTGAGGGGGGGGGGGGGAGTCAGGGGAGAGGGGATGTGTCTTAATTCCTCTTTGTGCGTGTGTGTGTGTGGGGGGGGGGGGGGGGGTTCGGAGGGGAGAGATAAGAGGGGAGGGGGGGGTGAGAGGAGATGTGACTTTATTCCTCCTTGCATTTGTGTGTGTGTGTTTGTATGTGGCTGCATACATGGGGTTGTCAACTGTATCATGGGCAACCTGGGAAAATTATGCAAGTCAGACTGATATCAGTTCCAAAAGGTGTTAAGTAGTTAAACATTACTGAAAACCTTAAGCAGTTTTTGCAGATAATCAGCAGTCGACTTGCGTAATTTTTTTCAAGTTGCCAATTATCTTTTATGTGACTAGACATGGAGAGAGAGAGTCCTTGTGCATATATATGATTATATGCTATCTGAATAGGGGTGTGTGCGTTGTGAGTAAATACTATGTGTGTACATACTTGTAAAGTTACATGAAATGTGTGTGTATGATAGGATTTCTTTGTTTTTTTTTCCTTCAGATTAATCTATTTAATTACTGAGTTAGTTTAAAGAAAGTGTTGAATACAAAATAAGCTGTGGTATCCATAGAAATGTTAGCATTTTTACATATGTGACATCTTTATCAAAAAGTAATGAACAAAACATGTTGAATGATGGAAAGATGTATTCATTTCGGGGTTGTTTTTTTTCTTTTTTTGTATGTATGTGTGAGTTCTTTGCCTTTCTTTTTGTTATGTTTTTAAAAGATGTTTTGGTAGTGAAAAAAGTTTGCTTTGTTTTTGTTTTTAATCTTTTTTAAACTTTTATTTTCTTTACTTTTGAGAGATATATATTTATCTTTTTTTTTTTTTGCTTGTGTATTCTCTTCTTTGTGTGTGGGAATTTTAAAAAATTGGGCTGTGAGTTAGTTACATTACAGGTGTTGAATTCTAAATGTTTTGATAAGCATATTGAGAATATTTACATATGTGACATGTTTATCAGGGAGTAATGCACCGAATCTTGAATTTGACAAAGGAAATGAATATGCATTTTGACTGGAGGGTTTTTGTTCTTCTTTTGATTGTGATTTAATGATGGAAATGAATATGCATTTCAACTGGGGTTTTCTTTCCTTTTTCTTTTTTTTTGGATGATGTCTATTGGTTGCTTTTCTTCCTTGTGTTGTATCAGCATCACAGTTTTAAAGAGATTGTTTCAAAACATTTTTTTGAATCTACATATAATCTATCTATACTTGGCAGGGGGGGGGGGGGGGGGGGGAGAGAGAGAGAAAGGGAAGGGGTGAGAGAGAGTATTCTGGGAATAATAATGATATGAGATGTGATTTAATGCCTCAGGTGTGTGTGTGTGGGGGGGGGGGGGGGGGGGTACACTGACAGAGGAGATGTGACTTAATGCCTGTGTGTGTGTGTGTTGTTGTTGTTGGAGGGGGGGGGGGGGGGGGGAGTAGAGTAAGTTAGAGGAGATGTGACTCAATGCCTACTTTGTGTGTGTGTGTGTGTGTTGGGAGGGGGAGGGGCATAGACTAGGTCAGAGGAGATGTGACTCAGTGCCTCCTTGTGTGTGTGTGTGTTGGGAGGGGGGGGGGGGGGCGTAGACTAGGTCAGAGGAGATGTGACTCAATGCCTCCTTGTGTATGTGTGTGTGTTTGTGGGGGGGGGGGGGGGGGCGTTAGACTAGGTGAGAGGAGATGTGACTCAATGCCTCCTTGTGTATGTGTGTTGTGTTTGGGGGGGGGGGGGGGTTAGACTAGGTGAGAGGAGATGTGACTAAATTCCTCCTCATTTGTGGTGTGTGTGTGTGTGTGTGAGCACTCGCGGTGTGTGTGGTGCGTGCATGTATTCACTATTGTGTATGATGGGCAACATGGAAAATATTTGCAAGTCTGACTGATATCAGTGACCCAAAACCTGTCAAGTCCTGAATATTACTCAAAGTTTAGTCAGTTTTTGCAGACAACCATCAGTCAGCTTTCATAACTTTTCCAAGTTGTCAGTTATGCATTATATGACATTGTAATTTTATGTGTCTATGAGTTGGCTGGCTGTTTGATTTTCTTTGGGATGAAATTTTTTTTTTTTTTTTTTTTTGTTAGTGCATTTTCTTTTTTTATATGTGAACTTTGTTTTTTATTACTATTGATTGGCTGTGAGTTAGTTACAGGGATTGTGTTGATATTAAAATGTTTGATATTTATGGAAATTCTTGACATTATGAGACATGTTTATCAGAATGTGATAACCAAAAGAGTCTTTGATTTGATGGAGGAAATGAAAATACTCATTTTCACTGGGGGGGTTTTCTCTTCTTTTGATGATGTCTGTTGTTTGCTTTTCTTCTTTGTGCTGTATCAGCATAATAGTTTTAAAGAGATGGTTTGAAAACTTATTTAAAAATCTTTTGATATACTTTTGTGGTTTTTTGGGGCTAGAAAGAGGAGAGTATTCTATGAATTTATGAAAGGAAGGCTATCTGATCAGTATCTTAGATTGAACAAAGGTGTGTGTGTGTGTGTTGGGGTGGTGGTGGTAATAATGTGATATGAGATGAGATTTAATGCCTTGTGTGTGTGAAGTTTTTTGTGTGAGTTTTGGGGCGGTTGTTTGTTTCTTTTCAGGTGGAGGGCATAGACTAGGAAAGAGATGCGACTAAATGCCTACCCGTGTGTGTGTGCATGCGTGTGTGTGCTTTGTTAGGGGGAGGGGGAGTTAGACTAGGCGAGAGGAGATGTGACTAAATGCCTCCTGATTTGTGTGTTAGTGTGTGTGAGTGGGCTTTGTTGAGGGGGGGGGGGGGGGGTATTTATTTATTTATTTATTCTTTTATATCGAGGATAACAGAATAAGCAATCATGTGCTTTTTTTCATCCGGTCCCCGTGTGTATGCAGTTTTGTAAATATTGTCATAACTAAATCCCTCCTCATTTGTGTGTGTGGGGGGGGGGGGGGATTGTTTGTTTTAAGGGGGTTTGTTTTTTCTTTTTTTTTTCAGGGCCGGGGGGGGGGGGGGGGGGGGGTTAGACTAGATGAGAGGAGATGTGACTCAATACCTCCTTTGTGTGTGTGTGTGTTTTGTTTGGGGGGGGGGGGGGGACAGAGTAGAGTAGGTTAGAGGAGATGTGACTCAATTCCTCCTGTGTGTGTGTTTTGTTGGGATGGGAGAGAGGTAGACTAGGTCCGAGGAGTTGTGACTAAATTCCCCCTTTGTGTGTGGTGTGTGTGTGTGTTTTGTTGGAGCGGGGCGAGTAGGGTAGGTTAGAGGAGATGTGACTCAATACCTCCTTGTGTGTGTGTGTGTATTTTGTTGGGAGGGGTGGGGGGGTAGACTAGGTCAGAGGAGATGTGACTAAATTCCTCCTTGTGTGTGTGTGTGTGTGTGTGTGTGTGTGTGTGTGTGTGTGTGTGTGTGTGTGTGAGTGTGTGTGTTTTGTTGGTAGGGGGTGAGTAGAGTAGGTTAGAGGAGATGTGACTCAATACCTCCTCATGTTTGTGTGTGTGTTATGTTGGGAGGGGGGGGGTAGAGTAGGTTAGAGGAGATGTGACTCAATACCTCCTCATTTGTGTGTGTGCGCACACATGCATGCATGTATTGTGTATGATGGGCAACATGAAAGTTTTTGCAAGTCCAACATATATCAGTGACAAAAACCTGATCAAGTCCATGAACATTACTAAAAATTTGTTTTTGCAAACAACTATCAGTCAGCTTGCAAAACTTTCCTGAGTTGTAAGTTAAGCAGTAAATAACATTGTAATTTAATGTGTGTAGGAGTTGGCTGTTTGTTTTTAATCATTTGGTTGTGAATTTTGTTTTTTACTTTGTGTTTTTTCTTTTTGTGTGTGTGTGAACTTTTAAAAGATATTTATTAGCTGTGAGGCTGTTACAAGACCGATTCTGTTGATATGAAAATGCTTTGATATTTATGAAAATTCTGGACATAATTTTTATTATGTGACATATTTGTCAGAATGTGATGCCCCAAACCATCTTTGATTTAATGGTGGAAATGATTATGCATTTTGAGTGGATTTTTTTTGTTGATGATGATGTCTATTGGTTGCTTTTCGTCCTTGTGTTGTATCAACATCACAGTTTGAGATTTTTCAAAACATTTTTTTTTTAATCTACCTATTATCTATCTATACTTGGTAGGGGGGGGAGGAGGGGGAGAGGAGAGAGAGAAGGGGAGAGAGAGTATTCTGGGAATAATAATGATATGAGATGTGACATAATGCCTCTGTGTGTGTGTTGGGGGGGGGGGGGAGGGGGGTATACTAAGACAGTAAGAGAGAGATGTGACTTGATGCCTCTGTGTGTGTGTGTGTGTGTGTGTGTGTGTGTGTGTGTGTGTTTTGTTGTTGTTGGGGGAGGGGAGGGGGGCTAGACTAGGTCAGAGGAGATGTGACTCAATTCCTCCTCTGTGTTGTGTGTGTGTGTGTGCATGTGTGTTTTGTTGGAGAGGGGGGGGGGGGGGGGTCGGAGTAGAGTAGGATAGAGGAGATGTGACTCAATGCCTCCTCTGTGTGTGTGTGTGTTTTTGGTTGTTGTTTTTTTTGGGGGGTAGACTAGGTCAGAGGAGATGTGACTCAATGCCTCCTTGTGTGTGTGTGTTTTGTTTGGGGGGGGGGGGGGGGGGTTTGACTAGGTCAGAGGAGATGTGACTAAATTCCTCCTTGTTGTGTGTGTGTGAGTGTTTTGTTGGGGGGGGGGGGGGGGTTGACTAGGTCAGAGATGTGACTAAATTCCTCCTTGTGTGTGTGTGTGAGTGTTTTGTTGGGGGGGGGGGGGGGGGGTTGACTAGGTCAGAGGAGATGTGACTAAATTCCTCCTTGTGTGTGTGTGTGTGTTTTGTTGGGGGGGGGGGTTGACTAGGTGAGAGGAGATGTGACTAAATTCCTCCTTGTGTGTGTGTGTGAGTGTTTTGTTGGGGGGGGGGGGGGGGGTAAAGTAGGTTAGAGGAGATGTGACTCAAAATCCTCATGTTTGTTGTGTGTGTGTTTTGTTGGGGGGGAGGGGGGGGGGGGTTTGACTAGGTCAGAGGAGATGTGACTAAATGCCTCATTATGTGTGTGTGTGTTTTGTTGGGAGGGGGGGGGGGGGGGGGGAGTTGAGTAGGTCAGAGGAGATGTGACTAAATGCCTCATTATGTGTGTGTGTGTTTTGTTGGGGGGGGGGGGGGTGGGTAGACTAGGTCAGAGGAGATGTGACTAAATTCCTCCTTGTGTGTGTGTGTGGTGTTTTGTTGGGGGGGGGGGGGGGGGTTGACTAGGTCAGAGGAGATGTGACTAAATTCCTCCTTGTGTGTGTGTGTGAGTGTTTTGTTGGGGGGGGGGGGGGGGGGGTTAAAGTAGGTTAGAGGAGATGTGACTCAAAATCCTCATGTTTGTGTGTGTGTGTTTTGTTGGGGGGGGGGGGGGGGGGGGTAGACTAGGTCAGGAGATGTGACTAAATTCCTCCATGTGTGTTGTGTGTGTGTGTGTGTGTGTGTGTGTGTGTGTGTGTGTGTGTGTTTTGTTGGGAGGGGGGGAGTAGATAGGTTAGAGGAGATGTGACTCAATTCCTCATGTTGTGTGTGTGTGTGTGTTTTGTTTGGAGGGGGGGGGGTAGACTAGTTCAGAGGAGATGTGACTCATTCCTCCTCATTTGTGTGTGTGTGAGTGTGCGCGCACACACGCGTGCGTGTATTGTGTATGATGGGCAACATGGAAAGTTTTTGCAAGTCCGACAGATATCAGTGACAAAACCTGGTCAAGTCCATGAACATTACTAAAAACTTGTTTTTGCAAATAACTATCAGTCAGCTCGCAAAACTTTCTGAGTTGTCAGTTATGCAGTGAATAAATTGTAATTTTTGTGTGTAGGAGGTGGCTGTTTGTTTTTAATCATTTGGCTGTGAAATTTTGTTTTTTAGTGTATGCTTTTTCTTTGTGTGTGTGTGTGTGAACTTTTAAAAAATGATTATTGGCTGTGAGGTTGTTACAAGACTGATTGTGTTGATATGAAAATGCTTTGATATTTATGAAAATTCTGGACATATATCACATATTTGTCAGAAGGTGATGCCCAAAACCATCTTTGATTTAATGGTGGAAATGATTATGCATTTTGAGTGGATTTTTTTTTTTGGGGGGGGATGATGCCTATTGTTTGCTTTTCTTCTTTGTGCTGTTTCAGCATCATAGTTTAAAAGAGATTGTTTGAAAACCTTTTTTTAAAAAAATCTTTTTTATTCTTTTTTGGGGGGGAGAGAAAGAGAAGGAGAGAGAGAGTATTCTGGGAAATTATGAAAGGAACCCTTATGCTCAGTATCTTAGAATAGATTGAACAAAAGTGGGGGTGGGGTGGGGGGGGGTTGTGTTGTTTTTTTTTGGGGGGGGGGGGGGTTGGGGGGGAGAGGTACACTGGGAAAGAGGAGATGTGACTAAATTCCTCCTTGTGTGTGTGTGTATATGTGCGTGCCCGCGTGCGTGTGTGTAATCTGTATGAAGGGCAACTTGGAAAATTTGTGCAAGTCAGGCTGATGACATCAATGACAAAAACTGGTCAAGTCCATGATTATTACTCAAAGCTTAGGCAGTTTTTGCATAACTTTTCTGAGTTGTCAGTTACGCAATATATGACAGTACAACTTTACATGTGTGTAAGAGTTGGCTGTTTGTTTTTGATTTATTTATGTGGTTGTGAAATTTGTGGGGTTTTTTGGCTAGCATATTTTATTTTTTGTGTGTGTGATTTAAAAAACAACTTATTGGCTTTGATGTTGTTATGTTATGGATTGTATTGAACTCCAAATGTTTTGATATTCATATTGCGAATATTTATGTATGTGACATGTTTATCAGAAAGTAATGCCCAAAATCATGATTGATTTGACAATGGAAATGAATTTGCAATTTGACTTTTTTTTTTTTTTTCTTCTTCTTTTGATTGTAATTTAATGATGAAAATGAATATGCATTTCAACAGGTTGTCTTTTTCTCTCTTTTTTTTTAATGATGGAAATGAATGTGCATTTTGACTTGGCTTTTCTTCATTTTTCCTTTTTTTTTGATTGTGTTTGTTGTTTGCTTTTCTTCTTTTTCTTTGTGCTGTATCAGCATCATAGTTTGAAAGAAATGGTTTGAAAAAAAAATTTCTTCAGAGAGAGAGACAAAAAGAGAAGGGGGGGGGTTATACATGGAATCTATCAAAGATTGAGGGGAAAGATTGATCGTGTGCGAATGCACGCAGAACATCTTGCGCACACGTTAAAACCCCGTTCCACCTTTCGGAAGAGTAGGCCATCGTGTGCCGGTAGGAGCGGATGACAAAATTATAACAAACCAGCATGCACACAGGTGTCGTGTTTAGACACCATCCCTGAGGAAAAATCGGGGAGTTGGAGTCCCAGAGCGGCTCGGGGCTGTAGGTATATGGCAACGGTACTGGAACCATTCGTATCGGTCAATGCCCTTCCAATGGATCATTCCAGTGCCGTGGAGAAGGGGGGTCTGCTGCATGGGTAACAGCTTGCCCTCCATACATACTTGCCCAGGCTTTGCGCTCTAAAAGTGTACAGCAGCAACAAGACAACAACAGTTGATCATCGTTGTTCGTCGTTGATCTTTGCGCCTGGTGGCAGCATGATCTGTGGCTCTGTAGGTCAAATGCAAGCGCTTTGATTTGTCTTTACAAGAGATAGCGCTATACAAATTCCATGTATTATTATGAAAATGCCTGTGTGTCAGGTGGGGGAGAGGGAAGGAGGAGACTTGATTTATTGTCTTGTGTCTGTATCTGGATTTTTGGGGGGTGGGGGTAGATTAGGTAAGAGGAGATGTGACTAAATGCCTCCATGTGTGTGTGTATGTGTGTGTTTTGTGGGCTGGGGGGGGGGGGGGTAGACTAGGTGAGAGGAGATGAGGAGATGTGACTTAATTCCTCCTCTTCTCTGTGTGTGTGTGTGTGGTTTTTTTGTTGTTGTTTTTTTTTGGGGGGTAGACTAGGTTAGAGGAGATGTGACTTAATGCCTCCTCTTTGGTGTGTGTGTGTGTGTGTTTTGGGGGGGGGGGGGTAGACTAGGTCAGAGGAGATGTGACTTAATGCCTCATCTTTGTATGTGTAGCTTTCTTCAATTTAACGTCTCTTCACTCATAGTGAAATGATGTGACTTAATGCCTCCTCTTTGTGTGTGTGTGTGTGTTTTGTTGGGGGGGGGGGGGGGGGGGGGAGTAGACTAGGTTAGAGGATATTTGACTAAATGCCTCCTTGTTTGTGTGTGTGTGTGTTGTGGGGGGGGGGGGGGGTAGACTAGGTTAGAGGAGATGTGACTTAATGCCTCCTCTTTGTGTGTGTGTGGTTTTGTTTGAAGGGGGGGGGGGGGGGTAGACTAGGTTAGAGATATGACTTAATGCCTCAATGGGCCTCCTCCTGTGTGTTTGGTTGTGTGTGTTTTTTTTGGGGGGTTGGGTTGTTTTGGGGTTGTTTTTTTTTGGGGGGTAGACTAGGTTAGAGGAGATGTGACTTAATGATACCTCCTGTGTGTGTGTGTGTGTTGGGGGGGGGGGGGGGGGTAGACTAGGTTAGAGGAGATGTAACTAAATGCCTCCTCTTGTGTGTGTGTGTGTGTTTTGTAGGGGGGGGGGATGGGAGGTAGACTAGGTGAGAGATGTGACTTAATTCCTCCTCTTTGTGTGTGTGTGTGTGTGTGATTAGCGATGCAGCCAGGAAAAATCATGCAAGGCAAATTAATATCAGTGACCAAATGTTGGACAAGTTCATGAAAATTTCACAAAACTTTAGGCAGATTTTGTCAGATTTTGTAGACAATCAGCAGTGGGCTTGCATAATTTTTTTGAAGTTGCCAATTACGATTTATATGATCAGAGACAGAGGGAGAGAGAGAGGGGGGGGGGGGGGGGGAGGGGGGGGGGAGAAAGAGGATGTGGGTTGTGTTTGGGTGATGGAGAAAGAGAGGTAAGGGTGGAGAGTATGCTATGTGTGTTTGTATGTATATGTATAATTTTGTGTATGTACACAAAAGATACGTTGGGAATATCCATATTTGTTCTGTCCATGGAAAAAGTACAAATGTGTGAACACTGCATTTTTATCTGAGTAGTTCTTTATTTTTTCCCCATTGATGATGATGAGGAATGTGCTTATTATTAAATTTTCCATGTTTTGTTTTTTCATCTCAGTGTGATTGTAGAATACTTTGAGTGCTTGCAAGGTATGTGCTCCATCAGTTAAAATAGTATATTGTTTTTATTGTTGGGAATGGAAGTGGCATGAAAATGACTGAAATGGGGCAAACCACATACCAATTTAATGAATGGATGGTGTTTTTTTTCTCATCCCCCCCTTTTTTTTTTTTTGTCGTGTGAGTTGCCCAACCATCCCTATTGTTTTTAAAGTTTGGGTTTTTTAATGTGAAATGGAAATACAAGGGATAAAAATGGCATTCTGGTGAGTCATATGAAAGAACAGACAGCTGATTTGGTTGTTTTTTGTTTGTATATTTTAATCTGACAAATGGACAGTCCTATTTTTATGATACAGCTGGACTTGGTTGGTTTTTGTTCTTTGGGTGTGTTTTTTTTTAATCTGTCACATGAACAGTCCTGTTTTGTTTTTGTTTTTTTATTATCTGTGTGATGTGGTTTGAATTGTTGTTTTGGAACATGGTAGTGTTGATAAAAGTGTTTTCCGGGGAAAATAACGTTTGGCAAAGAAGAGGAAAGAAAGAGAATGATGTATGTGTGGAATTTATTGTTCTGTAATGTCCTCCTCCTCAAAAAGAAATGAAAGGAAAAAAAAACAGAAAAAAAGAAAATGAAAAAAATCCTTAGAAAAAAAACCAAACCAAAACAAAAAAAAGAAAGAAGAAAAAAATACAGAAAAGAGAGGAGAGAAAAAAGGGAAAAAAATGAAAGAAAAGAAGAGGAAAAAGAAAGGAAAAAAATAACCCTTTCTAGAAAAATTGCGTATTGAAAGCAATGTATGAAATGTGTGTTTTGTGCCTACCTACCACCTGGGTGCCTGTGAAATAGCATCATTGAAGTATGTTTACAGATATGGAATATTGTGGTAATTGTAATAATGTTACTGTTGTTGTTTTTAATTCGGAAATGCTGTGGGATATTGTGTTACTGTGTTAATGGTTATCATTGTTATTATTGGCATAATGTTCAGCTCTAAAATATTGTAGAACACTCATTGTGTTGACACTTGGTGTATGGCTTGGTTTGGGTTTTTTTTTTAATTAAGGTTTTTTGCGTATTGTTTATCTTGTTATATGGTTTAACCATGTAGAGAGATTTTTACAATTCTTTAAATCACATATGTTTTGTAATATACAAGTACACAGTGCTCTGGGTTTTGTTTTGTTTTTAAAGGTACTGGTATCAAAACTATTTAAGGTGGGGTTTTTTTTTTTATTGTTTGTTAGGTGTGTTTGTTGTTGCAAAATTTGTTGTTTTTGTTTTTGGTTGGATTTTTTTTTGGTTTTGTTTGGGGTTTGCTTTTTTGTTGTTTGTTTTTTTTTTTCTTTTCTTTTGGGGGGGGGGGGGGGGGCACCAAAGAGGAAAGATGAAAAGGTACCAACTAAATCAAGAAAAAGTTGACATCTTTTATGTGTTTTGTTCATGACAGTAGATGGCCATGGCATTAAAGAGGATGATGTTATGAAGAATAATTGTAATATTACTACTTCTGCTACACTTATGATAATCACCATCATGATATTAATAATGGTTTCTGATTTATTATTATCATCATTATTATTATTCATAGTAGTAGTAGTTAATGATAATAATAACTATTGTAATCCTTATGATTATTATTGTTATTATGGTTGTCAGAGTGCTTTGTTGTAGCATCACACCTCAGTATTATAGATTTCTCTTTTTGAAATTAAGGTTCCTATCTATCCCAAGGGAGAGCATCATTGCCACAGAACAGTGCCACTATTTTTCCCTAAATGTGCATTGTATGCCTTTGATAGTGTGTCTTCACAACAGTTCAGTCATGCAGGAAACATTGTATTACACATTGATTGCTTATGTCAACACATTTTTTAAAACTAAACTTTGTTGAGGAAAAAACAGCATCATGTGCATTTCTTGGTGCAGCCACAGTGGGCAAATCCAACATCACTCAGTCAAGAGTACAAAATGTTCACTTTCCATGGGAAAATTAGCCATTAACCCATTTGGTGCTGAACACATCATAGAGCTCTCCGAGTATGTTGCATTTGCCTTTGAACTAAGGAAGAAGCAACTCTCTCCCACAACGTCTTAATCGCAACTGTTCTATGCTGCTCTTTGTTTTGGATATTCGATACAATGCACCCCAGGTATGAATACATTTTGTTAATCTTTACGGCTGTTCTTGTTTTTGATTGGGTCAAAGGCCTATATCAGTTAAATTTCTGAGTTCTGAGAGTGCAGAATTTAGTGTGCCCTTTCCATTTGCCTAGTCCAAGTGTGGTCAGTTCCTGTTATAATTAGCACCAGCTGGGCAGGGATGGAATGAAGTGGACAGCAACTGAGAGTAGCTGAAAGTGGGGGAAACTGACAGCTGTGCAGCAGGAAAATATCAAGCAGAAGGAAGATAATAAACAGAGAAAAAAAACATAACATCCATTTTTTTATGCAGTAGAGGTATTAAAAACAAAGCAAAAATACAAAAAGAAAAAATCGATTGTCGGCTTTCTGCAATAGGGATATTAACTTCTTTTTTTTAAACCTACAAAAAACAAAAGTACAATTCATAGTGTCCTTCTTTTGATGCAGTAGGGGTATTAAAAACAAAGCAAAAGCGAACACAAAAATAAAAAGAGAAAAATCCTGTGTCTGCTTTCTGCAATAGGGGTATTAAAAACAACAAAAGAAAGTTCATAGTGTCCACTTTTTTAAGCAATGGGGGTATTAAAAGTCCAATCTAAACAAATAAATAAATAAATAACAGAGAAAAAAACCCATACTTCCCATTTGTTGTTATTGTTGTTGTTGATACAATTGAAGCATTAGAAGAAAAAGAAAAATCTGTAGCACCAGTTTCTCGGTGCAAAGGGATATTTAAAACAAAATAAGATGAAGAAAACAAAATGAGAAAAATCCATTCTGTTAATTTCTTGGTGCAATGGGACTATAAAAAAAAAAAAAAACAGACAAAAGTAGAGAAAAAAATCAGTGACTACTTCTCTACACAGTAAGGATGCACTCTGTGTGTGTGTGTGTGTGTGTGTGTGTGTGTGTGTGTGTGTGTGTGTGTGTGTGTGTGTGTGTGTGGTGGTTGTTCAGTTTAATTAATGTCCTTCCACTAAATAGTGATACCAGACAGGAAAGTGTGTGTGTGTGTGTGTGTGCATGTGTGTGTGTGTGTGTGTGTGCATGTGTGTGTGTGTGTGTGTGTGTGTGTTACAATTTAACAGCCTATGCCACTAAGTACTTAGGAGAACTGGGGGGGGGGGGGGGGGGGGAGGGAGCTTAGCTTTAAGTATGATGTTGAATATAAGGGAACAAATCAGAAATAACATGTTTTTCAAAAATCTACAACCAATTAGTAAAAAGTAGGAAAAAAATTACAATTTACAAAACTGCATACACATGGGGACTGGATGTAAAAAAAAGCATATGAATGCTTATTTCATTATCCTCGATATAAAAGAATAAATTAAAAAATTTAAAATTTTTAAAATAGGAGAGAAGGGTGTGTGGTGTGATTATAAACTGATTATATTTGTGTTAAGATTTAAGATTTCATTTTAACATGAATTGTGTGGAATTGTTTCGGATATGGCGGTGACCAGATGCAGACGACATAAATCAAAGCATCACAAGAACACTTTTTTTTTTGGGGGGGGGGGGGGGGAGCATGGTTTGTTTGTTTTTTACGTCATTTCCTCTGTGACTGTCCCAGGCCAGAGCTTGCATTGTGGCCAGACTTTCCCAGATGCATTCTTTGCCATTTACAGCCAGCCCTCTACTTTTTTTTTCTTTTTTTTTCCCTTTTTTTTCCTTTTTTTTTTTTTTTTTTTTTACATTTTTACACCACTTTGAATCACGACAGATTTCTCTGTGTGAAATTAAGGCTGTTTTCCTGGGGAAAGCACATTGCCACGGGAACAGTGCCACCCATTTTTTGTTTTGTTTTCCTGTCTGCAACTGTATTTGTTTCCCTATCTGATTGGCTTTTTCCTACAGAATTATGCCAGGGACAACTCTTGTTGCTGTGGGTTCTTTTACATGAGCTAAATAATTTTGTGTAACACACGGAACCTTGGTTTATTGTCTTATCCAAAAGACTAGCACCCAGACCACCACTCATTGTCTAAGACTCTATTGGACGGGGGAAAGGTTTTAGGCCGAAAGGGGGCTCAAACCACCACACACTTTCCACCGGGACTTTTTTCACTTTCTAGGCAGGCGTGTTACCTTTAGACTACTGATCCACTGTTATAGTCTGTCTGTTGTCCATACACTGTAGTGTAGCATAGCTTGCTGCTTCTCTCTGTCAGTAGAAGCTAGCTCCTTGTAGTGTAGTACCCTCTGCTCTCCCTGTGCCAGGAGTTTGGGATGTTTAACTGCAGCAGGGAGCACTGTCCTTGTTTACACTTTTGGGCGTTGATAGTGACTGTGCCTATTGAGTGGGTAGACACAGGGCTTTATTTTTCTGATAGCAATGATAATAATGTATGGAATTTATATCAGCGCTGAATCCTGTAAAACAACAAATCAAAGCGCTTATATTGAAATTATTTACACAAATGTAATAATCCATGAATAAATATGAACCACAACACACACACACACACACACACACACACACGCACACACGCACACACATGCATGCACACACACACACACACACACACACACACATATATATATATTATATATATATATATATATATATTATACATATGTATATAAAAAACAGGTGCTTATTCCATTATCCTCGAAATAAACACACACACACACACACACACACACACACACACACACACACACACACACACACACACACACACACACACAAGGGATTTGATCGCCTAGTGGTCATAAAATTGCGCTCACAATCTAACAACCAGCATTTGAATCTGGTTCAAGGGAATATTTTCCCCTGGAGTTAACATCAGTGCTGACTCCACTCTCCCCTCGATTCCTTCGGATGAATCTCTAGGTCCCATACACGAACGCACGCAGAACATCTTGCGCACGTTAAATAATCCTGTTCCACTTTTCGAAAGAGTAGGCCATTGTGTGCCGGTGGGAACAGATAAAATTTACAAAACTGCATACACACGGCGACTGGATGTAAAAAAAGCACATGAGTGCTTATTCCATTATCCTCATAAAAATAAATAAAAGAATAAACACACACACAGACACATACACACACACCTGTGCCCAGTTAGTGAGTGAGTACAAGTAGACACAGGGCTTATTATGTTTAGCATTCATAAGTTTAAAATGTGTGCATAGATGTTAGCATGTTGATATATATACAGGTGTGGGTTGGTGTTGCCTGTATGTTGATTGCTGAGATGTCTGTCTGTTAGTCATATTTCTGCATGAGACCTTTTGGGGAGTATGGAGGGAAGGATGTATAGTGGGTGGTGTAGGTGGGAGAGAGGGGGGGAAGGGAATTTAGGGGTGAACATGTTCACCTGTCAATTTCTACGACATGCACTTTGAACAGTTTTCACTTCCTTGTCATATTTTAGTTTCCTCAAGGGATTTTTTCCCTGGAGTTAACAGGAGTACTGACTCCACCCCCACCCCCCCCCCCCCACCCCCCCAAAAAAAAATCCTTCAGTTTAGAAAACAAACCAAGGTTATGTGCGCAAATACACACAGATAATTATTGCATACACGTTAAAACCCTTTCCACCTTTCTGAAGAAGAGGCTATTTGTATGCTGCTGGTACGGATGGATGATAAAATTTGTAAAAATGCTTGCACTCTGGTGTTGTGTGTAGATATCATTCCCTGAAGTTGGAATACAGCTGCTTTAAATGGCGGGGGGGGGGGGTAAAACAGTCACGTAGGTAAAAGTATCACAATTGGTAAACCTCTGAGCTCTAGCCAAGGAATAACAGCAAAATAAAAATATTCCAAATATGCTATATAGTTACACTCAAAAAAATCAACAGTGGTTCATACAGTAATAAATGTAGTTTCATCCAGGAAGAAAATGAGGTTTTGCATGGAATAATCGGCGCACTAAAGACCTGACATCATAAGAAATGTTGATATTGAGGTGGAGCATTAGGGACTAGAAAAGGAGTTAAGGGGATGGGAGAAGGAAGAGGTTGGAAGGGGGGGGGGGGAACAGGAGGGGAGGAGTGAAGAAATTCTATAGGAGAAGGGTGGGGGGGGGAGGGTGTAAGCCAGGAGGTGGCTGTTGTGCTACAATCATTACTGTTGACATGTGTTTTACACATGTTCTATTCCATGTGATGTGTTTATACATGTTCTATTCAGTGTGTTCCAGTGTGGTGTGTGGAGACTGCTGAGTTCTTTGGATGACGGCAGTTGGGACTCTGGCGTAAGTAAGTGATCTGTGTGTGTGTGTGTGTGCATTTATTTATTATTTATTTATTATTTTATTCGAGGACATTTTTTTTCATAACATCTTTAGACAGCCACCTTACACACACCACAACACACACACACACACACACACACACACACACACACACACACACACATGCATGTTTACATAAAATACAAGCCATCACTGAGGTCTGGTCATGTGCTGCTGGATCTCTCTCTTTCTCTCTTCATCCCCCACCCCCACCCCCCCTCTCTCCCAAGTCCCCTTCACTTTCAACTTTCCACCACCTGTCATGATTGCTAAAAAGTGACAATCTATGAATAACATAAGATGTGAAATCGTGTAATAACTTAAACGACATAAAATGACCAAGACAGTCTTCCAGTACTGTACATTATGAAAATAGTGATTTTGTCTTTGAGAAAACATACATCCAGATGGGAAAAAAATTCTGGGGTAAAATACACAGAGATGTCACCCTGGTGTCAAATATACCTCTTGCTCCCTCCAGCTCTCTCACTCTTCTCCTCCCCTCCCCCCCCCCCCCCCCCCTTCTTCAACACCCCCTCCCTCTCCCTCACTACTTGCCCCCAGCCACCTGTCATAATTGCTTTAAAAAGATTTCAAATTTTATAAATAATTTAAGAAAATAACAATTTTTGTCACATTATAAATAAAAGCACATGGAAGACCAAGACAAGTCTTCTAGTGAAATGCAATATAATCATTGTGATGATTTTCTAAGGCACATATTCAGGAATAATGATATTAATACAATGTAATTTCTAGAGCACTGGCTCATTTATTGTGAGCGCTTTGTATCTTCCTCAGCATCTCTACATGTGCACACAGTAGCTGATGTGATGTTGCGGTCCTAGGGATAGATAATACACATGCGCAGCAGTGTTTGTACATGATTTGAAAAGATGGCACTGAAGAGGGAAGCATATGATGATGCAAGTTGTTCTATGACTCTGTATTTGTTTTCAGATTTGATCAGTGAAAATTATCCAGTGATTTTCTATAGCTTTGTACCTGAAAATGATACTCAACTGTGAACATGCCTGTTGAAGCTACTTGGTGATATTTCACTGATGATACTGTGTTATGTGGTAACTGACGTGTGCAAATTGTTGTACCGTGTCATGTGGTAACCGATGTGTACAAATGGTTGTACTGTGTGCAGATGGTGATCACAATGAAGGAGGCAGCATCACAAGACAGTGTTACACCCAGACAGGAAGAGGCTTTGCAAGAGCACTGAGCAAGTCATCATTGAAGTTGGGGGTTGTGGGTGGAAATATGAATATTTTGAATGGCTTTAGTTTCAGTAGCAGGTATGTGCAATGAAATAGTATTTTGGATGGTAGTAGTTTCAGTGGCATGGGGTAGTGATAATTTTAAACAAAAAGGTAACAGTGCCCCATAACCTGTGTGACCGTAGGGGAGCAAGGCATCAGAGACCTCAGCTTCTCTAGGAGCCAGCAAATTGAGGGCGGCACCCATCTCCTCTCCCTCGCTGCTTTACCCTCCCTGACCCTAAGGAGGGCAATTACCCATTTACAGCTGTGTGAATTGGGGACTGTATTGAAGCCAAGGTACACAGTCAGTCACCCATCCACTTGTTAACCACACTTGATGCTGCTTTGGGGAATGATAAATAATATTTCACATGACTGTATTGTCACCACTGAGAAATAATAGATATTTCACATGGCTGTAGTTTGACCACTAGGGAATAATAAATAATATTTCACAAGGCTGTAGTGTCACCACTGAGAAATAATAAGTATTTCACATGACTGTATTGTCACCACTGCAAAATGATAAATAATATCTCACAAGGATGTAGTTTCACCACTAAGAAATGATAAATATTTCACATGACTGTATTGTCACCACTGCGAAATGATAAATATTTCACAAGGCTGTAGTTTCACCACTGAGAAATAATATTTCACAACGTTGTAGTGTAACACTGGGGAATAATAAATATTTCACAAGGCTGTAGTGTAACACTGGGGAATAATAAATATTTCACAAGGCTGTAGTTTCACCACTGAGAAATAGTAAATAATATTTCACAAGGCTGTAGTTTGAGCACTGTGGAGTATTTCCGTGTCAATTGTCTGTGGCTTGTCTCTTGAAAGTAAAACTGAAGGGTAGGCATACCTGTTTTCAGCACTGGGGATTTTTTTTTAGGGGGGGGGGGGTTAATTGGGGGGTGGGTGGGGGGTGAGGGAGGGATTGCTGGAGTTTTTGTGGCAGTTGTGTATAAATGACTTAGTATTATGGATGGTTATAGTTTTAGAATGATCAAATTGAAAATACTTCAGTCGTCCCATGAAGGGTAATTACAATACTGACACACACAGGATTGATAGAATTTATAAACTCAAAATGATAAAAACAATTTGGGGAGGGGGGGGGAGATTACTGAAGTTGGATATAGGAGAGCTTAAGTTAAAGATTAGGGCTGTAGTTTCAGATTGTAAAGGGGGGTGGGGGGATGAGACTATAAATGAAGTGGGTGCCTAAGTACAACTCCTTTGCAATCATCCAGGCATGGTACATCTCCGCGAATTAGGGGAAATCCGCAAAAAAGAAAGAAAAAAAAATTCAAAATAATGAAACGCACAGAAAACCAGTCGGGACAGGGTGTATCGCTTCCATGCCGAGTACTTCCCTTCTCTTCTTTACACTGCCAGTCTACTAGGCATTTGTTGACAGAAGGGTGTCCGTTGCAGCTGTAAGCCTAAGGCAGAGAGGGGTAAAGAGGGATGGTAGGAAGAGGGAAGTGGGGGGGAGGGGGCTTTCACTGGCTGCTCCACTTCAGCGGTGTATGGGGTCAGAGAGCAATGTTTACATAACAATCGGCAGGCCGACCCGCTGCCCTTTCTCTTTCCACGAAGGCCACTGGCCCCCCCCTCTCTCTCTCTCTCTCTCTCTCTCTCTCTCTCTCTCTCTCTCTCTCTCTTTCACTCACACTCTCTCTCTCTCTCTCTCTCTCTCTCTCTCTCTCTCTCTCTCTCTCTCTCTCTCTCTCTCTCTCTCTCTCTCTCTCTCTCTCTCTCTCTCTCTGGGGGGGCGGATAGCCTAGTGGTCAGAACATTGCGCTGGCAATTTGAAGACCCGGGTTCAAGTCCGGTCGAGGAGATTTTCGTCCTGGAGTTAACATCAGTGCTGACTCCACTCTCCCCAAAAGTCCTTCGGATGAGACTTTAAACCGAGGCCCCGTGTGCGAACGCACGCAGAACATCTTGCGCACACGTTAAATCCTGTTCCGCTTTTCGTAAGAGTAGGCCATCATGTGCCGGTGGGAACAGATGACAATATTTACAAAACTACATACACACGGGGACCGGATGAAAAAAAGCACATGATTGCTTATTCTGTTATCCTCGATATAAAAGAATAAATAAAATAAAATCTCTCTCTCTCTGTTTCCCAGTCTGTGTGTCTGTCCTTTCTTTCTCTTTCTTCCTCTATCTGCATTAGTGCACATTTGTCTAGAAATGTACTTTTTGCTATGTCATATGATTACTTGGGCATAGAACCTTGTTTGGATTGAAGAAATGACAGAAAAAGTCATACTTGGAGAGCTTATTAAAGGACAGAAATTGCTTAGTATGAAAACTGAAATTAGTTCAAGGAGAGGCCGTTAAACAGGATAGAATTGTTGAAAAACCTTCAGCTCCATGGGATGTTGCCCCTGACCCCTCAAGGGGCTGTGCCCCTTGACCCCACCAGGGGCAATGCCCCCTGGACCCCCACTTCATTTCAGGGAAAAAGCTTTTCCTCCAGTACCATGCCTGTCATCACTCTCTCTGCCTTGCTCAAGTCTCCTGGAAAAATTAGTCCCTGCCTCTGATTGTCAGTGGCTTCAACCCTGAAAGTGGAACTTGAAGTAAGCATACCTGCTACTGCATTATAACCATAACCCCCCCCCCCCCCCCCCCCCCCCCCCCCCCCACCTCCTTCAATCTTTTTTGCCTCATATTTCTGACACTCCACCATATAATGGGTCACGTTGCACCACACGTCAAACTTTTATATATTGACATTTAATAAATCTGAAAAAAAAAAATTATTTTGTAAAGGCTATTCAATTTAACAAACAGATTGAAAATCGGACAGTTCTATGAAAAAGTTATCACAAATTGAAATTATGCACTGCGGGATGTGGCTAAATGAGAAATGGACCTGTTTAGCATCATAACAGAAGGTCAGAAGGAGGGCTTGGGTATATTAAAAAGCGTTTTAAAGCAAAACGAAAGAAAATTACGCCTTGGCACTTCAGTAAAAGGCAATGCCTATAGTTTTATAATCAATCTAAATATTAAAATCATGATCCTGACCCCCACCTGCCTAAAATGCTCCTATTGCAAAAGTTGGTTTGGTGCAAAGCGACTTATTTCATGGGGGAGTGTCACATTTAACAGCATCCAAATAAAAATCATTTACCCCTCTCCCTCCTACACACTGTCAAATCATTCCTATGCTGACATTCAACTGTCAGGACTTAAGCCATCCAAATATTCTGCTGCATTTCCACCCCCCACCTCTCTCTCTCTCTCTCTCTCTCTCTCTCTCTCTCTCTCTCTCTCTCTCTCTCTCTCTCTCTCTCTCTCTCTCTTTTCAGTGCTGATTTAAAGCATCTAAAATACTGCATCCTAGGTAATCCCACTTGTGAAATTAAAATTTTTTTAAAAATAACTACAACCCTCACCTATCCACCCCCTTTGCCGCAGCTTATACAAAAAGATGTTTACTGCAGCCCTATTACAAGAGTCCCCCCCCACCCCCACCCCCTTCTCCCTCAACCCTTGTTTCAAAAATGGATGGAGAATGTTCATTTCTAAATTGGCTGCGGAGGGGGAGAGGAGGGGGTTCGTGCATGCCCGTGTTTTTGGCTTCTTTTATTTGTTCGTGCATATGTGTGTGTGTGTGTGTGTGCGCTTTGATCTGTGTGTTGTATGTTTATCCAGTGATTTACCTTGACTGAACAAACACTACCTTCTACTGCAGCACAGTTCTCCTCTTCACACTTGTTGAAATGTAATTTGAAATACTATGCCACACCCAGCTCTCTTACCAAAATGCAACCGTCATAATGCACCCATCTCCATATGTAAAATAAGGCGATCTAAAAAGGCGACCGCAATAAGAAACCCGCCTCTGCTTGTAAAATAAAGTGATGCAAAATATGAAAAAAAGCCTTCATCACGTGTGAAACAAAACCGTCCAAGATACGATGTGGTGAGCTCCCCTAAAGATGCAAAATAAAGCCATCTAAAATTACCATCTTGAAACCCACCTCAACATGGGAGACTGTCTTTTAAAATACTGTCGTTGTAATAAACCACCACTGCATGTGAAATAAGCCATCTTTAATTTTTAAAAAATAAATAAATGAAAAAACATTAGAAGTAAACTTCCACATATGAAATAAAATCATGAAAATTAAAACCATCATAATAAACATAACCACACATTAGCTATCTTTAAAAAAATAAATTGATGATAAACCCACCACATGAAATGAAGCCACCTAAAGAAACACATCTCCACTTACAAATTAAACCTAAAAAAACAATCATCAATAATAAACCTTGTAAAATAAAGCTGTTTTTTAAAAAACCATCGTCAATAATGAAACTTGTAACTATAAAATAAAGCCGTCTTTAAAAAAAACAACCATCAATGATAAACTTTATAACCTTGCATAAAATAAAAGCCATCTTAAAAAAAAAAAATTTTTAATTTCAAACCACCACCCACAACAAAACCACCTCCACATATAAAGCCATCTTTTAAAAAAAAAAAAAAAAAAAAAACAACAACCAAAAAACAATGATCAATAAACGCTTATATGCATACAAAATAAAGCCATGTCAGATGACCATCATAATCAACTCCCCCCCCCCCCCCCCTCTACATGTGAAACAAAGGAATTACATAATTATCCAACTGTTGCATTAAATCCCAAAACCATTATGTGATACAGCCACCCACTATACAATCCTTATAAACCTACCTTCACAACTGAGATGAACCACAGTGAAATAAAAAGAAACTTGTCAACATTAAACCATGAAATGAAACTTGTCAACATTAAACCTCATAACCACATGTGAAGTAAAACCAAAATGAAACTTGGTAGGCATTAACCCACATAACCACGTGTGAAAAGAAAGAAAGAAACTTGTCGACATGAAACCTTGTAATCATATGTGAAATAAAACCAAGATTAAACTTGTCAACATGAAACCTTGTAACCACAGGCGAAATAAAACAAAGATGAAACTTGTAAACATTAAGCCTTGTAACCACATGTGAAATAAAACCAAAATGAAAATGTTGACAAAACCACCTCACATGTGAAATGAACCCCAAAACCAAGAGAAATGAGCCAAAGTGCAACTGTCATGATGAACCCACCTTCAAAGGTAGAACAAAGCCATCCAAACTACACCCCGTGTAATAAATAAACCCACCACCAATGTAAAATAAAGCTATCAAAAATGCAACCGTAATTGGCCATACAACCATCATTATAAACCCACACCCACGTGTGAAAGAAAGCCATCTTGTGTATAACTGTTTTTAATAAATCCATGTGAAAGAAAGCCATCCAATACAAACGTGATGATGAAACCCACAGGGTCTGGGATAGTGTTGTAATTCGAGCATTGCACTCAAAGTTTGACAGTCCGGGTTCAAGCTATCACTGAGATAGGAGTATTTCCCCCCTGGAGTTGATGAGTATCGACTCCTCTTCCCAATAGTCCTTAAGATGAGACTACATTTGTATACACACATTTCTTGCACTCGCATGGCAAAAATGGATGATGAAGGTGTAAACGCTGTTATCCTGTTTAGACATCATCCCTGAAGTCTGAATGTGGCTACCTTACTTGTGGTTGAAACCAATCGCAAGCACAAACATCTCGCCATGGGTGAATTTGAGGTCTAGCCAAGGTACATACTTTTTACAATGGGTAAAAACAAATAATAATGTTAATAAATCCTGCAACTGCAAGTAAAATAAAGCACACTTCCAAATGTGAGAATCAATCCATCCAAAATAATACAATTGTTATAAATGCACAATTGTCGCAATAAACTCGCATTGTGCAAAAATTAAAATTAGCAAAAATGTAATCCATCTCCACATCAAAAAAAAAAAAGCCAGTATAGTGAACGCTTTATGACGTGAAATAAAGCATTCTAAAATTCAACAGGCATAATAGATCCACTTGTAAAACCTGTTCTTCAGACGAAACCATAAACCATAATCCTATATGTGAACACGTGCAGAGCATCTTAGCACATAAACCTGTTGCACCTTTCAGAAGAGTAGGCTATAATGTGCTTGTGGAAACTGATAAAAAAAAAAAAAAAATTAATTTAAAACCTTAAGAAACCTTGGTGCACATAGGGACTGAATGTAAAGAAAGGTTCTGTACTATCGTAATAATTAAAATAATAATAAAACCATCCAGTATGCAAATATAATAAACCCACCACCACATGCGAAATGAAGCCATCTATATTCTGTCGTAATATACCTACCTCCACGTGTAAAATAGTGCCATCGAAATTGCAATTGTAATCTATCTCCACATTGAAAAAACCCCATCTACAATGCAGTTGTCAAAGGCCACATAATGATAAACCCACCTCCACATGTGAAATATAGCCGTGTAAAAATATAACCACTGTAAACAAAAAACAACCCCCAAAAATATATAACTACCTACACGTGTGAAATGAAACCATCTATATATCTAAAATATAACCACAGTAATAAACCACCTACATGTGTGAAATAAAGCCATCTAAAATATAATCGCTGTAATACATCCACTTGTGAAATGAAACCATCTAAATTGCAACCACTATAATAAACCTACCTCAACTTGTGAAATAAAGCCTTCAAAAATATAACCACCGAAATAAACTCTGGGCCTACCTCATCAAATAAATCCACTTCAAGTATAACCATTGCAATAACAAACCACCACCACTTGTGAAATAAATATAACCACCATAATAAACCCACCTAGTACCTCCACGTGTGAAATGAAACCATCTAAAACATAACCACTGTAATAAACACGCCTCCACATGTGAAATGAAGTGAAGCCATCAAAAATACATCATGATAGACCCACAACTACATGCAAAATAAAGCCATCGAAAATATATTCGCTGTAATAAACCCACCTCCACATGTGAAATAAAGCATTAGAATATATATCCACCATGGTAAACCCACCTCCACATGTGAAATAACGCTATCTAAAATACATTATAATAAGGCCACTTCCACATGTAAAATATCGCTATCTAAAATACATTATAATAAAGCCACTTCCACATGTGAAATAACGCTATCAGAAATTTGTTTTAATAAACCCACATCAATTCCATTATCCTGATATAAAATAAATAAATAAATAAAAAAAACAATCTGAAATACGCCATAATAAAACAATCTGAAATAAAGCCATCTGGAGTACACCTGTACTTCGCTAATCTGTCCCCACAGATGATGTAAAGTCATCTAAAATATAATTGCTGTGGTGTGGTGGTGGTTCTTAAATTGGTTCGTTCTGGTCACTTCTGTTCTTACAGGAAACTGACTGAAGGAGGTCTCCTATTGCAAGTAAAGTTCTCAAAACCAACTAGACTTTCTTATATCTGAGATAACATCTTCAGTGGGACCAAAATTGACCATTTATAAGAGGGGTTTCTTATAAGCGAGATTCTTATATCCAAGCTTTTCTAAGTCATAATAAATAACACTTCGACGGGACAAAATTTTTGCTTTCTTATAAGGGGGATTCACTGTAAGTGAGCTTCTTATAAGCGGGTCCCACTGTAGATCTGTCTGCATGTATGAAAAGACATGTCATTTATTTGAGTGTGCTGTGCATATCTGCTCATATGCATGTATATGTTATGTGTTAGTGTACACATATATGTAATTAGTGTGTTGAAGAAGTACATGGTCCCATTACTTGTACTTTCACAAGATCATATCATTCAAAATCACAACACTTGGAATTGGGTGGCATAGATTTTATTATCAAAAGACACTTTTTTCAGAAGTTACATGATCATACACGTGCATTACTATTATATTATGATATTGTACTATAACATTAAAATGCTAAAAAAAAATTTTAAAGACCACACAAAAAGGATGAATCTTTTTTAATACAGCGAATTTGATTTATCACAACATCTGTCGTCAAAACTGTGTTATACATATACATATATATATATATATATATACATATATAAATTATATTTTATTTAATTTAATCAAACAGAAACTGTATCATCATGTATGTTTAAGAAATTTGCTGTAATGGTAATAAATACAAATTTAACATATTTTTAAAAGTAGCCTTCCAAGCAAAAAAAAAACCCAAGAGTACAAAATCACTCTTGTGGCTTAACACAACTGTGAGCAAAATTTTAACAATCTTCAACAAATGCAAAAATTCAAACGCATAAGTATATTGTAAAAATTGAATCAATAAATGATGTTGAGCAAAAGATGATTACAAAAATATTAACTACTTGAAATATCCACATTAAATTAATTGCCCATTTAACCCAACAAAGTAAGGTAAAGCAGTTCTGAGCCAACAAAAATAAATGAAATAAAAAGATAAAAATAAAACCATAGTGTCGGAATCCCAGCTAGTAACAAGCAGTCTGATCACATGTATTTTCATGAATGTACAGTTACAGGTGACCTATCCTAAAACTGCAGATCTCCTCCATTAGATTTATTCCCAATATCACAGAAACTATTCCCTACAAAAAATTTAAAGTTGTACATTTTTTTACTTTCATGGGGGGGAGAGGCAATGGTGGGTGGGGCCTGTTTTCAGGAGTTTTTCTTGGTGGATTTTTTTTTTGTGAGTGGGGTGTTTGTTTGGCTGGTTTTTTTCCTTTTTTTTTTTTGTTTGGGGGGGGGGGTTGTCTTTTTTTTTGTTTTTTTTTTGGGGGGGAGGAGGGGGGGTTGACAAGTGGGGTTGAGGAGTGGAAAGTGAAATTTTATTTTTTGTATAAAGAATATCAACAACAGTCATTTTATCAGCTAATGCATATGTGTTATTATTTTGATCTTCAGTTTTTTTGTATTGATATGAATATCAAATTTGAAGACAACATTATTTAATTCTTCTGGGATGCAACTCTTCAGGCATAGTTGTTCGCTTTTGTTCTTGTGATTACATTTATGTCCTAGTTGAGACTTCCAATTTAGGGACTGTCATTAGCCTTCAAGTCTGTAACTTCATGCGCACGATCAATTTTGCCCAGAGAATCACGCAGCCATATTATGTTTTCAGAGCAAATATGCTGGAAATGTTTTTGAAATCCTATCAGCCATGTGACACATAATGCACACACACACACACACACACACACACACACACACACATGCAGCACACATGCATGCACACACACTCACACACACGCACACACACACACACTTCATAATTAAACCAATGACAAATTTATCAATGTCATGCTCAACGTGTATTGATGTATGTGTGTTTTTCACATGCCACTTGTTACAAGGTGGCAACCCCAATATGGTCTCTGTGGTCAGAAGGGCTTTTAAAAAAACAGTAAGAATGGATCAGATCCACACACCAGTTACAACAACAAAAATCTAACCCCTTAAACAAGTTCATGGCAAAAAAGACTTTTAGAGATAAAAGGACAGCAGGATAAATCAAGCCAGTATTGCTCAGTTGCCCATACATCAAATTCAGAATCTTTGGAGCATGGGTTCAAACCTCTATGACACACTGGGCTGCAGGAATTTTTCACACAACCATAAAATTAACACCCAATCCATACAAGGATTGGGGTAGACTGCAAACTGAGGTCTCAGTCACAGATCATGCAAGTAGTGTATAACTTGGGAAACAGGGAAATCCCCACAACAAAAAAGCAAAGAAAGTTACAACACATTACAAACATTGTAATGATCTAGCTGAAAACTGTGAGTGCTAGAAATACATAATAATCTCCACTCAAAAAACCAAAGTCCCCATCTCTTAAGTTACAAACATTGCGTGTCTGGTGCACTTTTCTTCAGGGTTTTTAAAATTTTATTTATTGCACTGTTATATGGCAGGTAAGTAAATTCCAACAAACATATCTTATGCTTTCATGGGAAAGTTAGAACAGTTATCAAGATTTTAAAGCATAACTTGATAAAATAAATAAATGTTTTACTTTCTTTTATATGAAGCTTTACCCAACTTGCAAAATCAAAATACCAGAAAAATTCAAGAAAAGTCAAGTCTTCCCTGTAGGAATGGCCATGATGCAAGAGGATGAAAAAAACTGGACTTCAAGCTTTGCTGGAATAAATTTCAAACATAGGTGAAGCCGGTGCAGGTGAGTGACCCTTACCTGGCCATCATTGGGGTCAACCAAACAGCTATGCCTCTGTTGTGAAGCTGAAGCGATTCAATTAAACATGTTAAACATCTTACCCCTTGAATTCATTTCATGGTGAAACCGTTGTGAAATGTTATCACTTGAAAAGCCACCTGCAATCTCAAATGGATCTGTTTGATAAAATTCTTTCATAGTGTAGGGCTGGTACAGCTTAAAGTCGAGATCAAGTCCCGGGTAGTGATTAGTGTCATTTGATGGTGCTCAGAACTACCTGGGTTATCCCTACTGACTGTATATAGGGGTGACAAGTCCTAATATTGGTCAGCCTTTTCAGTCACTTGTGACAATTGTGATGAAGACTATACTGGTTTAACCAGCAAAACTACACGACACCAATAAGCCAGACTGATGGACAGATTAACTTGTTCCAACAAACCCTTCTCTTCACATGTGGGGGAACACTCAAAAGATCATAGACACATCTCTTCTCTTAGAATAAAATTTTTAAAAACTTCATGCAAGAAACAAGCAACATCAGGAAAAAAAAAGTTAGATAAGTTTCTGAGATTCAACATTAAGTAAAAAAATTTAAAAAAAAAGGTTTCTGAGATTATGTATGGAGCCAAACCTTTAAACAGTAAGATCAGATAGGAATTAGCAACTGCCTTTAGGATAATCCTGATATCACATGATCCTCAAAAGAGACCTATGAAAACTCAGACATCAGCTTTTCCTACCAGTGCCTGACAGAGGCTTGATAAAAATTGAATGTACACATCCAGAACTCTGACATGGACCTTGAAGGTGAAAGCACCTGGGCTTATTCTTATGGCTAAGTTAAGAATTAATCAAGTAATTTTTTAAAGCTTTTCTCTTTAATCTTAATCCTACCACCTACTGACTCCATCTTAAAAAGTCTTCTCAACCAAAAAAAAAACAAAGACTTCTATAATTAGAATTAGCAGAATCTGGAAGTTTTGTAATATCTTTCAACACTCAACTGAGACCGCTTGAAAATTAACCATAGAGTTAAAGAAAAAGATTTTAAAGCACAAATTTTAAAAAGAACAAATTTTCAACAGGGGGTGGGGGATTGGGGGTATTTATTCGGCTACTTCAAGCAAAGTGATTTGGCAACAATGTGTTTCTACAAAGCTCCCTGGCGATACAGTCTGCATTCAGAGTTACTCATAGATCCCGTCTGCATTCAGAGTTACTCATAGATCCAGCGTTTCAGTTCAGCATTGTAGGCAAAAAGCTCCTCTTTCTTGAACCATAGGCTGATCTCCCTCTCAGCACTCTTCACAGAGTCGCTTCCATGACAGACATTGCTGAAACAATCCACAAGCAAATACAGTAAGATTATCACATTGTTATTCAACAGTAGTACAAAACAAATCAGATGGCATGTTAAAAAATATACAGTAATACTATTTTTTTCAACCTCCACTGTCCCTCATCGTTCACTACTGCTCGATTCATATTTTCTGGGTTTTAAGGCCCATAGTCAGTGGGTTTTTTATCTCTGAGCTAGAGCTCCAAGGTTCATTAATGGTGAGGGCTTTTAAGTATCATATGTATGTGCGCGTGTGCATGCGTGTGTGTGAGTGAATTTGTGTGTGTATGAGCGCATGCTTTTTTTTCTTTTTTTGTTTGAATGTGCAAACCAAACTTAAAACATACTTTTGATAGTAAGGTTCTGCAAGATGTAAGCAGGAAGATATTTTTTTCTAAATTAATTAAAGAGTACGTTTCACCCTTTACACACAAGTGATGAATTTCCCATAGCTGTAACATGACAATCCATGTTAACAGCTTGATATTGGCAACCACACAAGAGACGCAACTCACCGTCCTGTATCGATAGCGAAGTCTCCACGCACGGTGCCTGGGTTCGAGGCTAAGGGATTGGTAGCACCCAACATCATTCTCCCCATCTTCACCACCTCTTTCCCCTCCCATACCTGTTAGATATGATAATATAAACAATGATACAGGGTACTTTGTACGTATTATTCAATGCACACAGAAAATGCTTTGTATATTTACAATAAATAAGCACTAATTAGAGCATAATGTATACTTGACAATAAAATTTTTTTACCAATACCTTATTTGAGTGCATGAGGTGTGCATAATGTGTGTGTGATACACACACACACACACACACACACACACACACACACACACACACACACACACACACACACAACACACAGTGGTCAGAAAATATATCAAAGACTTTCATTTCACAATCAGACACAAATTTGAGATCACAAAATTAGGCAAAGAGAATAATCAGAAGCACAGAAGAGAGCAAAACTCAGAAAGCAGTTAACTTATATGTTCTGCAATACAGCCAGTCATCATGAGCAGTTTTTCTTGCAAATTACTTGACCAACTCTGCAGGTTTCTGTATTTCTCTGACTCAGTTGTTGTCCTGATTTATCAAGATAAGAAGCACAAGAGTACAGCCCTGCCAAGCAGTCTCAAAGCTGTGCACCTCCTTAGTATCGTCATATCTTCATCTCTTCATCACCATCACGGCATCAGGCCATAAAAGAAATTGCCTCAGGATCTGTTGCCCATGATGACATAGTAACTTCAGTTTCGTTTCCCTACAATTTACACACCTGTGATGAAAGCCTTCAGTAGTCAGAAGTTTGCGGGAGAAAGTAACTGAAGGCATACTGACTGTGGAGGCTGCCACTCAATGTGGGCATCTTATTCAATCTGGCTCCACACCTAAGCCATTATTATCATCAACAAGAGGCTTAGGAGGGTCCTGTGTACCACAGTATGATAGCTCAGAACAAGAACCACTAACACCACCACAGTGACCCACACCCAAACAGCCATGCAGGACCCTTCTGGTTGTGGCTTCATATCAGCTTCATAACAAAGTCTTTGTACATACTGATGATGGTTGTTTGATGGTGCGTCCCTAAATTGGATACATGTGTGTCTGCTGTGACTCTGATACAACCAAGCCAACCCAAATCTGGCACTGGGGGATACCACATGGTGATCTGGGCATGGGTATGGCTGGGGTGATGAGACCAGATGAGCATTGTGAGAACAGCTCAGCAGGAATATCACAGAAACTGAGACAGTACACACACACACACACACACACACACACACACACACACACACACACACACACACACATTTTGCCTTTACTTGACAATAAGCAAAGCTTGAAAAGAATGAAAGAAAGACCGTGAAATAGAATGAAACAAAATTGCTGAGAATACAAAGAGATTAGTATGAAGATAGTAATTATAATAAAAATTTAAAAAAAGGAACAGTAGCAATTCAGTGTGTAATGCATCATTACCATGGCAAAAATAGGTCCTGATGACATGTAATCCAGAAGGTCGGGGAAGAAGGGTTTGGCAGCCAGTTCTGCATAATGCTCCTCCAATTTTGGTCGTGGTGGCTGGGGAAAAGATAAGTTCATTTTACACAGCCATGTTTTCACAAAATCATTGAATAGTTGCATAATGTCCCAATTGGTAGTGTGCTGGAAGTGTCATTTTACAAGATGTTTTCAATATTGAATCCTTTAATTAATGCATGAATGAGTGTATGTTATGTGATATTATGTTGTGTTGTATTGTAATATGTTAAGTGTTGTGTTGAATTATGCTGATATTGTGTGGACACTCAATATGTGTATAGGTTACAAGTATACTTCCATTATTTGGTTCTTGATTTGTGTCAAGTGTACACAGATCTAGTTCCAGTGTATTACCATTCATTCCTTGTGCATCAGTCTGAGGAGCATGTAGATGAAAAATGCCTGCATTAGTTGGGTTATTGATCTAAGTTTGCTTTCTTTTCTTTTTCCTATACAAGAATGTTATTAATATGTGGGCAATAGCCATACATTATTTTCCTGTCAATAGAAGAGGCTCATCATATCCATATGCCTGTAAGTATTTAATCATGCTCTGTGTGTGTGTGTGTGGTGGGGGGGGGGGGGGGGGGGATTATATCAAGGATAATGGAATAAGCACTCATGTGGGTTTTTTTTACATCCAGTCCCCGTGTGTATGCGGTTTTGTAAATTTTGTCACCTGTTCCCAACGGCACACAATGGCCTACTCTTCCGAAAAGCGGAACAGGTTTTAACGTGTGGGCAAGATGTTCTCTGTGTGTGTGTGCACATGGGGCCTCGCTTTATAATCTCATCCAAAGGACTTTAGGGGGAAGTGGAGTCTGCACTGATGTTAACTCCAGAGGAAAATATCCACACAAAAAATCAAAACAAAAAAACCCCAACTAAACCGGGAAAATATCCCCTTGAACGGGTGTGTGTGTGTGTGTGTGTGTGTGTGTTGTTTACACACTCTACTTTTTTTCAATGCCAGTAGTTTTCAATATTTGTGATGAAAGGAGCAAATATGAGTATTGCCAATTTGTGTCCGTGCTCAACAATGTTACATTTTAACTAAATAAAACATGGTTGTGAATCGCGCTTAACCAGGAAATGTACAATTCATAACCTGGGTACCCAGTGGGCTATTGTCTGTCTTTACAGCAAACAACGAGCCCATCAATGCTGCTTTTTTTTTTTTAAACACCAAATATCTTAAAACTATTAGGACACCGCGCTTACAGTCGGAACTGTGTGGGTATGCGCACATGTAGGCCTAGGCCTACTAGTTTCAAATCGAAAATAAAATTAATGAGCAAGCTACATAGGTGTAGGCCTACAGTAAACCACCTTGTCAAAAACGTAGGTCAAGGACGAATGACAAATAAGTAACACTTACCCGACACAATTTACCGGCTACAAGTTTATATCCTCGCTGTTCAAATCGCTTGATGATCTCTCCGATGAGACCCCTTTGAACTCCGTCGGGTTTCACGGCGATGAAGGTGCGTTCTTGTAGGTTAGCTGCCATGTTTGTCGTGACCGTTATTACAGCAAAATCAACCCGGCTCTGCTCTGCTGGTTTCTATAAATAGAATCTCGGCTCAGGCCGTTGAGTCTGCCAAGGTCGATAGTCTTGTATAGGGTGAGGAGGAGAAGGGGGGCAGATTAATCTTTGGGATTGCATTCGTGCAAGTGGCTTCCCAATTCTTTGGGGCATAAGAGTAATGAAAAGTGGCACTTTTTCAGAGTTGTATGTACGGTTGTCTCACTTGAGAAGGTGCTGCACGTGCTACTGTGCACACGACTGTGTACCACTGAAACTTCGTAGTGGCGTTACCCATTAAAATCAGATCAATAGCTTCCGAAAAGTACTGATGATGAATTTAATGATAGGCAGATCCCATAAAAATCCCCACATCCATGAGCATGGTTGCAGTGCACAGGGAGGACACACATCTACACACATACATCCCCCCCCCCCCCCCCCCCCCCAACCCCCCTTTTTGCTGTTTGTTTTGTCAAATATCACCAAGTATGAAGATGCTATAAACAAACAGCGACAACACACACACACTCGCACACACATTACATAGCCCATATACACGCTAGAGTGTTGAATATTGTCAGTCTTGGTCGGATAGGAGAACTGTCACTTTATTATTTATTTATTCTTTATATCGAATAACAGGTATGCAATCATGTCTTTTTTTTCATGGTCCCCGTGTGTATGGTTATTTTTGTAAATTTGTCATTGTTCCCAGCACACGATGCCTACTCTTACGAAAAGCGGAACAGATTAACGTCGTGCGCAAGATGTTCGTGCGTGCGTTCGCACACGGGGGCCGGTTAAAGTCTCATCGAAGGACTGAGTTGCCAACCCATTATTGTATAATCGTTTTCTTGTGAACTTTTTTTTTTTCAGTGTGCCGCCGTGAATGGTATGACGGAAGAAATCTTTTTTTTTTCTTGGGAAAAATGTTTATCATTGAATTTGTGGGTATTTGCCCAAACCCAGTGGGGTTTGTTTTGTTTTGTTGGGGGGGGGGGGGGGGTTATCAGTCAACAAAAACACAAGTATCCAGCACAATCTGATCCTCCCTGTGTCCTTTTATGGGAGTGGGTTTTCTTCGCTTGTTACTTTTGCAGGTTTGCCTACTAGGCTCAGTTGACATTTTGACTTCAGAGCAGCTTTTTTTTTTTTTCTTGTACAGGATACATACTGGCAGGGTTTTTTTCCATAACCCACTTAACATTAATTTTGGGATCTTTTAACACACATTTTTCTTCTGCATGTGCATTATACATATATATATATATATATATTATATATATATATATGTGTGTGTGTGTGTGTCTGTGTGTGTATAATATGATGGTCTTCATATTATAATGGGTGTTGGAATCTCAAGTCATGGATTAAATTTTGGGATCCCGATAGCCTACTAAACTTACCCATTCTTACCATCTATTCATGTTGTTTTTCATTCAACTGCTACCTTACCTATTTTTTGTGTGCTATACATTTAGATCAAAATATAATCACCCAGAATGCAACCAGTCTAAAGCCATTTCACTTCACAAATACTGAAACTTTGCATGCATTATAAATGGCATGGAGGAGGGCAGGGGAGGGGGGGGGGGGGGGGGGGGGGGGGGGGGAGTTGCCAAGTGGTTAAAGCATCAAAATTGTGATTATCTGACAGTAACTAAGTTCCAGTCTGGTGAGGCATTTCATAATCTGTTCCAGGAGAATTTTTCCAGTGCAGTATACTATAATTTAATACAACAAAGTGAGACTTAACCTGGGTAAGATGAAGCTGGTTGTAAATTCTTGCGAATTTATTGCAGACCGGAACAGAGTGCACATGAGAACTGCACGCAGCCCCTACTGTCATTTTTTAGAGCCTCGAGAGAACACTGCGTCATACTAAAACAGGAACATTAAATATTTTGGGCGTTGCAGACACAGCCAGAGGCGATATGATAACGTCTGGACAGTAGCTTGGGGCTGCGCACGGTTCTCATGTGCATATTATAGTGGAGGGATGCACGAAATAAGCAAGAATTCAACTCAAATCCCTCAGGGAAGACCAATACTATAGACCAATACTTAATGAGTAATGCATTACAGAACATCTTGCACCAACACTGAAACTACGGTACTATACTATCTTTCATAAAGAGCAGACCAGCTACAGCCAGTGGCATGGAGGACATGAACATACCCAGCATACACCCTGCTATCTAGAAACTGTCAGAATCAACTTATCAACTGACAAACTGCTTGAAACATTCAGGGTACTGCTCTGAACTGAGGACACTGCCTGAAACATTCAGCGTACTGCTCTAAGGACACTGCCTGAAACATTCAGGGTACTGCTCTGAACTGAGGACACTGCCTGAAACATTCAGCGTACTGCTCTAAGGACACTGCCTGAAACATTCAGGGTACTGCTCTGCTCTAAGGACACTGCCCGAAACATTCAGGGTACTGCTCTGCTCTAAGGACACTGCCTGAAACATTCAGGGTATTGCTCTAAGGACACTGCCTGAAACATTCAGGGTACTGCTCTGCTCTGAAACACTGCCTGAAACATTCAGGGTACTGCTCTAAGGACACTGCCTGAAACATTCAGGGTACTTGACTCTGAACTGAGAACACTGCCTGAAACATTCAGCGTACTGCTCTAAGGACACTGCCTGAAACATTCAGGGTACTGCTCTAAGGACACTGCCTGAAACATTCAGGTATTGCTCTAAGGACACTGCCTGAAACATTCAGGTGTCTGCTCTAAGGACACTGCCTGAAACATTCAGGGTACTGCTCTTTTAAGGACACTGCCTGAAACATTCAGGGTACTGCTCTGCTCTAAGGACACTGCCGAAACATTCAGGGTACTGCTGCTCTAAGGACACTGCCGAAACATTCAGGGTACTTGCTCTAAGGACACTGCCTGAAACATTCAGGGTATTGCTCTAAGGACACTGCCTGAAACATTCAGGGTACTGCTCTAAGGACACTGCCTGAAATATTCAGGGTACTGCTCTAAGGACACTGCCTGAAATATTTCAGGGCGAGGAACTGCTGAACTTCGGTATGCTGAAACACTGCCTGAAACATTCAGGGTACTGATCTGCTCTAAGAACACTGCCTGAAACATTCAGGGTACTGATCTGCTCTGAGAACACTGCCTGACACATTCAGGGTACTGCTCTAAGGACACTGCCTGAAACATTCAGGGTACTGCTCTGAGGACACTGCCCTACACATTCAGCATAATGCTCTGAATGGATGAGACTAAAAACCAAGGCCCCGTGCGTGAACTGAAGGCATGCAGAACATCTTGTGCACACGTTAAATCCTGTTCTGCTTTTCGTAAGAGTAGGATGTGTGCCAGTGGGAACATATGACATTTACAAAACTACATACACACGTGGACTGGATGTAAAAAAGCATAAGAGTGCTTATCCCATTATCCTCGATATAAAAAAAAAATTTTTTTAATTTTTTAATAAAAACACTGCCTGAAACATTCAGGGTACTGCTCTGAGGACACTGCCTGAAACATTCATTTCTGGGTTGGCCTAGCCTACTAGTACTACTCTGAACTGAGGACGCTGCCTGAAACAATCAGGGCACTTCTTAGACTACTTCTCAGGATTGCAGGCAGACAAAACGTCTGAACAATGCAAGGCTAAAATTTGATACAAGGTCAATACTGAGTAATATTACATGAAAAGTTGCCTTGTCAATAGAGAAAGAAACGGACATTGCTTTTTTCTTTTTCGTACCTTGACCAGAGAGCCTCCAGATTCACGAAGGTTGGCATTTTCTAAAGATGCATGCAACCATTTAGCCTTTTTTTTTTTCTTCATTCCTTGGCTATAGCTTTGAGGTTCGCCAATAGCGAGATTGTTGCATATGTGCCTGCCCCCTCCCAACAGTACTAATATTAGGTTTCTATGCTCCTGTAATATTTTCTGCAGACATTTTTTTCTGCAGAAGGTTCCAAAACTGAAATTTGCGTTTTCACAGACAATTCCCAACCTGGATGATAGTAATGGCGCGTATGACAATCTACAGAAATGGGAGCTTTAAGAAAAATTCTGTGATGAGCATTGGGCCCAGATATGAAGTTCAACAGTGAATGAATGGGTTTAATATGTTGACTATTTAATATTACACATTATCACAGCACTAGGAAAAAGGAAACTTATCTTAGCACTTCCAATTTATGGGGTGAAAATAAATCACAGGATGCTTGGTTTTACTTTTCAAGTTTTGTGTCAGTGCATCTTGACCTCTCATTTGCTAGTGCAATGTCTTGGACTGGAGGTGTACAGATTTTTTTTTTGATTTTTTTTGCTGCTGCTCGTCTTCGACGACGTCCCCGTCCTGTTGCTCCCACGCCGCTCTTTTCAATCTTCCTGCCACAGCCATACCCAGATTTGTTGTGTCTCACCCCCAGGGCGGGAGTCCACAGGGAGCCCATCAATATTAGGCCGCCGTGGGACCACCATCCAGAGGGGGGAGGTGTACAGATATGATCCATGTTTTTGAGGACTGCAGTTTCAGAGCAATGAACTAATGGATCTGTTCAGATTACAAAAAGACTAGATGTTTCAAAATAACCTGTGCTTGCAGCCTGGTTTTTCATCACTGATTTGTTTTGATCTTGTTTTTTTTTGTTGTTGAGGGGGGGTAATAAAATGGAAAGAGAGGGACAGTTGCTTTTTTGTTCTAAATTGCTAAAATTTTACATTGATCAAATTTGTGTATTCATAATGAGAATTTAAAAGTATTTGAATTTAAGTCCACCACGGTTGGAAGCTGTAATAAGAATCTGAGTCTAAGACTCAAAATGCAGAACGGGAAAAGCCGAGTTTTACAAGCACTAATCAGAATCCTAGTTTTTAGTCGAGTCAGCAGCTGAAATAATGGGGGAAGAGCTTTTCTGATTTTTGTTGTGATGTATTTGCTTTTTAAAAGGCGTGAGGTGAATACAGTTACATGGAACAATTTCAAGTTGATCAAAAGGTTTATATAGTTGTGTGGGTTTGTATTGTGCAAGCATTGACAAGCATGAATAGCAAACTGTGTTTTAGATCTCTTTAAGATCTGAATATGAGCGTCTATATCAAAGCTGCTCTTTTGTGTGACATATAACTAAAAGGGGTTAAACTTAACCCAAGCATGCACACACACACACACACAGGCACCACTGCACTCCTCACAATAAATCCTATATAACATAGTTACACTTCAGGTGATACAAGAGCACTTGGGTTATTTTTTTTATTTTTTTCCTCTGAGTCGTGACATATTTTTCTCAAGAGTCTTTTACTTCACAAGGATCCCCCCAGATCTGCACACACACAAAAAAAGAAAACGCATATTAGACATCAGTCATACAAGCAGAAAAAATTAAGGATAATTTAAGAGGAAGAGGAGAGACTTTTCCTTGTGATCATTGTACATTTCAGAGATGTCCTCATAGATAAAGAAAATGAAAAAAAAAAAGCCATCCTAGACATACTTCATTTAAAACTGCCTCCCATTACAATACTTGTATATTGCACTTGACCTTTGATATCTGGAAAGATTAATTTACTTTAGAAAAATATGTTGTGTAATACCTTGAATAACGGAACTGGTGGTAGTAAACGGTCAAAAGATATTAGTTCTCAAGGAAAATATTTTTCCCAACACCAACAAAATCTTACCCCTTTAACTGTTGGTGGGAAAGTTTTGAACAAAGCAGAACCACAGCCAACATTAAATTTTGAAATATACTACAATGTTTTGATTCACACACCTATTTTGTGCCAAATGCCTTACATGAATAAAACATTTTATAATATATAAGTAGTAAAAATCTTTGTAAACAATATTTCCAAAATAACCACAAGGTCAAAATAAATTCTTGATTTACTAAAACCCAAAGGTCCCCAACTGACCTACTCATTCGGCTCTAAGACAGAGGGCAAATATGAGCATTTTATTTTCAAAGATTGTAACGATTCTATGATGCACTGGAATATGAACAATTCCGACTGACCTGCTCTTGGATGCTCAAAACTAGGGAGTGGGTGAAAAAAACTTACAAAATATTCCAAAGACCTTAACGAATCCATGATTTTGTTTTCCATTCCTAACCTAAAGCTCAGAGGTTCCCCAATGGTGAGACTTTAGTAGCTGCATTCCAACTTCAGGGATGTTGTCTCGCCACACCTGCATGTATGCATTTTTAAATGTTACCTGCTCCTACGGCATGAAATAACCTCTTCTGAAGGTAGGTTTTTAATGTGTGCACATGATGGTCTGCACGCATTCACACACAGGGCGTCAGTTTTAGTCCCATCTGAAGGACTTTTCTAGGACTTGAGTCAGTATTTATTAACCCAAGAGGAAAATTCCCAAAAACTAGTGCCTTCATGGTGGCTAGATCCAGGGCTGTCAGATCACAAGCCCAACGCACTAACCACTAGGCTATCCTGCTTTCCTAAACCATGATATAATATGAACAGTCCTTTCTGACCTACACATGCTCGAAGACAGGAGTGGGTTTTAAAAAATTTACACAATAACAAAATCTAAATGAATCCATAACACAATACGAAGAGTTCCAACTGACCTGCTCATGGCTGGTCAAAACTGGAGTTTGGGGAGCGGCAGCTGGGGTAGCGGCCTGGTCGGCTGGCTTGGCCCCCTTGTGTTCACTGTAGGGGTGAGGGGGGATCGCCTCGTCCTTGGGCTCCACGATCGACACGTGGTCAGGCAGAGGACGGCGAGGTCCGATCTTTCCTGAGGGGTCCCAGGGCAACATGATCTTCACCTTGATGCCCAGCACACCTGCAAGAAATAAAATGACATAAAATTAGACAGAGACAGAGACAGAGAGAGAGAGAGAGAGAGGAAGGTGGGGTGGGAGGGTGAAGGAGGGCATGAGAAAAGAGAGAAAGACGGAGTGAGACAGAAATAGAGAGAAAGACCGAGACAGCATCAAAGCCAGAGCAGGAAATACTGTCATGCTTCATCACCTGAACTGGAATATTTTATGACCTATACCTAAAAGGCTCATCTGTACTAGAAATACCTAGCAAAATGATCCCTACATGAAACAAGCAAAAAATGTATGCACATTTACAAAAATAGCCATATATATTCAAAATGACAGTACTAACAATTTCATAGTTTTTTGAAAGTCAATGATTTAATGTTTGGTCCGAGTACATGGATGTTTAAATGTGCATGTGATACATGTCTTGTCTCATGGTCATCTTTCATTACTAATCACTTTTGATCAAAGGTACACAAAGACCTGTCCTGACAAAACAGACTGCTTTACTTACTAACTCGCAGCTAATACTGATCACTCTGACAGACCACAATACTACAGAAACCAATGCCTTCTTACATAACTGTCTGATTTATTTCCATGGTGACTTACCCTGACGGAGCAGAACGTGCCTGACGGCGGTGTCGACGTAGTCGTTGAGTGGCTCACCACTGTGGATCATCAGACCGTCGGTGAACTTCATGCTCTTGGCACGCTGACCCCTCAGTTTGCCGGACACCACCACTTCACAGCCCTTAGCACCGCTCTCCATGATGAACCGGAGCACACCATAGCAAGCTCTGCAGTACAGTTTTCAAATATGTAAAGTTGGATGCACTTCAGTGTAACACAGCAAGCTCGAGAAGTTTTTATACTTAAAAAAAAAAAATAATAAAATAAAATAAAATTTTAAAAAAGTAAGATAAGTGCTAATTGGAGTATATCAATATATTTCTATCCATAACAAGCTTTGATTGACAAAACAAAAAACCCTACACATTTTATCATAATCTTACGGTTTGTTTTCAGAATAACTATAAAAAAAATATAAAAAATCAATGTCAAGTTTACAAAATACAAAAAACAAAAGTAAAACCAAACCCCAGCATATGTATTTTAGAATATAACACAGCAAGAGCTGAGTAAGTTGTACAAAAACCAATTTTCTTTCTTTCTACAACTGGATTTCAGTATAAAACAGCACACCCTAGATAAGTTTTCACATACCATGATTTCAGCTAAGAATTTCTAGCCATATGTTTTACTTTACCACAGAAAGCCCTGAATAACACCAAAAACACCAATGCTAATTTGGGACACCAAAACCCAAGCTCATAATAGTTCAAATGCGACGTCTGGGTTTGGATTTTTTTCTGGGGGCTGGGTGTGTCCCATTCTTCAGATAGAGCTCCGAGGTTCACTAATCAAAAAAATTTGAGTATGTAACACTTTCTACCCACCATGAGGGTAGCACATTCCAATTTCAGGGATCTATGCTGGGTATATTCATGTGTACGCAACCCACCAAATACTGACATGAATTGAAGGATCTACAACATGCATGCATATTTCATCTCCTGTGTGTGTAAAATACACAAAGGGAATCAAGGCACAAGCAGGTCTGCACTTGAAGTTGACCTGATAGATCATAAAAATCACCACCCTTACTTCACCAGATGCCACCAAGATCTGAACCCACAAGTTTCATGGACCCAGGTGATCAAGTCAACAATCCCAAACACCCTGCTTCAGCATCCATCTATCTGGTTTCGAAACAATTTATCACTCAGGGTTCAAACAGACTTGGTGGAACAAAATTTTTAGGGCTTTTTAGGGGCCCTATTTTGGCTTTCCCAAAATTAGGGCTTTTTAGGGACTTGTGTGAACCCTGTCACTACGCAAATGAGCACACTTTCTGTGAATGAAATTTACTTGAAATTTACCCATTTTAACTTAGCACTTTTTTCCTTCTTTTTTTATAAGCAGCAAAACAACCTAGTCAGCAACAATGTACCAAAATACTACAGATCCCGTTTATGCAACAAGAATCAAAGATATTACAATTAAAAAGAAAAAGACATCATAATTACTTACCTTCTGACTGCCAGGCCACCAATCAGTTTGTAACGCAGAGATTCACACTGTGCGATGGCACACAGACCTCGTGTGGCCACCTTCTCTGCATACAACT
>CM060321.1:48764821-48779821 GCA_030674155.1 Stramonita haemastoma | reverse complement strand
AGGGACACATCTGCCATTGTACCAATCACAGACTTTGCCATTGAAAATTTATTATAGTACTTGTACAGTTATCATAATGATAATAGCCAGAATCACTGACCTTTCTAAAATGCTTCCAGCAATCATTTTCTAATAAGCTGTAGGCCTATCCCTAATATAGAAATAACGCAACGTCTATGTCACAAGAATCATTTCTATACCTCTGCCCATATTTTCGGAAGCTGTTGTTATTATTATTATTATTATTATTATTATTATTATTATTATTATTATTATTATTAGATTCCACAGTGTGAGGGAACCCAGCAGAAAGTAACGGTACTACCTCTTGAAATAAAATGCCTGATTTCAAAGAAAAGGCCTTTTCTCACTTTAAGATTAGAATTGTTTGAATGTGTGTGTGTGTGTGTGTGTGTGTGTGTGTGTGTGTGTGTGTGTGTGTGTGTGTGTGTGTGTGTGTGTGTGTGTGTGTGTGTGTGTGTGTGTGTGTGTGTGTGTGTGTTTTATCATCTATCCACTAGAAGTAATGTTAGACAGGTAAAAGGGATGGGAAGGAAGTGTGTGTGTGTGTGTGTGTGTGTGTGTGTGTGTGTGTGTGTGTGTGTGTGGTGTGTGTGTGTGTGTGTGTGTGTGTGTCTGTGGTGTGTGTGTGTGTGTGTGTGTGTGTGTGTGTGTGTGTGTGTGTGTGTGTGTGTGTGTGTGTGTGTGAGTTGTTATTTCTTTTATTCATTTATTCTTTTACATCGAGGATAATGGTATGAGCACTCTTGTGCTTACACTAGTCCCCGTTTGTATGCAGCTTTGTAATACTTGCCATGTTTCCACAAGCATACAATGGCCTACTCTTACGAAAAGGGGAACAGAATTTAACGTGTGGCAAGATGTTCGCACACGGGGCCTCGGTTTATAGTCTCATCCGAATGACTTTTGGGGAGAGTGTAGTCAGCACTGATGTGTGTGTGTGTGTGTGTGTGTGTGTGTGTGTGTGTGTGTGTGTGTGTTTCTTTTTTTTTCTTTTCTTTTCTTCTTTAGCCGCCGCTGTGGTCTAGTGGTTAGGGCGTTGTACTCGTAATCTAAAGGTTGCGGGTTCGATCCCAGCTATTCCGCTATGGCGTTGTGCCCTTGGAAAAGGCACTTTAACGGCTATTTTCTCACTCCACCCAGGTGTAAAAGGGGTACCAACCTTGTGTTGGGGGTTAACCCTGCGATAGACTGGCGTCCTATCCAGGGGGGAGTCTATGACTCTCAGTCCCTTAACGCCACAGAAACCGGGATAAGCACGCGGCCTGATGAGCCTTATGGCTCGGGACAGACTTTAACTTTAACTTAACTTTTTTCTTCTTATTCTTTTATATCGAGGATAACAGAATAAGCAATCATGTGCTTTTTTTTCATCGGGTCCCCGTTGTATGCAGTTTTGTAAATATTGCATCTGTTTCCCACCGGCACACGATGGCCTACTCTTACGAAAAGCGGAACAGGATTTAACGTGTGCGCAAGATGTTCTGCTGCGTTCGCACACGGGGCCTCGGTTTAAAGTCTCATCCGAAGGACTTTTGGGGAGAGTAGAGTCAGCACTGATGTTAACTCCAGGAAGAAAATTTCTTGACCGGACTCGAACCCGGGTCTTCAAATTGGCCAGCGCAATGTTCTGACCACTAGGCTATCCGCCCCCTAATGTGTGTGTGTGCGAGCATGTGTGATCTCCATCCCTTCTAAGAGTTTCTTCCTTCTCCATCAGAAGACGTGAAGATCGATGAATAATTGTTTCTGAATTAGACCTGATTTGCCATGTCTGATTTGGGGTTGATATCTCAGGCTGGTTGTTTTTTTTTAATCACCTTTTCTTTCACTTTTTTGTTTTGTTTTTTCCTTTCCTTTATTTTTTCTTGATATTAAAAAACAACAAGATCTCTTTTTTAGCACTATGAATGTATATTTTTGTTGTTGTTGTTGTAATTGTTCATTTTCTTTGAAAAAAAAAAAAGAGGAATCCCTGGTTTCGAAGAGACATCGAAATGAAGCACACACACACATACTACAAATGAATTACGTGTGCAACATTTGATCCCCCCTCAAACCCCCACCCCCCTCTCTCTCTCTCTCTCTCTCTCTCTCTCTCTCCCCCCCCCCCCCCCCCCCCACACACACACACACACAATTATAGGCCTAGGCCTAGCCTAGGCTACTTTTGGTAGGCCTACTCCTTGGCCTAGCCTACTTCCGATGTCAACAAGCGTAGCCACTTCCGGTTAAGATTGACGTGGAAGTGCAGACGAGAAATTTGGTGAGTGATCATCTTATCGTAAAACTTGATTGTATTGCAACTGCATGGATCTTGTTTTAGAAGTTTCAGAATTTCAACGTAATGATTGTATCAACTCGATGATCAAGTTATTGCCTTCCAGTGAGCTATGGAAAAGAGACAAATATCCTTTGTGATTTACCAGTTTGTTTGGGTTTGGGTACCCCCAGCTCCAGTACAAACCAGATTCCATACATGTGGTGAAAGATTAAAAAAACCAAAAAAAAAACAAGAAAAAAAAACAATAAGACAATTACATTAGATAATCTACACATGATTAGGTACAGTGATCGAAATATGTGTCAGAGACACAATGAATGAGACACACTGTAAGGGCCTAATTATTGCAGAATCAAGAAATATTCTGTAAATCGAGAGCAGACGACATGCTTGAATTTGAAAACTGAAATTATCACTTTCAAGTCAAAAACGCTTTTCATCCCATGAAGGGCAATTTTAATTGTGATATGCCTTGCTGAGCACAATATATTGTACAGAACAGACTCTGCAAGTAACGTATGAAGGTCCAGATCAAGGTGCAAAGACTGATTTTGACTTCACCATATTTCTTTGACCTATATTAGTATATTAATTAGTTTACATTGAGTTGAGTTGACTTAGCCATTTGCATTGTTGGTGTCATTCATGTAGTTACAAAGTAAGTGCAATCAACTTACTCACAGGAAAGAAAACCAAATTTTATTTTTGTTCCATATATATATATCCTGATTTGGCTTATACTTTGGCTTCACAGCCTTTTGCATTAAATGTTTGAAAATTACACTTCTAGACTTTTTCATACATTCTTAAGCCTAGTAAGTTTCCAAGTTGTGAATTACATAATTTGTTCTGTTAAGTGGAAAGTTCTGGTAGTGTTGATTGAAAACTTCTGAAAGTCTGGAAAAGGGCAGGAGAATGGACCAAGGCAGAAAACAGAGAGAAGGAGATGACAGAAAGAAAAATAATGAGGCAGTAAACAAAGAGAGGGATAAAAAAAAGAGGGAATTTTTAGCACAGAATTTTAGGTAGGGCTGCTATTTATACTGATAAGCACCTTGCATCCATAAGGGGAAACTTAGATTCTTAAACTGAAAAATCTCATCCTCAGAATGCGTCAGCTGAGCAGAGTATTCTGATGGGGAGGTTAGAAACAAGCTGTCTGGTGCAAGTGATTGAGTGAGTTAGAGACAGAAGGTGGTGATTAACTTCTGTTTTGGTATCACTGACAGAGGGTACCAAGTCAGATGTTAAAAATGTAATGATAATATTCGGAAAAGGTTATTTTGTTAATTTTAAGAGGTGTGTGTGTGTGTGTGTGTGTGTGTGTGTGTGTGTGTGTGTGTGTGTGTGTGGAGAGTCTTCACTTTTAATGTGCATGTACACATGCATGTGTGTGTGAAATATAAGATTTTTTCTAAACTGGTTTGGTTTCAGAACTGGCCCATTGTTCAGTCTTTGAGATGAGTTGCATGTCTTGCAAAACCCAAGAATGGGCAAGTGTATATATATATATATATATATATATATATATATATTATATATATATATATATATACACAGGGTTCGCGATAACCGGTAATTGCCGGTATTTTACCGATTGTAAACAGGGAATACCGAAAATTTCGAAGCGCCGTACGCTACGTTTCCTAGTTGTGATTGACGATAGATTTCGTCTCAAAAAGTTGAAGTGGACATATTCTGCGTTGTCATGCCTTGATTGAAGAACCCCTTCTAAAGTCTGAAAAATTTGGCGCCAGGCAGAATGGCCAAGCAGAAACAGAAGAAACGTGAAAGAATAGACAATCGACGCTATTGATGCAGTAAACCACACAAAGTAAAAATAGAGGGAATTTTTAAAATTTTATTTAGTACTCTATTTATATCTGATAAGCACTCTATGCAGTCCATAGGGATACAGATTCTTAAACTATGAATTCCATCCACAGAATGCTGTCACGAAAGCAAAATTCAAAAGGGAGGTTTTGACTAATGCTGTTCGCGTTGCGAGAGTGATGAGTGAAAACAAAGTGGTGAATTAACTAGTTTTGGGTAACATAAAACAGAGGGTAACATAAGTCAGATGTTCAAAAAAGAATGAAACATAATCGCAGAAAAAATCATATTTTGTTGATTTAAGAGCGTAGTGGATGCGCACGTGCTAGTAAGTTGAGTGTTTGCGTGTCATTGTGATTTAATTTTATGTGCGATCTACCCACCCTGCATGTAGTGTGTTTGAAATATAACGATTTTTCTAACTGGGGTTTCAGAACTTGGGCAGTTGGTCAGTTCTTGAAAGGGCAATGCATAGTTTCAAAATCCCCAGAATGTCAAGTGTATATATACATACACTAATGCCATAATATATTCATGACTATATATGCCATTCAAACTATTTTCTATGACTATATCATGAATGTGATGTTTGACATTGACATAAGTAGATTAAGTCAGCATTTCTTTTTCTTGTTCTTTTTCAGTATCCAGTTGACAAAACAGGAGAATTTTACTTAATAAATAAAGATGTCAGAGATGAGGCTTTTGAAAGTGCAGAGGAGGGAGAGACGGAGAAGACTGCATCCAAAGTGTCTTCAGGTTTGTTATACATATGTCAACATCATTGCTCGTGTCATTTTATTTTTAGTAGTTCCAGTCATGATGATATTTATATTCCTTCAAATTGCAAAGTTAAAAAGTTACTCTGTAATTCTCTTGTGATTTTAAATGTTTTCAATTTTGGTAATGAATGCATTCACTCAAATTACTAATGCTAACATTAGTAACAAGGTATGTTGTAATGTCATGTGATTTTAACACTTTCAATCATTGATGATTGCGTTTACTCAGAATGCAAAGTTAGGAATCACTGTAATTTTTTTTTCTAAAAAATCATATGGATGCATGAATTTGGATGAATGTATTCCGTTATACATTGCTTATAAAATGATAACAAGCCCAGGAATAGACGCGTTACAAAATTGAATCAAACCCAGTTAGGTATTGTTTAAATAATTTGGATATAGTTAGTAAGCACCTGAGACAGTGATATAACACTAAGTGCATAATTTTGGCTTTATGACTGTTATCTTCACTGATATATTTTCATAACAATGCTGAATTTTTATCAAATCAGTACATTAGATTTTAGAAAATCTTATATGAATTGATACTTTTTGGTTTCATTTTTATTTCAAACAAAAAATAATGCTTTTTATTTCATTTGTTGTCTGCTTTTTTTAAATTTATCCTTTGTCTTGTTTTATTTCATCTAATACCCTGGAGTTAATATTAGTACTGACCCCACTTCTTCGAAATTCCTTCAAATAAGACTATAGATAAGACCAAGGCCCAATTATTGTGAACATATGCAGGTCATCTTGCACATGTGTTCAAAACCATGTTCTGCCTTTAGAAGAGTAGGCCATTTGCTGCCAGTAGGAATGGATGACAAGTAAAACCTGTGTTTAAACACCATCCCGGAAATCAGAATGCAGCTACATTAATGGTGGGTAAAAAGCGTCGCATATGATATCATATACATAACCTCAGCCATTTTGTGAACCTCAGAGCCTTAGCTAAAGAATGAAGTAATACAATTATTTTTATTTTGTTTTGTTTTATATCATTTTTAGTTTATTTCATTTTATTTCATTTGTTTTCAGGGAAGCCAACAGCAAGTGGTGAATCAAGCAAATCTGCATCCAATGTAGGAACAGACAAGGGAGGAGGGAAAGCAAAGGGAAAGCAACAGCAACAACGGAAAGGAAAAACAAAAGCTCAGGGAAAACCAGCACCCGACAAAAAAGACAAATCTGGTCAGAAGAAGCCGACAGTAGAAAAAACAAAAGCCAGTTCAAACCCTGAGGATAAAGGCGGAAAAACGGACAGTGACAAGAACACAAAGACTGAAACACAACCAGCACCCAAATCTTCAGAACCTGTGAAAACTCCAGAATCTGCCAAAGTAGGTTCTGCCACACCACGCAGATTTCTGCTAAACCAGATGCTGCTCCAAACCAGATGCTGCCAAACCAGCAATGCTGCCCAAACCACAGCTAGAGAAATCAGAAAAACCAAAGGCCCAGGGTGGCAAGCAAGGCTCAGAACCAGAAAAAGATCCTCACAAAGGAGCTGAGGAAAGCAAAAATGGATCAGAAAAACAGAAAAAAGACCAGGGTGATACATCTGCAGATTCTTCTGAAACGGCAAGCAAGTCTGCCGTGAAATTCGACAAAGCCTTTCATCTAAAACTAAAGATGCGGAGCGAAAAATCCAGCGGATCAGTCCATCCCGCGGGGGGATTCAGGGGATGCTGGGGGGATCCAAGAGCAGAAGAGGGTAAACAGGGAGCCTCTAGGGGGAGTGGTGAAGGTGGGGGAGGGTGGAACTGGGGGTGGGGGTCATCCCTGCTGAACGCTGCCACCAACTCTTTGGAGACATTTTCCTCGCAAGTTGGTGATGATTGTGTAGTGTGTGTGTGTGTGTGTGTGTGTGTATGTGTGTGTATGTGTCTGTGTTGTGTGTGTGTGTGTGTGTGTGTGTGTGTGTGTGTGTGTGTGTGTGTGGTGTGTGTGTGTCATTTGTGTGTGTGTGTGTGTGTGTGTTTGGTGTCATTGGTGTGTATCATTGTGTGTGTGTGTGTGTTTATGTGTGTGTGTATCATTGTATGTCTGTGTGTAAATCACTAAATGTGAGAGAGAGTGGTCTGGGCATGCTCAATGATTAAGGAGAAAAGTAAAAAAATCTCATTTTGTAGTACTACATGTAATATCTTCATATACTTAAAGTTTACACAAATGAAAATGTATAATATTTTAAGCAGGTAAGGCATGTCTTTGTATTCAGTTGTCATGTTTTGGAGGGGGGGAGGGGTTAGACCTGTATAGTTTTGTACCCATAGTCAAATGGAAATTCATGTAAACTTCAAATTTTCGTCAGAGCCCCTTAGAGTTTTTTGTACTAACTGACATAATATAAACAGTGTGCAGATCACATTGACAGAAAGTTTTACACATCATGTGCAGTCCATTGTCAAATAACTGAGGCTATTTTCAGTATTTGCAATTTGAAAAAAAAGTGATTTGGAAAATTGGTAATTTCAGCAAGTTGGCAGTTTGACAATTAAAAAAAAATATGCTATATGCCAATGCCATCATCAAATAATTGAAGCAGTGTTTGATTGGAAAGTGAATAGAAAAACTAGCATTAGAAGTCACACACATGCGCATGCACGCACACCCCACACCACCACACACACCACACACCACACACACACACACACACACACACACACACACACACACACAGTATTAATACATCAGCTGTGACTAGAACTGTAAAAAGCTTTAAAGCACCAGAATATTAATGTCATGAGTAAGAAAATGTACAAAGCAGGTTATGTAGGGGGTTGTAGTGTTCTACTCATTATACATTATAGGGAACTCTTGAGTAAATACAAAGAAAAGGATTTTAAAAGAAAAAGAAATCTATGTATCATTTTGTAATCTGGAAAGGTGTTTTTTTATGTTGTATTATCATGGTTTTTTTTTGTTCTTTAGCTAGAGCTGTGGGGTTTACCAATAGTGAGACTGAGATAATTCCCCCCCCCCCCCCCCCCCCCCCCCCCAACCAATTAGGTAGCCACAGTATGAATTTCGGGGTGTTATGATTTTAATAGATCAGTCCATACTTACATGTCATGTTTCAGCATAATCAAACATGTTAGTTAATGATTAATTTGAAAAATATCTTGGTTATATCATTTAAAAGTTGCTGCCTTCCTAATTTTTCTTTTGTCTGTTTATATATGAATAACTTGGGTTTCATTCAGATACCAAAATTTTCTCCTTTTTAAATTAAAAAACAAAACAAAACATTTTTTACTAGTGACATAGTGTTTATTTTTTTGACAAAATATCATATAAATTGATTCTTCTTCAAATGCTCAGAGAGCATCTACTGTATATAAATATAAATTGATTGAATATATTTGATTAATCATATTATTGAATCTTGACTTCATGATAAAGTATGCAAAGAAAGTGAGTGACTCTACATTCATAAATGCAGCATAGACGAAAGAGTAACTCTATTTAGGGAATTTTTTTGGGCACCCAGTATTTGCAAATTGTTCATATGTGATGTGGACAAAAGAATTTCTTTAGCAGAAGATTCTTTGGTTTTTGACCTTGGGTTTTGTTTGTTTCTTTGTTTGGTTGGTTGTGGGTTTTGGTTTTTTTTTATGTTTTCATTTATATAGGATTTTTATGGTGGATGTTCATTTGTGTAATCTGAGTAATCAATCTGGTGACTCTGTATGTTTGCTATAGGTGAAGGCCTGACAACAATCATTGACTCTGTGGAGTCCAGCTTTGGTGTACCCGATCCTCAGGACCTTGCAAAAGCTGATTCGGCCACAGAACCAGAATCCAAAGCAAAAGAAGCAGAAACAGGTGGGAGTCAGTTATTATTCACTATTCAATTAATAACCCCCCCCAAATTATTCAGTTCATGTCGTTAATGAAGGAAAAATAAATGAAGACTTAGTTTTGTTGGTATTATATGCCAGAAATATTCAACAAATGTTCCATTGATCTTTTTAACAAAAATATTTTATTTGTTTTTGTTTCACTCCTCATTTTTTGTTCTTCTTAATCTGACTTCATGGTGGCATTCATCGCTGGTGAGAATAATCACAGGACTGTGATAAAGTATTTCTCTGATTAATCACATGGGCAGAGGCAAGTTTCCAACCTTTAAAATTTGTAACACACACACTTTCACGAACACATACAGGTATGCGAAACTGTGTTGTGCTCTCTTTAAGTGCCAGAAAAGTCAGGCCCAGTGCATGCGACTTTGACATGTGAGGGAATTATTATCCTTTAAGGAGGGGTTGACAGGAAGAAAAAGAACAAGGCAGAGAGAGAGAGAGAGAGAGAGAGAGAGAGAGAGAGAGAGAGAGAGAGAGAGAGAGAGAGAGAAAAGAAGAAGAAGAAGGAATTCCTAGCACAGAATTTCTAGGTGGGGCTAATATTCTTATACTGACAGGCCCCTGGTATCCCCATGGGGAGATTTCATTTTTAATTAAACAGTATTATGTTTCTGATTTTTGTTCTTATAGTAACAGTGCAGCCCCATGAAAAAGAAGGCTCTGAGGAACCCCCAGCAGACAGAAAAGACACAGGAACCAAGGGAAAAGACAAACAGGAGAAAGAGGCTGCTGAAGGAAAGACTGAAGAAGACAAAGAGGAAAACGCTGAAGGAGGAAGTGAGGAAAAAGCTCCGCAGGGAAGCAGCTGGCTGTCAGGGTGGGGCATGTCCAGCATCAGCAACATGGTAAGTCTGCAGTGGCTAAAAAATTAAAATTAAAAAAAAAGAAGATAAATTAAAAAAAAAAAAGTTTGCCATGGCTGTGTACAAGAAAACAGATGGGTGCTGTAGACGAGTTATTTAGAGTCAGAGAGAGACAGAGAGAGAGAGAAGGAATTCCTTCTTCCAAACAGGCCTCAGTCTCATGGGTCCATGAAGTCACGAGTTTGAATCTCGGCAGCAGCATCTGATAAATAAATTGTGGCATTTTTATGATCTCCTAGGTCACCTTAAAAGCACAGATCTGCCAGAGTCTTAATTCCTTCCATTTATAATTATACATACATATACAGAAGATCAAAAATGCTTTTTTAAGATCTCATAAGTTCTGTCAGATTTGGTCGTAAGGGAATCAGGAACATAACACAGCATGCATCCTGGACTGAAAAAGCGAGCTGCTTTTAAGTCAGAATGAGGCCAGCAAGCAGACCTCCCGCAGAGTTACAAGCATAGGAGAAAACCAGGCACCACATATGTCACCAAATAGGGAATGCAGAGAAGGGAATAGAGATCAAGAAAAGATTCATATAGTATTGCATTAAACTTGGTACTTCTAACTCATCTCCAGCAGAAACTGACAGTGGAGGTGCCCCAGGGAGTAGTACCATTTGCCAGCTGTCTGTTTTTTTCCCTGCGACCTACTTTAAGTATTACATTGTAATTGCCATTTACAATGGTAATTTGTTATTGAAATGTATACGGAGTTGTGTAGATTTGTATTATTGCAATTGATAATATGTTGGCAGTGAACTATACTGAAGTGAAACAGCAGTAAGGCTGGGTCTTTTTCAGTTGGTTGGCTTAATGTCAGCTGTTAAAGTTTTGGTTGCCCAGAGAGTGTAGAATACTACTGTTACTGACTATTGTTCTGTCAGTGTTTCCAACTTCTTCCCCATAAGGATTGACAATGTAGGTTGAGTTTCAGTCAAAAAAAGTTTGGTTAAATACAGGCGTGCTCACTTGGTCTCACACACACACACACATATACACACACACACACACACACACACACACACACACACACACACACACACACACACACACACACACACACACACACACACACACTCTCTCTCTCTCTCTCTCTCTCTCTCTCTCTCTCTCTCTCTCTCACACACACACACACACACACACACACACACACACACACACACACACACACACACACACACACACACACACACACACACACACACTCGCCAGTTTCACTCCTGTGTTTTTTAGCTAACTTAAAAAAAAACTTTGATTGTACTTACAACTCATGAAAATAATCACTAAAGCCAGCTTGAGTGTATTCTTTTTTTCTGATTATAGTTGTAATTATAGTTTAAAGATTAATAAAGGCATCTTAACTTTCAAACATTTTGCAAAATTTGATAGAGAAAATTTTTTTCTCATGTTTGGCAAAATGTAAAATCTTTCCCAGGCCAAAAGCTTGCCCAACTCAAGATTTGTCAACAGTCTATAAAACGTCATTGTAGACATTTTGTACGGGTTTGTACTTGCAGTCCTGAAGAATTTTCACTTGCTCAGTGGCATCCATTTTTTTCCAGGGCAAATCTTTTGTCAACAAAAGCCAGGACCTGATGAACACAGGCTTCGAAAAGGCAGAAAATCTAGCAGCAGGAGGCCTTGACATTCTGGAAACCATTGGCAAAAAGACCTACACCACCCTCACGGAGCATGACCCAGGGTTGCGAAGGGCGAGAGAGTTTCTCCACCCTCGTAAGGAGAAGCCCAGTCTGTCCTCAATGCTGAGGGACGCCAAGGATCGGGCAGAGGAGGAGGTGAAGCATAACGAGGAGATGGAGGAGGCTCGGAAGTATAACTTCACCGCCTTGTTTGAGGATAATCAAGGTTGGTGTTTGCTGTTTCTGGGTTTTTGTTGTTTTGTTTTGTTATTTTATATCATGGTAGGTGTTTTTGTTTTTTTAATAAAGTTTTTGTAACATTAGAAAATCAAAATTCTTAAGATCCGAATAGACGTTCAGATTCATCATTCATTTTCTATTTTAAAAAACACATAATACTTATTTTTGTATCTCAAAAAGTTTTCATGCCAGAATTTTTTAATTAATTATTACCCCAGAAACTGTGAAAAACCTCTGGCACTGACAGGACCCTTGAATCAGATTTTTCCTGGCAGCGAATTGGTTGACCAAAAGAATACTTCAGCTTCAGGGGTACAGCCCCATGACTTTTTTTTTTCAAGGTGATGGGTGCAAGATCCTCTCTCAGAACACCCCCTCCCCCCCCCCCACCACCACCACCACTACCACCAATTTTTTTTTTTTTGAGGGGGGTGATTTTCAAAGGTTGGCAGCTATGTATCATGAACACAGTGCACAAATCCAACATCACTCAATAGGGCCCAGTCAAGAGTGCTAAATTTAGCACACTCCTTTCTTTTACCTAGTCCGTATGTGGTCAGTTCCTGCTATAAATAGCACCAGCTGGACTGGGCTGGGCTGGGATGTGATAATTAGCAGCTGAGAGGAGCTGAAAGCGGGAGGAAAATAACAGCTGCGTGAACCTCGCATTCAGAATAAAGCCTCATCTTTATCCCACAGGCCTTGTACACCTGGAGGCGCTGGAAATGCTGTCTAATCAGAGCGAGCGAAAGGTGCAGTCGCTGCTGTCGGCCATGGAGGAGGAGACCCTGGAGACCATCCGACTGCAGCTGCTGGAGATCAAGGACATCTTCCAGAAGGCCTGTGATGCCCAGGACAAGGAGGACTCCCCAGGTGGGCTGTGGATGCTGATGTTTTTTTTTGTGTGTGCTTTTTTTGCTTTTTTTTTGGTGTGTTGATGTTTTTTGTTTGGGTTTTTTTGTTGTTGTTTTTGTGCTGTTATGTTTTTGTTAGTGCTTTTTTTTTTATTGTTTTTTTGCGTGTTGATTCTTGTTTTTTTTTTTTTTTGTGGGGGTTTGATGCTTTTTATTTATTTTTTTTTTTTTGGCGGCTGTTGATGCTTTTTTTTTTCTTTTTTTTTTTTTTTTTGGGCTGTTGATGCTTTTTTTTTCTTTTTTTTTTTGTGGAGGCTGTTGATGCTTTTTTTTTATTTTTCTTTTTTTTTGGTGGCTGCTGTGAGCTTTTTTTTTTTTTTTTTTTGGCGGCTGTTGATGCTGTTTTGTGTTTTTTTGGTGTTTTTGGAGACAATGGTTTTGTGAGGGGTCTTGGGTATTTTTGGGTGTGTTTGTGTGAAAATGTGTGGGGAATGTCTTATTTTTAGAGTCTTTTTTCTGTTTCTTTTTTTTTCTTTTCTCTCTCTTCTGCCTGTTCCTTCTCTTGCTCTCTCTCTTTCTTCTTCTTTTTTTTTTTTTCTTCTTTTTTCCCTCTCTTCCTTCTCCTCCTCTCTTCTAAAATCTTCTCTTCTCTCTCTCCTCCCTCTCTCTCTCCCCCCCTCTCTCTCTCTCTCTTTTCCCTTCATCCTCCCTCCTTCCAGCACCACTCTTTTTTTTTTTACTTTAAAAAAAAACAACAAAAACACTGGTATAAAGAAAACGATTAACTATTTAAATTGCTTTTGTCTTTATTCAGAGTTGTCTTTTATCTTAAGTATCTGTTACAAATATATTATTCTTACATACAAATCTTTTCACTCAGTAAAAGTAATCTTTATATAAAAAAATGATTATCATGATGAAAGCCTATAAATATATTTACTTTAATAGATACAGTATAGTTGTTATTGTGTTATCAAAGTTATCATTTGAAATAGTACATATCATGTTAATATGTATATTTGCTGTCGTTGTTTGCTACAGTTTTCTTATCACTTTTACTGAGAGTTGTCACTAAAGATAGGACTGCGTGTGGTGCTTCAGTTTACTGAGAGTTTGTCACTAAGAGGATAGGCTGCTGTGTCTTCAGTTTACTGAGAGTTGTCACTAACAGATAGGCTGTTGTTGTCATGAACAGAGGACACAGAGCAAGACTTCAGCAAGCTGGTGACAGAGAACCTGTCAGAGCTTCACCTGGGAACAGCCCCTGACAAGCTGAACCAGGTGTGTGGGCACAACATATTTCAGTGCTTATTGAGTACATTTCTTTTCTTTGTTGTTGCTATTGTTGTTGTTCCTCAGCTAGAGCTCTGAAGTTCACCACTTGTGAGATTTTGGCCTGTGAACTTTCTTTTCTACCACCATTAAGGTAGCCGCACTCCAACTTTGGGATACTGTTGGGAATTGAACTATCAATTTTTCTAGGACAGTCTGGAGGTACCTGGCTCTCTTCTGATTTTCAACTGTCATGGGTACTTTTGACGTGCACAAGCCCTAAGCAAACGGGTCCCTCTGAAAGACTTGATATTTAGTTTGATATTCCCATCAAACTGGGAAGAAAGGGCAAGGCTGGGAATCGAATCCAAAACCTCACTGGTGTACTTGTTAGGCTAGTGCATGTCTAAACGTCCTTCTACCTTCCTCTTATTGATTGAATTACTTAACCAGCTGGGTGACTTGACCATCAGTTTCAAACAGGTGATGCCCACAGTAACAACATGTAAATTGTATGTTATGATGGTCGATGCCATGTGTAGCATTTTATGTATTGTCATGGAGTTTTGGAAATAAAATTTGCTTGTGCTCTTTGCCTGTGCTAATATATCTTCAGTTTAAAGTAGTAATAATGGCAACGTAAAATGAGTTACTGAAAGGTTAAATTAATGTCTATTCACATTTAGTGATTTTAGAAGGAATAATTAGCCTGTGCTACGTCACAAGTATAAATACCTTCTTCTTGTCTCCCTAACTCCCTGAGGAGCCGTTGGGGCACTGCACTGAAATGGGTGTGGCAGCAAAAGAGTTAAGGGATATATACATGTGTGTGTTTGTGTGTGGGTGCATTTGATAGGGCTCAGTTTTTTCTTTTTTCTCCCTTTGTTTTGAGTTTAGAAGGAACATCATTGCATAGCCACATGTAGGTTTGTTTTTATTGTTGTTTGTTTTGTCCATTATTACACCCCATGTGAAGGTATTTTTGTGATGTGTTTTCCCAGGTTCAAGAAACAGTGCACCAGTGGATTGCTGACTTTTATTCCCATGAGGACCATAGTGAAATTTCAGATCCAAAGGTGAGAGGATCTTTTTATGTCTTTTGACATCTTGATTTTCATTTTAAATATGATAAAAGATAAAGGGGGGGGGGGGGGGGGGGGAGAAGAAAAAAGATGATGAAACTGCAAAAAAAATAAAAAAAAAGAGAGAGAGAATTATCTGAAATGCTTTGATGTCATCGCCAGCCGCTGTAGTCATAGTTGTTGGAAATTGGGCTCGTAATCTAAAGGTTTGCGGTTCGATCAGCTTTTGGCTATGGCTTTGTGTCCTT
>CM060321.1:48742321-48762321 GCA_030674155.1 Stramonita haemastoma | reverse complement strand
ACAACAACAAACAACAACAACAACAACAACAAAACCAAGTAAGTAACATTGGCAAAACTTGATTTTGTTATGTGTTGTATTCCACAGCATCTTTCTCAGAATTTCTCAAATCTTTAAAAGGAAATGATAATAAACACTTCACAAGAAAGTATTAGTATTAGTTCTATTTGACTTACATGAAAACCAACAATTTGGGTGTGTTGTATATTATGCTGATTAGCTTGAAAAAAATTCTAAAAGAAGAAAAAGCAATATTGTATAGGTTGTTACTCACACTCTACTTTTTATTGACAGGTTGTGCAGTGTATTGGTCACGGAAATTGATGTCCTAGCCAACAAGTTTTCGCAGTGTCTCAACAAAATCGGGGTTAGTGTCACTAATGTGCTTGTTAATTTGGTTGTGTTTGGTTTTGATTTGCTTTTCAAGCAGATTTTTGGACATAGACTACTCAGGTGTGTGTGTGTGTGTGTGTGTGTGTGTGTGTGTGTGTGGTGTGTGTGTGTGTGTGTGTGTGTGTGTGTGTGTGTGTGTGTGTGTGTGTGTGAAAACCAGAACAATAAGAATTAGAGGTTGTGTGTGTATGTGAAAACCAGAACAATAAGAATTAGAGGTTGTGTGTGTATGTGAAAACCAGAACAATAGGAATGAGAGATTGTGTGCTCACACATGAGTGTGCATGCATGCATGTGTGAAGGATCTTCAAGCCTATATTTCGGGCATTTCTCAACATTCTACTGAAATCATAAGTCGAGTACCCTCTATGCTTCCTGTCATGAGATACATACTTATTGTAAAATGATATACATACTTATTATAAAATGTTGCTGCATACTTTGAGTTAATAAGAAAAGCAATAAGAAGAGCTGAATACAAATGGTAAAAGTTTGTTCAACTATTAACCATAGTCAGTCAGATGGTAAAAATATCTTTTTCTTTATTTTAACTGTGATTTTCACATTGTTTATGTTTTCAGACTGTGTGAAATATATTTCTTTTATATAAACTGTGTAAACAAAAAGCTTTTTTCTTGAATATTGACATCTTTGTGCCTCTGTATTTAAAAAACAACAAAAACAACAAAAGATGAACCAGCAATCTTTGTGCATGACGTAATTTTTGCCTTTTTAAAAAATCTTCTTTCTCTGACTTTAAGTAGATTTGGAAAAAAAAATGACACATTACCAAGTGCAGAATGTGCTTTATAAGACTGGTCGTTTTGTGATGTTTTGAACAATATCAAAGCCTTTGCTCCATCAGTCTGCTCCTCACTGTATAGCAAAGCAATGTTTTGATTTCCTTTTCACTTTTTTTTTTTTTACAGGAAGAGAAAAAGAGCACAGAAGAAGTCAACCCAATGGTCACCAGTGTCTTCTTGGAGGTAAGAATCAGTTTAAGTTTGATGCACTGTATATGATGTTGTGTGCTACCTATGGACAGACACATCCATTTTCTGTAAGATTCTGAAATTTTCTATAAATTTATCTTTTGTAATCTAATTGTTCTTCATTATAGGTTTCTCTGAATGTATGTCTAGGTCCATGCATGTGAACATGTTATATGTATTTGAATAAGCCCAGGCAAAAACCTCTTGCCATAAGAACTGAGAAAAAAAACTATAGAAGGAACAAGAGATCTTTGTAAGATTGATAAAAAAAAAATATCAGAAATAAACTTTTGGGCAGACTGCCACTGTTTTCAGTCATTCTTCTTTATTTGGCTATCATATGTACACACAGACAATTTGTACAACAGGCATTTTATCATGACAGAGTGGAAAGTGAATGCTTTTCTGAGTGCTAGGTATTTTGAAAAAAAGGGACTGTATGCCAGTGTCTGTCAGCTGTCAGTGAGCATTGTGCTCATCACACATTTAGTGCTGTCAGAATCCTTGCCATTTGTTTTATCTTCCCGTTTATCAGACAGACGACTATTTCATCTAGGACTATAATTATTAGGTTGCAGTTAGATCTATAAAATTTGTTGATTAGAGCATCAAATTTGTGACCTGAGGGTGTGTGTGAGTCTTTGCTGAGTTATCTGTTAGAGGAAACTTTTCTTCTGGAGTTAACACTGATACTCCATTCTTGTCCCTCAGAATAAAACTGCAAATAATCCCTGGTCAGAATATGGTGGCTACCTTAATGGTGGGCAAAAGTGGTTTCATGTGCAAAATCTCACGTTCGGTGAACCTTGGAGCTCTAGCCGGTGAATGAAAACAAAATAAAACCCTAAAAAATTGAAGTCCAGTGAAGCAAATCATGCAGAACGTCTTACACATGTGTTAAAACTCCATCCACCTTGTAGAAGGTTAGGCCATCTATGGCTGGTGGTATGAATGACACCAACATACCTAGCATGCACGCTGCTACCTGGAAGCCTCTTACCTGCCAGGTTCCACTTACCCATGACACTCTGACAAAATTAGGGTAGTATCCTACATTTCTTTGAAAGGGGTTTAGGGAGAGGCTAGGTGAAATCAAGTCATTGTCAGAGATAATACAGAAATAAGTATGGTTGTTTTTTTTTCATTCCTTGGCTAGAGTTCAGATGTCCACCAGTGGTGATATTTTTGCAAAGATCAATATACAAAATTTCTTTTCAATAAATATGTTATCTGTTGTGAAAAGAAGCTTGCTTTCCAAAGAAATATTCCATCTGTGTATTTTAACGCCTTCATTATCAAAAATTGTTTCGTGAAGAATTACACCCTTCAGTTTGAACAGTCATCTTTATTTGAGTATTTGTTTTCTGTCATTCACCTTATCCTTCATACAGGTCTTTACAGTCCTTGTTTTCTTTTTTTCTTTCTAATAATTGAAGGATTGTTTTTATTTTTACAGGCAAGCAATGCCAGTGGCTACATTCAAGATGCTTTCCAACTGCTGCTGCCAGTTCTCCAGCATGCTGCCATTCAGTCTGTCTTGTAGCCGTCCAGATCTGCTGATTTTTTATGCCGCCTACTTCGTCCAGTGATGTACAGCCACTGAGGATTTGTCTTGTTAAATACATGTAATAGTCCCCATATTGCATGGGAATGTGGGACTTTTCTGTGCTGAGACTGTTGTAGTTGGTTATTATGTATAAACTTGATGTGTTGTGTCTGTTGTTTATGTGGTCAAAATTTGGAGAGAGAAAAAAAGAAAACACCAAGAGGCCTGTCACCTTCACCTTGGGATCAGGAATTATGCAGGGTCAAGAGGTTATGGGAAAAAATGTTATATGTTAAGTGAATGTTACAGGGTTGGGTTGGTGTTTTTTCTCCATAGAGTTTTGTTTTGGGTTGGGTTTTTTTTATTTGATGAGAAATGGGTTATTATTCAGTTGTCAATTTTGTCAGTGAATGATATCCATATTTTGCTTTGATTTGTCTTTTGGCTTGATGTCAGTTGAGCCTATTTTGCATTTCAGTGTTAGTGATAGAAAGGAGATAATTCATTGTAGATAGTAGAGTAGTATCACAGGTTTGAACTGTAAAAAGATAGGGAAAAGTAGGTCATGTTTAGTATGCACTATCTTTGTAAAGAAAGGCTTACAAGATTATTTGTACATATGGTGGTGTCGTGGATCTTTGTATTTCTGGCCATATCCTGATAACATTGTGACGGACTAATCAGTGCAGCTGATGTTCCAATCTGAAATTCTTTGGTTCAAAGTGTCAGTAATTTTTTTTTTTTATTGTTCAGGTTAACATGACCTGAGTATTTGTTTTGTATGCAAGCAAAGAATAAGACCATGCTTACGAGAAGATAGCAGGTTATCAGTGAAGAAATTTGGCAGCTGATGCAAATATGGGAGTAGCTAACACACCCCGATTTTTGCATAATCAGTAGCACACAAGTGTGGGTCAGAAAACAGTCTCTGGGTACATTTTTCTAGCAGAATACTCAAGCACGCATAGAAATTCACACATATACTTTTGTACACATGAATACACTTATACAAGAATAAAGACTTATGTTTGCATGCTTGATCATTTAGACTCAACCACATGTATGCAGATACACAAGTTGACTCCAGTACTCTTTGGGTTTTTTGACAAATAATTGTTTTTACCCTCACTCTTTTCTTTTTTTTTCTTATTCATTTTCTATGGTTTAGTTATAGAACATTTGTATTCAACATAGAAATATACAAAATGCAATAGACCAACATTGCTGATATTTAACAAATACTGTGTAATCTGTGTGGAAAATGTGTAGTGTAGTGAGAGATGTTCCAGAAACTAAAAAAAAAAAAAAAAAAAAAAAAAAAAAAAGTTGATCATATTAAGCATACAAACTTCTTATCCAGTGTGCCTTTCAGTATCACAATGGTTTTCAAGAGTGAAACAGAGTGTGTATTCTGGGGGATCTATAAATTTAAGGTGGGGATCCAGCAACAACATTGAAAACAAGAAGACCCTAACAGCTGCCCGTGTGCATATTATGGTAAATATAACGTTTGTACAAAGTTTGGTTTTGACCCATTTTGCCAGTATTTCTTTTCTTGTTGTTTCTTTTTCATTGATTGTTGGGTTGGTTTTTTTTTTTGGGGGGGTTGGGTTTTTTTTTTTTTTCAAAAGTATGTCTCTTAATTGATACAATAACCAACATTGTAATCTTAAATATTGCATAAAAAAATATCTTGATGGTCATATATAATTGTTACAGGTTAGTGATTAAAAGGTAATGCATTGAATTTCAGAGTATCTAGGTACAAAATGGGAAATAGGTCATGTTAGTTACATCTTGTGAACTAAAGATTATTTTACATGGTGGGTGTGGGAGGGTTTTGTATTTGGCCATAACTGAAACTATTGACGCGATAATCAGTGCAGATTGTGCCATCTGCAAATTGCTTTTGGTCAATGAGTGTCAGAAAATGATTTTTTTTCTATGCAGCGTTCATGACCTGAGTAGTTGTTTTGTATGCAGCACAGATATAGCTGCTTATATATTGCATTATCATGTGATTCTTGAGCGCTGACAATATGAGTAGTAGCATTTTTGCAATTTACATGGTTTCGAACTCTTGGACTTTTCTGAAAGCCAAGCACAAGAATTCATTAGTCCATAATACTCTACAGCATTTTACGTTAGCATGCTTGTCTTTGCCTCAACGGATTACATTTAGCAAATACGCAGTACCCGGACTCTGGATTTTGAAAATAATGTACCTCACTCTTTCTTTTTTTCCATTTTCCATGCGAGTATAAAATTGTATTAAAAGAATATACAAAATCATAGACTAAATTGCTGATCCATTTAACTACTGATCTGTGATGGAAAGTTGCTGTTAATGTCCAGAAACTAAAAAAAAACAAAAGTTGTTTCTTTCACAGTACAAAGCTTGCTTATCCTGCGTGCTTTCGGGTCTAATTTTAAGAGTGGGCAAAGAGTGTCGTATCTGGGGGCTGATAAAGGTTAGGTGGGGAATCAGCAACAATGTACAAGGCCCATGACAGTGCTGTCAGAAAAACTAACGTTTCAAGTTTTTTTTTTTGCGAGATTTCTATTCGTGTTCTTTTCAGTTGAACGTGGGTTCGGGGCTCTTTTTTGTCGGTTTTTCCTTTTTTAACAATGTCAATATAAATAACCACAATTAATCTTATATTGCTGAACCCTGGATTGTATGTTATATCCATGGTCATATAGTAATGTTAATTTATTCTGCTCTGAGGTACAAAATAGTATAGTTTTGTAGTTTCATCTGGTTGCTCATTTTTATATGTAGATTTTAAAGTGTAAACAGCAACTAAAGGTTAGTGCCAACCTTATGATTTCGCTGATAAGAAATATTTGGGGGTTCCCCCCCCAAAGAAAGCTAACAGTTGGTTCTTTAAGTATGACAAGATGAGGTAAGTGTAAACATTTTCTTCATCAGACTTACAACAGGTTTACAAAAAAAACCTTTCACTTTGTGTATATTTGTTTTATTTTAAAGCTTTATACAATGTTGGGAAAGTTGCACTAAATGGAAACTCAGCACATAGTTGCTTCCCCTTGTCTTTTATTTTTACAGAATATGTATATTGACATACCAAAAAAAAATTGCAAATGAGCCCACCATATAAAAATATTGTTAATCAATATTGTATAAAGAATATCACTCAAAAGCAATAAACTGCTAACCTTTCCACTCAAAATCAGAAACTGTGCAGTGAAATTTTAAACAATAATTTTCGTATTTTGTTTCATTTCAAGGTAAATCACATTATGGTTGTGCATATCAAAGTTATTGATAATGGAGACATGATGTGTGTGTGTGTGTGTGTGTGTGTGTGTGTGTGTGTGTGTGTGTGTGTGTGTGTGTGTGTGCAATGTATCTGGCACTTCTGCTGATATTAGATTGTTACTGTTTGAATACTGAATGTAAGTCAATTGTCTGCTAGTATTTTCATTGTGTTGAATTTTGGTTATATCTACATAAGAAAAACAAGTGCATCCATATGCAGCAGAGAATTAACTTAGACATTTTATTCTGTCTTATTTCATTTTTGATGTTTTCTTTCTGTTTCTTTTCCAGGTCTTCTCTCTCTCTCTCTCTCCTCTCTCTCTCTCTCTCTCTCTCTCTCTCTCTCTCTCTCTCTCTCCTCTCTCTCTCTCTCTCTCTCTCTCTCTCTCTCTTTTGAGGTTTTTGTGAGTATTTTTAGATTTCACATTTTAAGTGGATTTCTTTTCTGAAAGAATGTCTCTATGGGTGGTGTGAACTTTTTTTGAGAAACACAGTAAAATTCAGGTAAAAGGTTAGTGAATGTGCAATTTGTACAGGATGTTTTTATCTGCATCGATGAAATAACAGCAAAAACAGTCAGGTCAGTAGATTCTGGTGGATTTTGAAATAGTTGTGTTGTACTGCATACGATTTTGATTTTATTTTGTGTATTAAATGTTTTTTTTAATTTTGGAATCATTATTTGCTTGATTCTCTCTGATTTTTAAGTTGTTACATGGTCTGCTTCTATTGGTTTGTGCTTTATTTTGATTTAGGATTATGAACTCTTACTTATTTGCCTCAGTTTGATTTTGAAATAAAATGCTCTATGTTCTTAGACATGAAATTTGTGTTTACTTTTTAAAATTATTATTATATATTATCTTTTCTTTAATTTTGAAATGTATTGAATGTTTTTCTGATATGAATTCTACTTCTTTGTAGCTTAAAATAATTTTGCAAGTTGCTTTTTTTGATCTGAATTTTTTTTTTTTTTAAATAATTATTATTTGCTCAGCTTTCTTGGATTTGGAAAGTGTTATGGGCAGTACCTCTTTTAGTTTTGAAATGTACAGTGTGCTTCTCTTCCTTTTCTTTAAAATGATGTGTTATACTTTCTTTGATTTTGGAATTATTACATGCTGTGCTTTTTTTTCATAGCTTTTTTCTTCTCTACTGTCTCTGTTGTTTGAAATTATCATGTTCTGGACCTCACTTGATTTTAACAATATTATTTTTCTCTGTGTTGTTTGTTCTTGAAGTTAGTGTAGGCTGTACTTCATCATCCCTTGAGCCATACAACTACTGTTTTTGTATGATCTGTAAAATATTCAAATTTGAGTAGGGTATTGGATAGCTCAGTTGTCAGAGTACCTCTCTCCCCAAGCTAGGGTAAAGAGTGATGAGCATGGGTTTCTGGTGAATGGGTGCCCAGTCATCATGCTCCAGTATAATCACCCAGCTGTAAATGGGTACCTGCCCTCTTTACAGAGAGGGAAGGTAAAGCAGCGAGGGAGAGGAGATGGGTGCCATCTTCAAGATGCTGGCCCCAAAGGAAGCTAAGGTCTCTGACACTGTGCACTGAACACCCACGTAGGTTATGGGACACCTTTACCTGTCTCTAACCATAGCATTAATTTGTTCATTCAGATTGTATCACAATTGGGACGGCATTATTTTCCATACCAATTTTACATACCAGTAAACAGACAGGTAATAGGGTATCATATTTCTGCAAATCATTTACCTTTTGCATTTTACTTGACATCAATATCTTGGTTTCATTCTTTTTGAGTCTTACACGTTCTTTTCTTGTATTGGGGGAAGGGGAGGTGGAGGTAGGGGGTGTTTTTTGTATAGGGGTTAGAGTTGTTTTTGTTTTGTTATGGGTTTGATTTTTTTGGTTTGTTTTGCTGTTTCAGTGATGTCTTTTGTAGTGGACTGACTGACTGACTGACTGTAAAAAATATGGTAGCTGAAGTTATATTTTTGAAATCATTTCAGTTTACGTGAACATGCATTATAGTTTTCATATTGTTATTATGGGAAAAAAAATACAATGGAAACATATTTACAAGCGCATGTTACCATAAGTCACTGGCATACTCACATACATATTTATGCATGCATGTAGACATGCATACACATAAGAGGTCCACATGCACACACACTTGTATACACACACATAGAAGTATACACACATGGACACACTTGTATACACACACATAGAAGTATACGCACACTAACAGAAACATGCACATACAAGCTGCACACAAACACACCCACACTCTTGACACTCAAAAACAACTGTCAGAAACTGACATTGGCTTTTTTGTTTGTTTATTTGCATAGTGAATGAAATTTATTTGTTTGTTGGTTTACATTTCGTGTTGGCTTTTTTTCTCCATTGTTGGCGTTTTGTGTTGCTTATGATTATGCGTTGCTTATAATTATATTTAATCATAATGATATAAGCAAGTTGTCAAAAATGGGAGGGTATGAAAATTGGTGAAGAGAGGGTGCTTCTAACAATGTACAATAACCTTAACCTTAATTCTCTCCGTGCCAGAAGGCACATAAGGCCTGTAATGTACAATAACTGTAGAATAAAAGTTAATTCTGACATAGCATTAATGGATATAGTCAATCCATTAAACGTTTACGCTTACCCTGTTGTATCATTACTTAGTTGATTATCTGTTTGACAGGGAGGACATTCAAAAAGGGTTAGGAAATAAAAAGGAACATAATTTCTTGTTGACTCTTGAATGATTGGTTTGTTGTCATTTTGTTAGTGTGAGTGATTCTTTCTGCTAAGATGTTCTGAAATTTATGAAAAATGTTACATTAAAAAAGGGGAAAAAAACCTGGAAAGCGTTGCATGCTATGAAGGCATTAAAATTATTGTTTACCCCGGAGTTGCTGTAAAATTGGCCTGTCCATTCTGTTGCAGCACATGATGTTGACCATATAAAAAAATGCAACATACATGATTACTACAACACAAAATGATAAAAACATACAAGCATACATATTAAATATAATTGGGAAGGGGGAAGGCAAGATAGCCCAGTGGTTAGAGTGCTATGCTTGTGATCTGATGGTCTGGGTTTGAACCACCACCAAGGCACCTGTTCAAGGGGACTTTTCCTTTGTAGTTATTATCAGTGCTGACTTCATCCCCCAAAGTCTATCAGATGAGATTATAAACCAAATACCTGTGTGTGAACACATGCAGAGCATCTTGCGCACATGCTAAAACCTGTGCCGCCTTTCAGAAGAATAAGCCATTACGTTCCAGTAAGAATGGATTTTAAAAATGCATGCATACTGGTGTCATGTTTAGACATCATCCCGGAACTGAAATGCAGTTAATACAATGGTGGGCAAAAACAGTTAAATATACAAAATCTCATTATTGATGATCCTCAGAGCTGTAGTCAAGGAATGGGGGGGGGGGGGGGGTGATGATAATATATATAATGTGTGTTTGTGTGTGTGTATGTATGATAGACGCTATAGCCAAGTGGTTAAGACCTTTTGACTTCAATCTCATGGGTCCATGAATTCATGGGTTCGAATCCTGGTGGTGTCTGGTGAAATATTGGTAGTGATTTTTATTATCTCCCAGACGAACTCCCCAGTAGTCCTATTCCTTCTTGGGGGTCCCAAAGAAGCCAGAACTATATCCTGTGTCATTTGGGTGCAGTTCTTGGCATGTGAGTGCAACAAGTAGTTTGCCATTGCTTTCTTGTTGTATGCATCTTTAGTCTGGCCCCTTCCTCATCAAGCTGTCCAGCTTGGTTGGATCTTCTAATCTAGGTACTCAAGTCCCAGCAGGCATAGCTTGTGGGAAAGTAGCTGGCATGCAAACTCTACCACCACACGTGGCAAATGCAAATGGTCGATATGGTGTTTAATGGGCAAAAATGGTTGCACACTGCAGTCACTACATCTTATTGCTGGTGAACCTCAGAGCTCCAACCAAGGTATACAAAAATATATATGTATTATTAGAAAGTTTAATGCATCTTCTATTAAAATACACATACTCTGTGTTCATGTGTGCTTCTCATTATCTTTGAGAATGCTAGAATAATGACACAAAATGCTGAAAAAAAGTAAAATTTGGAAATGCGACTATACTTACGATAGAAGGCACGAAGTATCAGTAGCCTAATGCACTGGGGTAAATGACAATTCCCATCAAAGGTTTGCATGGGTCTAAGTCTTATAAATAAGTTTGAAGTCATAGGTCTGTCTACGAACTGCACACACAGTAAAAACTCATTCAGCACTGGACAGAGTCTGACTTTCAGTTTGTAGCTAAACATCTTTTCTGTGGTACAAAGGATTCATGATCATTGAAACACAACTCCAGTAGGAAAGATAATTTCCGTAAATGTGCAAGTTGTGTCCCATGCATTGAACTCGCCCGGTGTCTTGAAAAATCAAACTTCAGCTGAAGCCAAAGCTTTGGCATGTCACATTGTGTGTACGGTGTGCAGAAGTTATAGCTTCAGGTCAACACCAATAACATTGATTTTAATACATCACGAAAAGCACCCCACCCCCAACACACACACACACACACATCTCCAGACTCTGAAGGTATTAATAATATGTACACTTGCCACAGGCATGGAAAGGGGAGGACAAACCCCAAAATAAGTTCACTATGAAACCAAATCAAGACAAGCTATTGAATCACAGACCATTTTCTTTATTGCATGATGGTCAGTGGTAACGAATGATTCTATGAAAGGGCACTGGGTTCCAAATTACTTGCCAAGGCTGCAGTCAATTTTTTCCTTTCCGTGTACGTCCAAGCATTGAGTCAACAAGGCCCAACAGAAACAGATTCTGCAGTGTTGGTCAAGTCATTGAAGTAACACACTCGAAATCACATCTGTCAAGTGGATGATGCTCGACTTCAAAGTGCCAGTCTTCCTTGGGAGAGTTCATAGCAAACTCAATCTTGGATGAATCCTGATGAAGCCTCCCCCCCCACCTCCCTTCCCAAAGAAACCAGAACATATAAACCAACAAGCAAATGCCCGCCCCCCCCCCCCCCCCAACTGGACCCGTGTGGACACTATTCATGCACATTTTTTTCTAATAACTGTGAAATAGGAGCAGTATGAATACAACATACATAAATACTACGACTTAAAAACAAGCAAACGCACTGATACAAAAAAAGTATATTTCAAACAAAAAAGTATATTTCAAACAAAATTAATGGTAAGGAGGATGGTTTTCGGACGGTTAAGACGTTCACCTGCCTAACAAGCAAACCATGAAGTTCTGGGTTCGATTCCCCCTTCCCTGCCCTTCCCAGTTTAACGAGAAAATCGAGTGTCTAAGTCATTTGGATGAAGGAGGCCCTGTATGCAAATACACGCAGAATATCTTGCGCAATCATTAACGGGGACGGTTGAATGTTCAAAAATCTCATCACTGATATGACCCTCGGAGTTCTAGCCGAGGAACGAAACGGGGACAGAAAACGGTAATCAAAAGTCTGAAGACACAGATATAGATTCTCTGCAACCCTAGTGCTACACCTACCAGAATTTCTCTTTATGAGATAATCAAACTTTGTCTTTGATCATGAAAACCGTAATATTTAAAGCAATTTGCAATCGTAGGTGATGTAAAATATAGTCAATGTTAGAGAGAGAGAGAGAGAGAGAGAGAGAGAGAGAGAGAGAGAGAAAAGAAGAGGAGTCTAAAATCGAAACGAGTCGCTTCTTGTGATCGAAAACGTGTGTCAAAGCACAAAGGTCAAGGCTAGTTCTACAAACCTTGACCTGTTTCAAGCATCTCGTGCATCGTTAAAGTGGAATGATAGAAATTGCTTTGCCACGTTTTATTTGGATAGTGTGGTATCATCTAAGTGTGGCCATTATTTTTCATAATTAAATGTTGTTGCAAAAATAACTCTAGATATTTTTTTTCTTAGGAGAGCCTTAAGTTAGCAGACCGAAATTGTCGTCTGCATCTGGTGGAATAGGGGCCTAGGCCTACAATACGGTTTGCATCCTGAACACAGATTGTCCCATGACTGGAAGAGAAGCCGTGGGAAATGGAGAAAATCAGTGTTCCTAAGGTAAGTGGTAACAATTATGGGTGTTGCAAATCGTCTGTGCATTGTCCGCGTGAAAATTCCGTTGTGATTGTGAAAGTAAAAGCTCTCAGTTCTCTTGAGTCTGTCCCCGTCCAATCATCCATGACATAAGATCGAGGTTCAACTTCTAAGAGATTGAAAGTAGACCTGTTCCCCTGATATCATGCTTCGAAAGCTGTCACAAACTTGATGTTGTGAAAACTTAGGGTTGCAGTCTTTGACAACCCAGACAGACTTTCAGCTAGGAAGAATGCAGGCAGTGTGGTGTGTGCATTCCCAATGTTTTGGAGAGGGTGGGATTTTTTATATGGCTCAAAGGGCACTTTAACAGTGGATACTACTTACTACAAGAATGGAAACATTTGTTATAGAGAGAGAGACTGAAGAATACAAAATGAAAATATTTAGAATGAAAGATTTATAAGTTGTATGTAATACATCATGTAATAATGTAAAAACTTGAGAATGGAATTTACTACTAAAGTACTACTACTAGGGCCTACTGCTGGTCTAGTCCAGTTGTTGGAAACAATGTTTTTAAGTTGTTAGATCTAACTTGGTTGCACAGGTTTGCAGCTAATGTCTAACAAGTGCGTATTGTCAGTAATGATATCCAGTACTGTGTATGCTGTCTACACTGATGTTTTAATTCACTGAAAATAATTTTCTTAGGCCTACTTTTTGAGTTTATTTCCAAATTTGAGTGCTTCTCATGGGTTCTTGCTGAAGGTGCTAATTCACATTCAGCTCCCTAGTATCATATTTTTTAAAATTCTATGCCATATTAGCTTATGATTAAACAAAATCTGAAGCTGTTAATAATTATTTCTTATTGTTGAAATATGCATGGGTGCTTGCGTGCATGCACGCACATGCATGCACACACATGCTTACACCTACACTCACACGTGCACACACACATGTATGCATACAAACAGGCACATACCTATAGATATAATAAAATACATGTATAATTGTGTAAAATTTACATAATTTTCCTCATAAAGGTAATAAGTTTGATAAATTTATCTCATAATTTATGCTCAGCTCTCCATACACATTATTAAGTGACAGTGACAGGAGTGAAACTGGTGAAGGCAAGTGGCAGTTATTTTTCATGCATTATGGTTTGGTCAGGCTTTCACTTCAGCCATATCAGCTGTAGGACTTCATTACAAGTGCATTCTGATAATAGGTTGCTCTCTCCAAAACAGAGTAGTATCAAGTAACACAAGGCATAGGGCGTCTCTCTCCTTCAGTCTCAAATCTCTTGTCTGTCTCACTGTCCAAATCTGTCTATCTTTTCTCTCTCTTGCTCTCACTCTCTCACTCTGAGTCTCTTTTTCTTTTAAGGGTGTTCCTTTTGTCTGATTCATACTTATCTCGAGATCTGTCAGTCTGTGTTTAGATTATCTAGCATTGAAACAGAAACAAAAATAGGTTACAGCTGATGCATGAATGGAAATAGTGGTTTCAGTCTCTTTGTCTCTGCTTTGTCTACAGTCTGTTGTCTGCCTAAAGTGCTTTTTCTGTTATATTATAATTATATGGTGCAATGACCAAGAAAAAGAAAAATATTTTCTGCCAAAGTTGGGTGTTTTTTTAAAAAAACAAACTTATCTATGTGGCTGAGGATGCCAAAGACTGGAATTGAGGAGTAACAAGAGTTTGTAGAAAATATCTGAATATGATGAGAGAAATTATGTTATGCATACTGCATTTGTCAGGTGATATATGGCAGCTATTAATTATGAAATCATGAACTTCTCTCTCCTCTCTCTCTCTCTCTCTCTCTCTCTCTCTCTCTCTCTCTCTCTCTCTCTCTCTCTCTCTCTCCTCTCCCCTCTCTCCATTATCCTTGATATAAAAGAATAAATCAAATCAAATCAAATCTGTGTGTGTGTGTATGTGTCTGTGTGTGTGTGTGTGTGTGAGAATTCAAAATATATGAATTTGATCTCACACACACACACGCATGCATGCACGCGCGCGCGCACACACACACACACCTTTTCATTTGCTGTTACTATTATTTACACACACACACACACACACACACACACACACACACACACACACACACACACACATACACACACACACACACACACACACACACACACACACACACACACACACACACACACACACTCGTGCGCGCGCGCACACACACACACAAAGATTAGATGATCTCTCTCTCTCTCTCTGTCTCTCTGTCTCTGTCTCTGTCTCTCTCTTGCCAACCTATCCAGTCTCCTGTCTTTGGGTCATCTGGTATCACTTAAAGTGGAAAGATGTTAAAATTGAAGACTTACTTGCACACACACACACACACACACACACACACACACACACACACACACACACACACACACACACACACACACACACACACACACACACCACACACAAAAGTATACATAAACACACATACAAAAACATATTTGTATAGTGTGTACACTGTATGATTGCTTTCATAATTGAAAATAAGTTGTTGAGAAAATGTCTTTTTATATTCTTTGGGTTAGGAGGAACTGACAATGGTATATTATTTTAGGGCTTACCATGTTCAGAGAAGATCATATCATGATTGTGGGAAGTTTAGAAAGACATGAAATATGATTAATAATATTTTGTTGTTCAGTCTTTGACTGTATGGCCTAATTGAAATTCAAGCTCCTGTGAACAGAAGTAAGAACAGTGTATACATGTACATGTACTGTTTTCTGTATTGTAATATCCATCCAGTCCATCAGTCCAACCTTTCACCTACCAGTCCACTCACTCACACTCTGATCAATCCATCCATCCATCCATCTGCCCATCCATCCACCCATCCATCTGCCCATCCATCCATCCATCCATCCATCCATCCATCCATCCATCCATCCATCCAATTTTGTCTGTTGGCTAGTCTTTGAACTCATAATCCATAGTGTGCCATTTGAAGTAGAATTTTATATCATAGGGCTCAGCTGTTCTGCTTTGACAAAGATGTGTAACCTGAGGGACATCACTGTCATGGTATTGATCTATGAGTTGCACATGCACATACTGTTTGCATTCCACAGCTGAATATATGCCAAAGAGAAAAGATGGGAGAGAGGCGTGGAGTGGGGGTGAGTTGTCTTCTAGCGTACTTTATTACTTCCATAAAAACTCCTCTGAAGTAAAGTAGTGCATTTCTTAGTCATTAGATACTGTATTAATACTAATAATAGCAGAGGTGGTTTTTTGTTGTCTTTTTTGTGTATGAGCTGAATCAGTTTGCTTTGACAAAGATGTAGTGATATGATTGCAGATCTCCTAGAATAGAATAGAATAGATAATATAATATAATGTAATGTAATGTAATATAATTTTTATAAATATATTGGTCAGTATAGGTAATGCAAGCACATGTAATAGTACTCATCATCCATTATTTGAAAAAAAAAGGGGTTTTGTTTTGTGCAGAACTAATTGAGCACTATGTTTTGAGGTATCTAATGTAATGACACCTGAAGTGTCGATCCTCCTTTGCCTTATTTTCGTGAACTTGTTTTTGTCTCTATTCTTTGAAGCTGTATCCTTCACATCCCAGTTAGAAAGTTGGAAAGCTGACACAGGTAGTGTACCTTTGACTTTTCTGGAGTACTGTGGTTTGGTTGTTACAGTGGAATAAGTTAATATTTTTCATTTGACAAACTTTGTAGCTCTGTCTTGTACAGATGTCGCCAGCTTTGATTCCTCAAATCTCACCTTTTCTTTTTCTTTTGAAATGCAAAAAAACTGGATATTTACTTGACAGCGATCTAAGCATATATAATATACTATAGGTGTGTGTGTGTGTGTGTGTGTGTGTGTGTGTGTGTGTGTGTGTGTGTGTGTGTGTGTGTGTGTGTGTGTGTGCGTGCAGAATTGCATATCAATATGTACATCTGTTTACATTTGTGTGTGGGTAATTTGAGTTTTGAAGGTGAAAGGGGAGGGAGGATATGGGATTTTTTTTATAGTTATTTATTGTCATAACAGTCAGTCACATTCTTTCTTTGGAAGATTTTATGTTAGAATAAATAGATACTTGTATTCTGCCTTTTGGAAGAGTAGGCCATTGTGTACCAGAAAGAACAAGTGACAAATTTAAAAAGAAAAAAGACATGCACATTTTTGTTTGCTTAGATATCATCCAGAAGCCAGATTGCAGTTACTTTTAGTGAGCAAAAACAGTTGCATACACAAAATCTCACTGTTGTTGAACCTTGGAGCTGTAGCCATGGAACAAAAAAAATATATATCAAGTGGAAGAGTGTGGCTTTTGATAGTTTTTTTTTTTAAATCAACTTAACAACACTCTGCAAGTGTTTGTATTTCTTTGGTCTGGTTGATGCTGAGATATTCATGAGAGGAAGCATAGACCACAGCCCTGTCACAGAGGCACAGAACTAACTGGAGCTTTCTATGGTTGTTATCCGTATTGTTATCAAGCAGTTAAGATATATTCTCAATTCAGTGACCCTTCATCTGTTCATTTCTTTGTCATATGGTGACTTGTTTCTTTTCCACTTCCAGTTCCATGCCTGTGCTGGCTATATATCAAAGTGACCAGAGTCTGCTCCTTGATAAGAGACTGTTTCTGGTGAAAAATAGTGGTAGTTGTTAATCTATATTGAATGTCTCACTAAGTATAGCTCTGTAGTATAAGTTTCCTAAGTAAAACAATGTGGCTTTAGAAGTAAAAAGGGAGCTCAGAAGGCAGTATGTTGTGTATCTGGGATCAGAAGTCAGGACCCAATAAATACAAAAGTAAGCAGCAGTATGCAATGCCTTTGCAAGCTGCTGACCCAGAAGCAGCCTAAAAGGAATAGCTTTTGGTGGGCTTCAAATGCCATTTAGAAAAATACTCCACAACTCTGAAAAATAACTTCCTCTGTGGGGATGCCAGGGGGGTGGGGATGGGGATGGGGCCAGTCATCATTAGAATAGCATCCCCACCTTCTGAAAATTCTGTACTAGTAATTTCCTCTTTACTATCCCTCTCTTTGTTTCTGCCTTGCTCGTTTTCTTCATTTCACCTCCTTCCTGTCAATTTTCTACCATCTTGGTCCATTCTGCCTTTTTTTTTCAGAAAGTCTTAGAATAAAACAGCTCTCCAAGGAAGAAGACTTGGTCCCCATAACGTGCAGCATGCAGGCCTACTAGTGTGTGGATACACCCAGGTACCCATGAATCAATCTCCAAGAGAACATCCCAATGTTGGAACAGGCAGAAGAGGAGAACTTGTCTCCCAATGGCTGTGAAGGCAGAGGAGGATGGGCTGGAGGGTCGATTGGACTTGGCAGCACAGTGCAAGTAACAAATTTAGGTGAAGAACCATTCAGATGTGAAAGTATGCCGAAGTAGGATGCCCTAGGCCTGGTATCTCAGTTGTTTTAAAAGCAGTGCAATGCATTTTGGCTCGTATGACAGACAACAGTGAGCTGCTGTCTAAGCGCTCAATAAAGAAGAAGAAGAAGCTATCAACATTAGCACTGCTTCAGTTGCACAGTTTCACCAAGTCATGTCTTAACACTGGCTCTAAGACAGAGCTCCAAGGTTCACCAGAGCCGTGATTTTGCACATGCAACCATTTTTGTCCACCATTAAGGTAGCCACATTCTGACTTCGGGGATGATGTCTTAACAGGACACCAGTGTGCATGCATTTTGGACTTTTTTTCATGTTTTCCTACCAGCTCTCAATACTCCTCCAAAAGTGTGGAACAGATTAAATTCTGAGCAAGAAAATTGGGACCATCCATAGCTTCAAATAACTGGGAGCTATAATACCCGATGAAGGATCAAAACCTGAAATTCTCTCCAGGATAGCCAGGACCACATCTGGAATGACAAAACCAAAAGTCCTCTGGAACGACAAGAACATCGCCATCAGCTTCAAGATCAGATTGATACTTTGATGCGTTCCCTGATCATGTCCATATTTTTGTACACATGTAAAATATGGACCATAACAGCAAACATTGAAAGTAGGATACAGGTAATGGAGATGAGATGCTTTCGCAAATTCGTTGGTATCTCATACAGAGATCGCATCACCAATGAAGAAGTGAAAACCAGAATAAAAAATGCCATCGGATCATATGAAGAGCTCATGACTTCTGTGAAAAAACACAAGCTTAAGTGGTACAGGCGCGTCACACAAACATGTGGACTGGCCAAGACTGTCTTACAGGGTACAGTAAAAAGATGGGACGATGAGGCAGACAGAGGAGACAATGGGAAGACAACATTGGAGAGCGGACTGGCCTTGGGTGGAACGATCTGGTACGGAGGCTGGAGGACCGTGAGGAGTGGAGGAAGCTGGTTGCAAAATCTTTAGTGGTGCCCCCACGGTCTGCTGGACTACAGAACAGGTGAAGGAAGGAAGGAAAGATGTTCAGCGTGCATTGGTTTATAGTCTCATTAGAAGAACTTTCTGGAGAGTAGAGTCCGTACTGGTGTTAACTCTAGAAGAAAAATCTCTTGAACAGGTGCCTCGAAGATGGTTCAAACCTGGGTCATCAGACCACGAGCACAACACTCAAGCCACTTCGCTATCCTAACCCCTAACACCTCTTTTAATCAAGATGTCTTTGATAGAGTGATTGATGACTATCACAATGTTTCTGCAGCAAATGACCCACAAGAATATGCAGATTGATGATTTTGGCCAAGTGGTGCTAACGTGCGGCCCTTTAAGCCAAATGGTAACTGAAATCCACAACTGAAAACTGAAAACAGAAATGTTAAAGAAAGGAGAAAATAGATTATTTTTTATAAAAAGCCCCCTGGTCGGCCTATTTAAACCCAGTGTTTGGGAACAAGAAATGATATAAGTAGGATAATAAATTTGGAGTCTATATCAATTAATGATATATGAATAATGGATTTAGCTGAATCTAATCAGTCCAGGCTGCCCACTTGGGATGGCAGACTAGCGTTAAGATAAGGAGGATTAAAAAAAAAAAAAGAAAGAAGTATTTTATGACAGAGCCAGTTATTAACATTGATGCACAATGGGGATGCTGTAACTCTGTTAATCACGCAGCAAACTAGTCTCTAGTAGACTGTAGCCAAGTGGGAAAACCAATGAGTATTTGGCAGTTGACAGGTTTTGGCCATTCTGAGAATGAAGTTTCATAGATATAAAACATACAAAACAACAAACAAAAGCAGTCAAGGATGTGATTCACTTACGGTTTCCACGCAGAGATCCCGCATACAGGGGCATTACTTAAAATAAAATAAAATAAAATTTATAAAAAGAGAAAAAACTGCACGTCTGGAGCGGGAAAGAAAGCCACATAACTAATGCTGGAACTGAAGATTGATCGGACAGAGTCCTTATTCTTCACTACTGTTAGCATCGCAGGCGGACTGGCAGACACGAGGCAGACGGCACAGAGTTATTTACATCTTGTAGCGAAGACTAACGATTTCCAGACGTGCTGTGTCCCTGGCAAACTCTACTAGCCTACCTTCTTGGGCATCTACCCCCCTTTTCTTCAGCCTGCCCGCCCCTTCGATCCGGATCGATGGCCGGCGGGACCTGAGCGGAGGAGAAGCGCCAGCACATAGAAGCGAACAGTGCGTGACATGCCCGTGCACTCCGCCTGGATCGAGACGCTGGCGGATGCCATCCTCTCTGTCAGACGTCGTG
>CM060321.1:48724821-48737321 GCA_030674155.1 Stramonita haemastoma | reverse complement strand
GTTGTTGTTTGCCTCTTTGTATTTTGTATGTCTGGCTGTCATTTTCGTCTCTTTGGCCTCATAAGTATGGCATTTCTCGTTTTCTTGTTTCTGTTATTTAACTCGCGTCACGTCTATGAGTAAAAAAAGTCGTTTGAATGTAAGCTTGAGTAAAGATGCTTATTACTACAAAAAAGAGTTAGAAGTTCCAGTTACCATTTCTGTAAATTAAAAACAAAATTATATTAATGTTAAACCCAGTACCACGAACACACAACCAACCAACCAGAGCCTCTAGTATCGTAAATTTTTTAAAAAATGCGAAGAAAACCAAGCAACCAAGGAAGTAATCATCCAGTGAACCAAACAAACGAAGCAAGCAATCAGACAATTCCAGTTTTTAGGGGGTCAAAATTGATTAATTTAGATCTACAGGGGAGCGGGATAGCCTGCTGGTTTAGAGCGTTGAGCTCGCGATCAGACGGTCCGGTTCGAGCCACCACGGAAACACCCGTTCGAGGGGATTTTCCCCCTAGAGTAAACACCAGCAGGCCTACCAACTTCACTCCCTCGAAAATCTTTTGAATGAGACTGTAAAACGAGGTCCCGTGTGCAAAGTATTTTGTGCGCACGTTTGGGCCATTGTGTGCCGGTAGGAACGGATACCATTCCATACCATACTGTTTATTACCCTACCGACCACGAAAGCCATATCAGGGCTGACACCTCATTCAGTTTTAGTGGCTCCAGTAACTTTCAATTTCAGGTTCAAAACCAACACCTCCTAATACCTTCAAATATCTAAAACAGGGTTGCATCCTGGCTCCCACTGTTTGGAATATTCTTTGCTATGATGCTGAAACACGCATTTGGTCCTGCAGCTGAAGGTATCTACCTCCGAACCAGGTCAGACAGAAAGCTTTTCAACCTCGCTAGACTAAGAGCCAAGACAAAAGTGCAGCTGAGGTGCCTGTGTGATGCTGCTGCAGTAACCACCCACGCAACTGAGGACCTACAGCAGCTCGTAACTCGCTTCAGAATGCCTGCCAAGACTTTAGGCTTACCATTAGCTTAAAAGAACACGTCATGGGAAAGGATGTTGGCTCTACCCCAGCCATATCAAGGATCCTCCATAAACTGGATGTGGTCCATGACTTCGTGGACCTGCGCTCAATTACTGTCTCAGACACCCCACTTGACGCAGAGCTCAAACAAGCGCATCGGCAAAACAGTTACCACCATGACGGGTTTTTGACCGGACTAGACAAAGAGAGCACGGAACAATAGCAAGCTGACTGAGCACACTAGGATCCAGATCTACAGAGCCTGCGTCATGAGCACCTCCTGTATGGCAGCGAGTCATGGACTTTGTGTGCCCGACAAGAGCAGAATCTCAATGCTTTTCACATGTGTTGCCTCCAACGCATCTTGAACATCACCTGGCAGGGCAAGGTCCCAAACAATGCTGTCCTGGAAAGAGCTGGATGCACCAGCGTATACATGCTGCTGAAACAGGAGATGTATTTGCTGGCTCGGCCATGTTGTGGGCATGGACGACGGACAGATTCCTAAAGACATCCACATGGGAGAACTTGTGCAGGGAAAACGTCCCACAGGCAGACCACAGCTGCGATTCAAAGACGTGTGCAAGAGGGACTTAAAAGCCCTGAACATCGACCAGAACAACTTGGAAGCAACAGCCCTCGAACGGGCAGCCTGGAGACAGACTGTGCAGGAAGGTCTCTCCAAGTTCGCTTGCTCAGCAGCACGAGACTAAGAAAATGAGGAGAAAGGCTGCAGTCGGTACATGCAGACAGACCAGCGTCAAGCTTGATCGGTGCCTTGGGGACCGTCATTTCCGTATCGGTCTAATTCCAGTCTTCCGTGGCTGCCAAACAAACAAAACGTCTTTGACATCAGTTTGTACATTCCACACTTAAGTCCTAGACCTCCAACTTATAACGATATAATTTTTCAGTCAGAAGTGAAATTATGATATTGTTTTTTTGTCTTTTGAAGGACTTCTGCCGGTAGCCTACTTAGCAAAGTTTCATACAGTACTTTCATTGGTAGAAGACAAAAGTAAGACTAACCGAAATAGGGCCTGTTACTGATATCTTATAAATCTTTAAAGGAATATATTCTATCCTTAAGTCAGAGAGAGAGAGAGAGAGAGAGAGAGAGAGAGGGGGGAAGAGGATCGCTTGCTTCCGGAGAGAGAGATCGCGAGATCGCTTGCTTCCAGAGAGAGAGGGAGAGAGAGAGAGAAAGAGAGATGCTTGCTTCCATAAGTGTCCTAGTAGATCTAGGCACACACGCTGCCCCCCCCCCCCCCCCCCCCCCCCCTTTCTTCATGCCTGTGGTCAGTTGCGAGTTATTGATGGGTGAGCAGTCATTTGAAGACAGTGCTTTGTGATCAAACCAGCAACAACTTGAGGCTCTGGGGATGAGGGGGAGAACAGATCAATTCCTGCGTTTTTGCTGCTGACGTCACCTGTGACGACTTTTGACACACGTGTGGATAGTTAACATTGCTGGGTGCGTGCCTAGGTAACCGACGCTTCTCCAGAAACTGGTTAAAATTGCTGAAGTGGGGATAATTTTAGCATTGATACTCGAGAGTGAAGCCAGTGCCGTCACATCCAGCTTAGTGATCAAGGCCTTCCGTGATTCAGATGGTGGGTCAGTAATGTTGACAATGAGAGTGACCAGAAATGGTCACTAGCTCACTGGAGTAGTGGAGGGGTTGTTTCAAGTGCAGTGAGAGTACCAGAAGCAAAGATGGGCAACTTTTTGTTCTTCGCTCACAGAGTCCAGAGGCGGGATCAGACAAGGAAGAAGGTATGTTTCAGTGGCAGTTTGTTCTGATCAATGTGGATTGTTTTGTTACCTTAACTGCCCTTGCCTTTAGTCCATTTTCAGCATTTTGCTGTGTCTTTCTGTCAGTCTGTCCATAATTGCAGTCTCTGTAGCTCTCTGTATTCAGTCAGGCTATTATTGTACCATTATTGTACCATTGTACTACTAGAGCTACTTGTCAGTCGCAGACTGCCCTCTGTGTTCACTAAGTGTATTTACTGCCACTTATCTCTGATCACTATGAGTGTCTGGAAATGGTATTGCTCATATCTCTGTCTCAGCTCACTCTCTCTGCCTCTGTGTCTCTCTAAGCTTTATCTTCTTGTCTCTACTCAAGTTATTTGGCAGTTTTCTGTATGCCTATCATGTTATTTCTCTCTTACATGTCTGTGCTTGTTGTTATTGGCATAGAAAACGTTTCCTGTATTCTGTCTGTCCGTCTGTCTGCCTGTCTGCCTGTCTCTTTCTCTGCCTTTGTCTCGTTTTCTTCATCTTGTCTTTTTCTTACCTTCTCTCTGAAGTATCTCTCTTTCTTCGTCTCATCTTTTTCTTACCTTTCATGTCTCTGTGTCTTTTCAGTATGACTTACTGAGCAAGAGCTGAGTCTGTCTCTATGTAAACACTGTGCCTCACTCTGTTTCAGTTTGTCTACTTTTCTCAGTGGCAGTTGTCTGCCTCGGAAGAAGTCATTCTTTAAACGTACTTGTTCTTCATCACTGCCTGTTACTTATGTTTTGTTTTTCTCTGCTTTTGTTCATTTTCTATTTTGAATTTTTCATGTTGTGAGCTGTGCCCCTCCCCCCCCCCTCCCCTTTCTTTCTCTTTCCTACACACACCTCTTTTTCTGTTCTGTGCCTTTAAGAGTCCTGTGTCTCCCACTACTCTGAAGAAGTTACTCTCATGCAATGTTTTTACTGCCTTTACTGATACTTGTTTATTATCCCCCTTTAAAAAACAACAACCAAGAAAACTTCTTCATTATTTATGGGCTCTATGTTTATCTCTTGTGTTTGTTTCTCTTGCTTTGTCTTATATGAATTGCCAGCTCTGTGTGTGTGTGTGTGGGGGGGGGGGGGGGGGGGGGGTGCATGCATGCATGCTTGTGAGCACACTCACATAAGAATATTCCCAAAACACCATGTCTGCATGTATGATTAATATAAATGGAATAATTTAGACATTAAGAAAAAGAAGAGTAGGTAGTCTGTCATGATTTCACCAGTTTTCCCATGGAGTTTTGATGAGTGCCGACTCCACTACCCCCAAAAGTCCTTTGGATAAAGTTCTATAAACCAAAGTTCTGTGTCCAAACGCAGGTGGAACATCATGTGCACAGGTGAAAATCTGTTCCTTTTTTTGGAAGAGCAGGCCATTGTGTGGTGGTGGGAACAGATGACTATTACTGTATACACATTGCGACTGGATGCAAAAACGAACATGAGTGCTTATTTCATTATCATCAAAATGAAAGAATCATTAAAAAAAAGGAGATAAAAGTCAGGTAGGTCATAATGATACAGTTATCTTATATCCATGGATAATTAAAATAAAGTTATATGAATAATTATTTCACGAGTGTATCATCTTTTTGAATCTCATCAGTGTGATTTGAAACAATAATTATATATAATGGTGATGGCAGTATAATGGCATGGTGACTGTTGCTGTAAAAGTGGACAACAGGTAATGAGTTATTTCTATTTATGTAAATGATTTATGCACATTGCCATTCTTACATTGAAGGACAACTAATAGTGATTTTATCTGTATGAAGGACTGGTGCATCTGTATCATAATATAAGCTGAAGTAGTACACAAGAGTGACTGATTTGTCCAGTTATCTGAATACATGTCCGTATCTGTTTACAGTTGAGTGTTTTATTTTATCATATGTATTTATTGTTAATTATTCTTAGCACACACTGTGCACATTTGTACAGTATCTATCAGCCCTGCTTTCTTTTTTCCTTCTTTTTTTTCCATTCATTTCCCTTTGCCATTCGTTTGGGGTTGATTAGCTTTAAATAATATATAGTGTTGGAAGCTAAGATATGTGGATTCTCAGTTTTGTTAAAATTTGTGTCAATAGCATCAAATCTGCATGCTGCATCTCCCATGGTTGTACAGTTGGAATCAGTGGTGTGTGTGTGTGTGTGTGTGTGTTTGTGTGTGTGTGTGTGTGTGTGTGTGTGTGTGTGTGTGTGTGTGTGTGTGTGTGTGTGTGGTGCGTGTGTGTGTGAGATTCAAATTCTTATTTCCAGATAAGAAATGATTCAAACCCAGGTCAGCAAATCACAACTGCAGTGCACATTACTCTAACCACAAAGCTATTCCATCCCCCATGTGTCTGTGTGCATGTGTTTATTGCATGTGTGTGGGTTTGTGCATGTGTGGGGTGGTGTATGTGGCTGCAAGCACATTTTGTGCTCACATTTTCCCATCCCTACCAAACCCTACCGTGGGATGTTACTTATGTATGCATGAAGCATATGATTTTATTTTCAGACAGACACAAGCTCTCATTAATTTTTGCTAGTACGTACAGATGTGCATGTATACTATATTATATGAGGATGCATGTGCGTGCACGCACACACAGTGACACACACACACACACACACACACACTGCTGTGCATGCACACAGCCACACACAGACATAGACACTCATGCACGCGTGTGCATGCATGCACACACACACACACACACACACACACACACACACACACACACACACACACACACACACACCACACACACACTGAAAGTGGGATGAGAGAGAGAGAGAGAGAGAGAGAGAGAGAGAGAGAGAGAGAGAGAGAGAGAGAGAGAGAGAGAGAGAGAGAGAGTGAGTAGGGAAAGAGATAAGCTAGAGTTATTGATCGGTCCCAGCTAACAGCAGTTACACCTATAAAAGCTATGGTAGTTTTTAGGTTGCACTGTTTTACACTTGTTTGGTTAACCTTTACTGAGTGCTTTGTTGAAAGAGACTCTCTCTCTTTTTTATTTTTACAATGTGAAGTAATGTGACCACTGTCGGTAACTTTGAAACTTCAAAATAGCTTGTGGGAAATATGTGGGTAGTTTTGCATGCATGGTGCATGCATTTGTGTGCACGTAAAGTCTTTTTTTGCGTGTTTGTGTGTGTGTAAAGTCTTTTTGGCTTGCCAGCTTTGGAACTCTACTTTAGTAAACAAGATAAAATTAGAAACCTGAGCAGTGGAACTTCGGTGAATTATGTTTGCTCTGACAAAAATTTGAGAGTTTTGAAAATAAGAGTAAGCTGCCTTTGCAGCCTAAGCAGCATTTGCTTGCCTGGCACTGTGCTCGGGTGTGGCTAAATTTAGTAACAACCTGTGAAAGGGCATACATTGCATGCAACGGGAGTCAGTTCCACTTGCTTTCATATCCAGGTTTGGTAACATCCTGCGAATAGACATGCAGTGCATGCAAATGGATTCCATGGTCTAGCAGTGATGCTTCTATCTAGAAAGCTGAAGGTCTGGTGTTTGATTTCCTTCAGAATTCTGACTTAATCAACTAGACCAAGAGAGTTGTGATCGGGGTGCTAATCTTTGGAATGAGACAATAAAATGAGATCCTTTGTCCAAAATACACTACTATCTGTATTTATAAAAGTCCACAAAAACAAGAATGTTGTTCATGGTAGAATTATATTGAAAAATAGCTGCTGCTGTAGGGAAATATATGCCAACAGAGAGCTTTAAAAAAAAAAAAAAAAAGAAGAAAAAAAAGGTGGAAGAGATGTGGTGGTTATACTCTTTTCAAAATGGCATGCAAAACAACAGTGTACATAATCTAAATTTGGCCCTGTCATATTTGCAGAGTGGGCTGTATGTATAGCTTTATAAAAATGCCAGTATTGATGTAAAATTGGAAGACACTGTCCAAATACAGCGCTTCATGCTGTTCATAGTTGTTCTGAAGTTTACTGTGATTCGTATAAAGAGATACAACATAGGTTGCCTTTTACTTGTATTAGTTGTAATAATAATTTGGTAGTTAAGTCACAAAAGATGTAAATGGTGTACAGTATGCATATGTATACATCATAAACAAGGTCTTTTTTTTTCCATTCCTTTTGTCTTTTTTTTGTCATTGTGTGACGCAATCTGAAGGCACACAATAGCCTCCAAGTGCAGTGAACACCTGTGCAAGGCAGTGATGAGATCCATACCGAATAAGTGCGAACTAGTGTAAGACTCCTATGCATTACAATACAGCATTCTTGAGGAGGGAACAACACTGCAAGTTCTCACTGTGCTAGTATATAGTGTGCGAAGATGGTTGTGAAACTCTTCATAAGTCTCCACAAAGACAGCAAGTGTTTGACCAAGACTGGATTATGTTTGGAGAATTCTACGAACTGTGGCTTTTATTAGTAATATTAGACAACTAAAACTGTGATTTGCGTTGGGGTTGTGTCCTTCTACTGTGGATATATAGAATGTTGGAAGAGCTGGAATGGCCCTGTATGTGTTTTAGGGTCAGGAAGAAAGGTCTTGCTTTGTGGAAGATTCCCTACGTTATACCTCGTCTGGTAAGTTGCAGACTCTGTTGGGCGTTAGTGAGTGGTAAGGTAGGAGAAGGAAGAAGGGACTGTGATGGTGAGGGTAGAGGGTCTGTTCATGAAGCTCACCCGAGGCAGGTGCCTCAGTACCATATCAAGGCTGTCACCTATTAGGTATTTAAATCTCAAATTAAAACTGTGCACATATATATATATATATATATATGTGTGTGTGTGTGTGTGTGTGTGTGTGTGTGTGTGTCTGTGTGTGTGTGTGATATTTTATATATATATATATATATATATATACAGTATGTATACATGTATGTCTGTATGTGTGTGTGACGTGTGTGTACACACACGCACGCACACACACACGCACGCGCGCATACACGCACACACACACACACACTCACACACACACACATAAACACACATTAAAACAAGAGAAATGAAGAAGTTGAGTTCTGTAACAATGCAATACCCGTTATCTTTTATTTTATTCTTTTATATTATTTTATATCGAGGATAATGGAATAAGTACTCATGTGCTCTTTTTCATCTAGTCCCTGTGTGTATGAAGTTTTATAAATATTGTCATCTGTTCCCACCGGCACCCAATGGCCTGCTCTTAAGAAAAGCGGAACAGGATTTAACATGTGCGGAAGATGTTCTGCGTGCGTTTGCACATGGCGCCTCGGTTTACAGTCTCGTCCGAAAGACTTTTGGGGAGGGGAAAAATCTCCTCGAACGGGAATTGAACTCGGGTCGTGAAATTGCAAGCGCAATGTTTTGACCACTAAGCTATCCCGTCCCCTCATCCAAGTAGACCGAGACTATTGTTTGTGGGAATGATTGACTTCTCCAGCACCCTTCATTCATAGTGGAGATGGTATGCTAAGCATTTTAACCTCATCCATACCATTAAACATAAATGACCGCTGTTTAATTTTGAGGAAAGAAGGAATGGTATATATACCATGTACACAAAGGGTGCAGTTATTCAGACAAGAAACTGCAGTGTATCGTAACATCCAAAGAGCTTGTTGGGAATGGAGTCACAACCAGTGTGAACTAGATGGCACAGCAGTAAATAAAACTTTTGTGTAGATTAGCAGTTTAAATTACTGCTGCAGATATATATATATATATATATATATATATATATATATATATATATGCATGTATGTTTTAAGATAAAAAAAAAACACTTCAGTTTACTTTTATCTGATATTATATCATTATCATTTCATTTTTATATCAGTATCATTCTATCATTTTCTTTTTAGATTGTGTGTGTGTGTGTGTGTGTGTGTGTGTGTGTGTGTGTGTGTGTGTGTGTGTGTGTGTGTGTGTGTGTTACACACACACACACACACACACACACACACACACACACACACACACACACACACACACACACACACACACAGAAAGAAGTTAGTTAGATTCTGCCCTTTCTGTCAAGTTAAATTAATATGGCAGCTGTCAACCGCCTCATCTGGAAAAACCTGAAAATATTGATCAACTGCAGGAGTATTAAAAGGCATAGCCTACATGTACACTTTTTTGTTTTATTTTTGAGTCTGATATAATGACTGTGTGGTCTTTGAAAATGTATTTTTTCTCGTTTCTCAGCTAGAGCTCCAAGGTTCACCAGAAGTAAGATTTTGCACACACAGCCATTTACCTGTCATTAATGTAGCTGCATTCAGACTTTGGGGAAGATGACATGTACACACATGATACTAGTGTGCATGCAGGTTCCAAAATTTAGTTATCGGCTCCTACTGGCGGAACAGGTATTTAACATGTGTACAAGATGCATGTGCTCACACATGGGACCTCAGTCTATAGTCTGATCTGAAGGACTTTGGGGTAGTTAAGTTGGTATTGAAGTTCACTCCAACGGGAAAAATCCACTTGATCGGGTGCCTCAGTGGTCACTGGGCTATCCTGCCCCCACATGCTATACTTACTGATTTTTTTTCCATTCTTGCGCTTTTTTTGTGGGTTGATTCTGACGCTATGTGATGACCGTCCTGGCGTGACCCTTGTGGTTGGCTGGGGTACTGTTACAAGGAATGTCATAAGAGTTGGTTGTAATCTTGGTATCATATTTTGAATTTATGAAATTAAAAGTTGCACAGTTTAAACCAAACTTTAATTCTTTTATGTAATGACAGCCATGAAATGGACTTTGATGTTGGCAAGGGTATGAACACCAAAATAACAGCAAAACTTTTTCTTCTTCTTTGTCAAACACTTAGGCAAGAACTGTTGTTGTCTGTCATATTAGCAATTATGCGTCGTGCTGTCATTAAAAGCCTGACAAGTCAGGCCTAGTGCATTCAACTTTGGGGTGGGAGAGATTTGTTATTTTTGAAGTCGTTTTGGAAAAAAAAGGCAAGAGAATGGACCCAAGAAGGCAGAAAATAGACAAGAGTGAGGTGACAGGAAGATAAGGAACAAGAAAGAAACAAAGAAAGGGATAGAGAAGATGGAATTCCTTGCACAGAATTTCCAGAAGGTGGGGATGCTATTGATACTGACAGGTCCCTGGCATCCCCATAGAGGAAACAGCAAAAGAGCTCCAGTGGGTGTTGTAACATGAGCTTCTGTTGCTTCATAATTTATTTTCTGGTCTGCAGTATTGAGTAATGGCTTTAAAATGCAAACCTTCCCCAAAGTTGGAATACGGTTACCTTTAGTTATTGGTGGGCAGAAGCAGTTGCATACTCAAAATGCAAAAATCTCACCTTTGGTGAACCTTGGAAGAATCAAAAAAAGATAAAAAATGAAAAGTGATTGAATTACACAGTGATTTATAGTTCTAAAACATGAAAATCTCCATGCCTATGAGCATGTTTAAAGATACCAGCAAAGCATGATAAGTCAAATGCAGTTTATGTAGTACTCTCCTTCTCTCTCCCTCGCTTTCTGTTTCTCTCTCCCACACACTCACCCACTCACTCACACACACACGCTCACTCTCTCTCTCTGTGTCTCTGTCTCTCTCCCTCTCTCTCACATGCACGCACACATGCACGCACACATACACATGTACACACACACAAACGCATGCACGCATGCATGCATACGCACACTTAAACACACACACACACACACACACACACACACACACACACACACACACACACACACACACACACACACACACACACACACACACAAATGTGTGAGGAATAATGCAGTTTCATTCTACTTTTTACCTTTTGACTTTATTTCAACTAATTTTAGTGATGATGATGATAAATACTTGCAGTTAACCACACTGGCCATGAACTGTAATATTACTAATAAGCTGTACAGCTTGATTAGTCAAATTTTAGAAATATTCATTCTGACTCCTATATAATGTGTGTGTGTGTGTGTGTGTGTGTGTGTGTGTGTGTGTGTGTGTGTGTGTGTGTGTGTGTGTTGACACTTTTTTTGTAGGTAAATTTTTGCCAACAGATGTGGCAACCCTTAAACTTAGTTAAAGGTGTGTTTGTGTAATCACATGCTTACATACACACACGCACACACACACACACACACACACACACACACCACACACACACACACACACACACACACACACACACACACACACGTGTGTGTGTGTGTGTATGTGTGTGTGTGTGTTTGTGTGTGTGTGTGTGTGTTTGAGTGAGTGAGTGAGTTAATGAGTGGTTGTGCGTTGTGTGTGTGTGTGTGTGTGTGTGTGTGTGTGTGCGTGTGTGTGCATGCGTGTGTGTGTATGTGTGTGTGTGTGTGTGTGTGTGTGTGTGTGTGTGCGCACATACTTACTTGGTCTGAAGTGTAGTTAAGTGTGAATATTTTCTGTATGAGTGTGTGTGTTGTTGAGCAGTGACATCACATTTTTTACAGTCCTGGTATGGTTGTGGAGAAAAGTAATGTGCCATCCAGATTTTTAGGAGTATTATTTACAAAACCTTTTTTTTTTTAATTAAACACATTGTCATTGCTCTGGAAATATTGTTTCAGTAACTTACATGTTTGCACTGTGCACTGGAAGTTTACTCTAGACTTGACTGCCCAAACCATGCTACCACTGCACTTTATTTTGTTTTAATACACCTGATGAAGCCTTTGTAATCTAATATCTTTCAATGGTAAAGTAAGCCTGGTTGATGGAAAAAACAAATCAAAAGGGTTGAAACCATTAAAATGATGTATAGTTTTTGAAATTATGAAAAAACAACAGATTTACTATATCATCGGTCATTTTGTTTTTGTTTATGTTTCAGATTGAAAATGTCAAAATTCAGAATCGCTTTGGAGTACGACAGCTGACAGTGGGCACACTGCACTTGACACCAACTCATCTGATCTTTGTGGACAATGAGGGCAAGAAGGAGTCTTGGGTAAGTGTACATGTACATGTTTGTAGTTATTGTTGTTGGGCTGTCCACATTCTAATTCCTGGGGGTTGCTCAGAATATGCATTTTTACTCATTACACCTGGGAATCACTCAGACCATAAATATGTACTTGATGAGAAGTTTGGCAGTATAACCTTGCCATTTAGTCAGCCAAATGCCAACTTCAGAGTACACAGGATATTTTCTCCTTTATAGGAGAGTGCAGACTGTTAAGCTGAGATTTTGTCATGGCTGAAGACAATCTCAACATACCATTTTAATGCATAACAACATTTTGATGGAGGCCTTAGTATTTAGCTGACATTGGAAAGTGGTGAAGGTTTTAGCCTGGGCCAAGTACATATGATTGGAATTTAACCAGGTCACCAGTTTTCTTATTTTGCAATTGTAAAGCAGTGAAAATGTGTGGATTTCTTACACTTGAAGAGTCCATGGTTTGTCTCTGGGTTTGAACTTTCAGTCTCTATAGTCCATGAGCATCTTTTGGCAAGATTGATCATGATGTTCCAATCTTTTTTCCTTTTTGTTGACATCACAACTGGCTTCATGTGATGATGTCAGGGCTGGTTGAATGAACAGATTAAATGTTTGAATTATAAAGGGCATAATAATCTCCACACCTACAGGTGTAATTAGATTTTTTTTAAAGTTGAGAATTGGAAAGAGGCAGGGATAAAAATATTTCAGCTATGAAGTTACAAGCAGAAGCATACATAAATATAGC
>CM060321.1:48702321-48717321 GCA_030674155.1 Stramonita haemastoma | reverse complement strand
AACCTGGATCATCAGATCGTAAGCTCAGTCCTCTAACCTCTAGGCTGTCCTAACCCTTCTTCAGCGTCTGAGTGCTGCAAACGCAATGTGTGCAGCTTATGTCATAGCTGTCCTTTGTTTGGGCTCTTTATAATCAGTTTCTTTGATTTTAAAGCCATTGTACTGGCTTCTCTATGTTCATTTCCATTTTTCTCTAGTGAATAGAGAGTTGAGATATCAAAGTTTTGTGTGGATACTGATTTGAAAGAGACGGAGAGAGAGAGAGAGAGAGAGAGGAGAGAGAGAGAGAGAGAGAGAGAGAGAGAGAGAGAGAGAGAGAGAGAGAGAGATCTGTGTTATTTTGCCAACAACCTGTTGCCATGATGTGAATCAGATATTTTCATACAGAGCCTTATGCACTAACCGCTTGACTGTGTTGTCTCCCATATGTTGGTTAGAAAAGTTTTGAACTGGTGTGTATATGTGTATGTGTGTGTGGTGTGTGTGTGTGTGTGTGTGTGTGTGTGTGTGTGTGTGTGTGTGTGTGTGTGTGTGTGTGTGTGAGAGAGAGAGAGAGAGAGAGAGAGAGAGAGAGAGAGAGAGAGAGAGAGAGAGAGTGTGTGTGTGTGTTTCAAACCCTGTGCCACACTCCTATAACACACTGGCATATATGCATACATGTGCCTGTGTGCGCACATGCATACACACACACACACACACACACACACACAACATGGCGTCACAACATGGCGCCCAGAAGCAGCAGCCGAACTTGAGCGCTGTGTGCAATCGCAAGTGCCTTGCGAAAGATGACTAAAACAAGACGTCAGAGGGCAGCTTTCTTCACATCTGAAGCTACTGCAGTGAAAACAACCACAAACAATACCATCAGTAAAGAGAGAGTGTCCAAAAACGACAATGAAAAATCGACTCCAGAAGTGTCTACAGTCTCCCATAACAACAGTTTCTGTAACTGGCAAGAAAAGAGCGAGATGGCAGAACTAAAAAAGCTTGTTGTCTCGCTCAATGAAAAAATCAGTAAAATGGAAAAGATCCTAACTGACCTCAGCCACCGGACACCAGGCTGCAGCACAGCTGAGCACAAGAAACAGGACCACAAGACAGCCCCAGAAATTCAGAGGAGCATCGGAACGCAGACCGAGTCACCATTACCTGCCTCTCCGCTCTCTGCTGATGGTGCCAGCTTGACCTACGCTGCAGCCGCCAGGCAACGTCAAGCGAAACCAATTCCAGCAGCGACTACCAACATGCCTAGGCCTAAATCTCCACACAAAAGGTCAGTGGATATAGAAAACAACAAGAAAATGATAAAAACCCAAAGGCAGTCTCAGAACACTTCTATGATGCAAAGCAAAACACATGACGTCAAATCCAAAGTCAGTTCTAAAAATGAGAGCATTGATCTACCCTCTGTTGTACTACTGCAAGACTCTGTCCTAAGTGGTGTTAACAGTCATCGCTTAGGGCAGTCTTATGGTTTCAGCATTACAAAAAAGAAAGTGAGCAAAATCGATGATATCCCCCTATCTCTGAGTGAAGCCACTTCTGATCTAGAGAGAGTGGATTCAATAATTATTCACTGTGGAATAAATGATCTGAGAGATACAGATCCGCAACAAGCCAGCAAAAAAATGGTGGAAACTGTCAAAAATATTACGGGTTCCTTTCCAAACACTAGATTGGTAATAAGCAAAATTGCTCCTGTCAAAAACCTTTCTCTTCAAATTAAAAGGGAAGTGTTCAATGCCATGACCTGTTCAGATCTATATGGCGAAAAAAACGTTTCCTTTATTTCCCACGAGAACCTGAGCAATGCATACAACCAGCTGAAAGATTCCATTCACCCAAACACCCAGGGCTCTCGCACTCTTGCTAGAAACATCGGCAGGTTTGTGCATTCCGTTTTTTGGAAACACCTAGAAGAAAACCAAGACGCCACTTCCACCCCACGAATAGACGCCAGCCAACACCTTACCATCCTGAGGACAGCCAGCAATACCCAGGCTACACACGACGACCCTTTTCCCACCACAGCTTACAGCTCCCATGGTGGGGAGATCGGAGCTATTACAGTTATACTAATAATAATATGTGGAAAAACTGGTGAACTTTGTAGGGCACTTGCTATGCACCAGCTGTGATACAGATTAGTGACTTTGTATTAGCTCACATCTGCAGCAGCTGTCTATTATTATTATTATTTTTTTTAACTTGACTTCCTTCAAACAGAAAATGACTTTACGTGATTTATAGTTAACTTGTTCAATTTGACAGTCCTGAAATTTTAGCTCACATATTCTAGTTAAAGAGTTATTGTGCAAGTTTTAGGGGTGGGGGCGATATATATATTATTCATTTTATTGTTTGTTCTTAAAGGTTTATTTTGTTTTGTTGGGGGATTTTTGCCTTCTTTTTCCTTATCATACTAAAACAATGGTCTCAAAGAAAAAGCATACTGTTAAAATCATGCAGTGGAATGCAAGATCTATTTCCACAAATCTGGCGTATTTGATCCACCACCTTTCAAAAAATGATTATCAGGCCCTTGTTCTACAATCACTAAATGTAAACAAAAATAAGATACCAAGATTACCGGGGTACTATTATCCTCCTATACATCAGAAAGTAGAAGGTCTAGTGAAGATCAGTACAGCTATTTACATAAAAGAAGGAATAGAGTACAGTGTGAAATCTCCACCAATACCTGGCAACATCCCAGATCTACATTCATGTGCTGCACGCGTCAAGTTTAATGATCACTTAATACTAAATATTGTTTCTCTTTACTTGCCAAAAGGACCTAATGATCTTAACACAGATTGGCTCCATAATCTCCAAGACAACGAAAAATGGCTTATTGGTGGAGATTTTAATGCACATGCACCATTTTGGGATAAGGGTTGCAATTCAGTCACCAGTAACAGGTTTATAGAAAATGTAGTTGACTCTTGTATGTATTTGTTGAATGACGGCAGCGTGACTAGAATTCCTGATGTCTCAAGTCACAGAGCATCGGCAATAGATCTAACTTTAGTATCACCGACACTAGTTCCAGAATGCGATTGGACAATGCATACAGATACTCTAGGCAGTGATCATTTACCTATTGTTATAACCTTCCATAACCAATTATGTCAATGGGATATTACAAAGGACAAAGTCCCAAAATATAATTATAAGCGTGCTGACTGGGAAAAGTTTACATACATTCTCTCTTCTTACAATACAGAGTGTATAAATACTTATGACATAGATCTAATGTACTCTGAAATAGCAGATATCATACTACAAGCTGCCAATATTTCTATTCCTAGATGTCACTCTGTAAAATGTAGCCAACATTTAGGAAATGTCTGGTGGACACAAGCCTGCGAAGAAGCTGTACATAGAAAACATTTAATGCATAAAGCTTTTCTAAAAAATAAATCGCCTAGTAACCATGATGAGCAGAAAAAGGCCAAAAATCACTGTAACATGGTTATTGCACAAGCTAAAAAACAGTATTGGTCCTCTTTTTGTAGTAGTGAAATTACAAATCATAAGGACATTCAGAAAGTATGGGCAAAATTAAATGAAATGACGAAAGGCATAAACTTGCCATCATGTCCAATTGTTCTAGAAAACAAACAGTTTCCAACAAGTGCAGAAAAAGCCGAGGCATTTGCCACAATGTTTTCAAATACCATGCGTAAGGAGGGTCTGTTAGGCAAACACAGAACATACAGAAGTGAAGAAGAGGTGAAAAAGGAATATGAAGACCCAATGCCTGACAACACTCTTTACATCAATGCTCCAATTACACTCCAGGAAGTTAGGGATGCAATTATGTCACTTCCCAGTAAGAAAACATCTGTTGGAGCTGATGCGATTTCCAATGACATGATTAAACACTTACCAGAAAATTTCATTACTCTACTTCATAAGCTTTTTTATAAATGTTGGGTTGAAGGTGTAATTCCAGTTCAGTGGAAACAGTCAATTGTTGTTCCGATCCACAAACAAGGAAAGCCCAAGACAGATAAAGCCAGTTACAGGCCAATAGCATTGACCTCACATACTGGTAAACTCATGGAGAGAGTTGTTCTTGGAAGATTATCATATTATTGCCAGAAAAATAACATTATTGCAAGCAATCAAGCTGGCTTTCAGCGAGGTAGATCTGCTATTGATAATTTAGTTAAACTTACAACACACATAAAACAACAATTTGCACGTAGAAAAAATGTTCTTGCAACATTTTTTGACATAAATAAAGCATATGATCAAGTTTGGCATGCAAAATTATTAAGCAAGTTAAAGACAATTGGTCTCTCCGGTAACATTTATCATTATATCAAGAGCTTTCTTAGCAATAGATCCATTCAGGTAAAGGTAGGAAATAACTATTCAGATCCTAGGCATCTTGATATGGGATTACCACAAGGCTCTGTTATAGCACCAATTCTATTCAATATTCTATTACATGATCTTCCTAAATGCTTAACACAGAATGCTACATTAGTACAATATGCAGACGACATATGCATGTGGATGAATGTATCCATGAAACAAAAAACCTCGAAAAGGTCTTTAAATTATATTAAAAAATTATACCAAAAAGACCTTGATAATTTAAATAAGTATATTATTGAGAATGGCCTAAAATTATCCACAGAAAAAACGCATATGATGCTTTTTAACAACGGTACCAATCCAGACAATTTACCTGTGTTCAAAGTTGAAAATGAGATAGTTGTATACAAACACTTAGTAAAGTTTTTAGGTGTTTTTCTTACTTCAAAGTTAACGTGGAATGCCCACATTGAACATATTCTAACTAAAGGAAGAAAATGCTTAAATCTACTAAAAATTGTACGAAAGCAGTATTGGGGACAAGAAATGACAATTCTGAAACATCTGTCTACCTCCCTTATTAGATCTAAGTTATCCTATGGACAAGAGGTCTTTTTTAGCGCACCTAAGTATTTACTAAAGAAGCTTCAAAGTGTAGACTGTAAGGCGTACAGACTGGCTCTAGGTGTACCATTTCATGCCTCTGCACTTGAAACATATAATGAAATTGGAATATTACCACTTGAAGAGTATCGACAACTTGTATGTGCCAAATATATTCTAAGAAGCTGAACACCTGAAAACTTTGCTTCAGAAGAAATAAAAATGAGGTCTGAAACAGATTTTCCCAAAAGAGCCCAACACATAAACTCTTTGATGACAATTAGTACCTACACATCAGATCTTTACGAGCGTTCTGAACATTCCAAATCCGATGTAGACCCACATAGATCAGTTTCAGTTTGTCCTGTTTGGGAAATGAAACGAGCGCACTTTGATATAGATTACATCAACATGAAAAAGAATGAAAATCCAAATATTATGGCAGTCAATGTTCATTCACATATACAGCATCATTACTCTCATTGTCTTAAAATTTATACAGATGGTTCACTTTTAGACAATCATCAAGCAGGTTCAGCATTTGTCATACCAGCACTAAAAATAGAAAAGTCATATTATGTTGGCAAAAATCGATCTGTTTTTACAGCTGAACTAATCGCTATTCTCATGGCTTTGACTTTCATTTTAGATCATCCTTACTGTTTCTTTCATATATTACTTTGTGTGGATTCAAAATCAGTATTGTATGCCTTAAAGTCTACAGCTTATAAACAATCTACTAAACTTATACTAGACATCAAATACATCATAAATCTTCTACTTTTAAGAGGAATTCTTGTTTCCTTTTGCTGGATTCCTTCACATATAGGATTATCTTCCAATGAGTGGGCTGACAGGGCTGCGAAAAAAGGTGCACGCAATGAAAATGGGTCTATAGTACTGCATGTCCCTCTATCCATTGCAGAAGGCTATCAGTTGTTAGAAGAAGCATCCTTAAATAGATTTATAGAAAAGCATTGGCAAAACAAGAAGCTTCAACATTCAACTCATGAGTGGGAAAAGTGTAGTTGAATACATTGATCACTTAAAGATTCATACAAATGAATTCAAAGAAAGACAACTCAAGGCATTATTCTTTAGGATAAGATTAAATGCTTTTATGACAAAGTTCAGTAAGGATGTTAAATGCTTATGTGGTGGATATATTTCAAATACCCATATCATACTTGAATGTAAGAATTTAAAACCCTATCTCCCTGCCTTTTCTGAGAATTCCATCGATGAAGTTTTGAAAAATGTAAATCTAACGTTTGACATAGCTAAAGGTTTGTTGTTAAGTCCTATAGGGCATTTATTATAGTTCATGTAGTTCTTTTGGGAGGGTTTTTGTTGTTGTTGTTGTTGTCCATTTTCGATATTTTCTTGATCTGTTAATGTTAAGAATAACTTATTACATTTGTTGTTACTATTTATCACACACACGCACGCACACGCACGCACGCACGCATGCGCGCACACACACACACACACACACACACGTGCGCGCGCGCGCACACACACATTAGATCTCTCTCTCTCTCTCTCTCTCTCTCTCTCTCTCTCTCTCTCTCTCTCTCTCTCTCTCTCTCTCTCTCTCAACTATCCAGTCTCCTATTGTAGGGTCGTCTGGTATCACTTAAAGTGGAAAGACGTTAAATTGAAGACTTACTTACTTACACACACACACACACACACACACACACACACACACACACACACACACACACACACACACACACACACACACACACACACACACACACACACACAGAGATTCAGTTGTGATACTACTCACTGCTGTTGTTATCCTGGCTTCTAGTTCTACCTAACACCTGTGTGGACTAGCTGATCACTACATCAACAACATTGGTACAACAACATAAGCAACATGTACTTTGGAAGTACTTACCAAGAAAAATGCAAACTCCTTATTACCTAAAAAAATATGAGAAACTCATGAGTTACAAGCACAGCTTTAAAAAATCACCAAATAAACATTTTCCACATGAAATAGCATCAAGTTGGCATCACAGTTTCAGGCGAACCATTTAGAAAATGACTTTTTTTTGGTATTGAGTATCTTGTTTAAATTCAGTACATAGCATATTGGTTTTGATAAAGGCAGGACTAAAAAAAAACCCACCAAGTAAAAATATTGCTGAAGTAGACTTAGATTTTATATTTGAGTAAGTTTAAAAGGGAAATAAAAAAATATATAAAATTGAATTTTGCAGTACTTAAAGAATATTAACAAGCTTATACCCATATAGGAGATGATATGAATATCTTGCAGAGCTACAATTTCGAAGATATTTCAGGAAAGGGTTCGCACTCAAAAAATAGAGTTTGCAGCATTAATCAGTTCTCTTACGCAGCCTGTCATTTAGAACACAGATGAGAATCAATAATGGATGGGTCTTGCTTTTGCAAATAACAAGTCATATGATTTCCCCTCCATATAATGAAAGACGATAATTGGACAGTCACAAAAGTGCACAGGCCAGTTTTCTATCCGCTGAGGAAAATAAGAAAATGGAGAAAATTGATGGGTCTGTCAGAAACAACACTAGTCAGTTAATCACGTTTCCTGCGTAGGAAATGAGCAAATGAAGCTAATGGATGGACTGTCACAAAGGGCACAGACCTGTTAACCCTTTTTTGCCATTTGACAGAACAATATGTGCCTTGGTGCAGCAGTTAGGTCAGTAAAATGACTAAATGGAGATTGTGTGTTTGATTCTCGTTAGGGGAGTATAATTATTTATCATATTTTTTTTTGGGGGGAGGGGTGGGAGGTGGGTTTTTTTTTGGTTTTTTTGTTTTTGTTGGTTTTTGCTTTGTTTTTTGTTTTTGTTAGATGACCAGCTTCTACAAGAAGCTGAGTATGCTAAGGACTCTATGGAAAATTTGGTATAATCTCAGTCCCCCAATTGGCCAAGCTTGATGACTGTGCAGTTCTCCCATCCTCATTCTCTGTGAAATCATGCAGTAAAGAAGAGTGAGGGGTTCTTCATACTGTGGCTCATGGCTGTTTCACTCACATTGTCTCTGCTGTTTTCAGGCCTGTGTTAAGTGTTTGTCAAATCTTCAGTCTGAAAATTGTTGTTGGGCGTTCCCCAGCTTTACCACTTAGGGGTCTCCCAGGAATGAATGCTGTCTCACAACATAGTTATACGGGAATCACTGTGAGACATTATGTGCTCTCTGGGTGAGAAGTTTGCACACATATATATGTGTGTAATATATATATAATATATATATATATATATATATATATATATATGTATATATGTATATATATATATATAAAGTATATCGCCAAAGAAGCAGCCATGTTACAGCTTTAGAGGATTGTTTTTCTCCTTTCAAAGAAAAAAGCGGGTTGTTATATCAAGATCTTGGCTGAAGGCAGTCTTGACCTAACATTTCAAAACACAGCAACATTTTAACATAGGTTTTGGCACTTTGCTTACAACATCAATAATCCACTGATAAAGCCTGGGCCAGCCTGGAAATTCATGGGTGGTTGTGTGTGCACACAAATGCATTGGGAGGGGAGGGGGAGTTGTTTGTGTGTGTACATGTGTACATTCTTGCATGCACTCACACTCACATGTTTGCGTGCACCCTTATGTTTGTGCTAGCCCAGGTGGCTTTTCATGCGTATACTGACACCTTGTAAACTATTTACCTGAGCCTATCAGTGGGTGCTAAAGAATCAGGTTGTTATCAGTAGGATTTGAAAAAAGAAAAGCTGATTCTTGGTCACCAGTCTGGCATGAAAGGCTCTGGATGGTTTTTATGCCTTGATGAGGGGGACAGGATAGCCCAGTGGTTAGAGCATTGAGCTTGTGACCTGATGGCTTGTGTTTGTCACTACTGAGGACCCAGTTGGAGGGAATTTCTCTCCTGGAGTTAACATCAGTGCCTACTCCACTCCCCCAAAAGTCCTTCAGATGAGACTTTTTACCTGAGATCCTGTGTATGAATGCATGCAGAAAACCTTGCACACATGTTAAAACCTGCTTCAACTTTCAGAAGAGTAGGCCAAGGCATGCCAGTAGGAATGGATGACAAAATAAAAAAAAACCCACATGCACACTGGTGTGGATTTAAACATCATCTCCAAAGTTGGAAGGCAGCTGCATTAATGGTGGACAAACAGATGCATTTGCAAAGTCACACATATAGTGAACCTCGGAACTCTAGCTGAGGACACACATCCTAAAAAAAAAAGAAAAGAAAGAGAGACAGCTGATTTTTGGTCACCAGTCAGGCATGAAATGCTGTAGATTACTTTAAAGCATCAATGCAGATTCTGTATCTTCTATGTGTATTCATAGTGCCAGTTCTCATATGCATTATGATGCCTTGCTGCTTCTTTGTTTTGCTTAAATAACCACATTTATTTCAGTCTCGTTTTATCAGAGTTTTCTTTCTGTCTTTCTTTTATCTTGTCTTGCTCTGTCTGTCTGTCTGTCTGTCTGTCTGTCTGTCTGTCTGTCTGTCTGTCTCTCTGTCTCTATCTTTGGCCCTCTCTCTGTGTCTTTCTCTCTGTATCTTTCTCTATTTCTTTGTCTGTCTTCTGTCTGTCTGACTGACTGACTGTCTCTGTCTTTCTCTCTCTCTTATTTCTTTTTTTCTGTCTTTCATCTTTCATTGTTTTTTTTTTTCTTTCTTGCTACTAGTATCAACTTTATTTTTTGGCATAGAGATCTAAGGTGGATTGGAGGTCTTGAGGCAATCCACCCATTTAGAAAGAAAGAGATTTGATTCCTGTGTGAACCCAAACTTTTCTCTAACCTCTAGATCTTGGGTGTCAGTATAATATTAGCATCCCCACCTTCTGGAAATTCTGTGCTAGGAATAACTTCTTTTCTGTCCCTCTCTTTGCTTCTGCCATGTTCCTTTTCTTCCTGTTACCTCCTTCTTGTCTATTTTCTACTTTCTTGGTCCATTCTCACAGCCTTTTTTTCCAGAAAGACTTAAAACATAAGAATTCTCTCCCATGCCATAGTCAGATGGACTTGGCCTGACTTGTCAGGCACTTAACAACAGTGCAGGACATTTTCTTTTTTCTTTTTAAAATTTTTTTATTCATAATAGCAATGCATTTTTACTCAATAACAGACAACAATAGTTGTCTTCAGGAGCCACCGAAGAAGAAGAAGAAAAATTTTAATGGTGATGGATAGAATTTTCTTACACGCATGCCACTGTCTATGTCTCTGTTTCTGTCTCATGTCTGCCTGCCTGTCCGTTTGCCTGCCTGCCTGCCTACCTGTTTGACTGACTGTCTCTCTTTCTCCCTTTTTTCTCCCCCCTCTCCCCCATTCTCTGTTCACTTCTTTTGTTTATCTTTTTTTGTGTCTATTGTGAGTTACTAAAGGATTTTTCTTCATTTGAATTGTGTGCAGATTCTTCACATGCACATTGGGCAGATAGAGAGATTACCGCTGACGGCTGGCGGCTCTCCCCTGCTGATCCGCTGCAAAAACTTCATGTGCATCACCTTCATCATTCCCCGGGAGAGGGACTGCCATGACATCTTTCTGTCCCTGCAAGAGTTCTCCAAACCCAGTGAGTCATGCTTATTTATGCTGTGTGTTAATGGGTTCAGCCGCCGCTGTAGTCTAGTGGTTAGGGCGTTGGACTCGTAATCTAAAGGTTGTGGGTTCGATCCCAGCTTTCAGCTATGGCGTTGTGCCCTTGGAAAAGGCACTTTACAGCTATTTTCTCACCCCACCCAGGTGTAAAAGGGGTACCAACCTTGTGTTGGGGGTTAACCCTGCGATAGACTGGCGTCCTATCCAGGGGGAGTCTATGACTCTCAGTCACTTAACGCCACAGAAACCGGGATAAACACCGTCCTGATGAGCCTTAGGCTCAGGACAGACTTTAAGTTGTTTTTTTTTAATGGGTTCACAGTCAAGTATAAAGATACACATGTGTGTAACATTCTATTCAGTTATGCTTTGGCAGTCAGGAAAACCGAGGGGATAAAACGTTTGAACTCATGATGTGATAATGACTGAGGGTGCAGATTGAGTTTCCACTGAGGTGTCCATTCAAGGGCGGTTTTCCCTGGAGTGAACATTCTTAACAACTTCATTGCTTTCAAAATCATTCAGGTCAGACTATATATAATTTGAAGTCCCTTGTGCACTCACAAAAAACATCTAGGGCACAAGTTTAAGTTGTTTGTTGTTGTTGTTCTTTGGTTATAGAGCTCTGTGGTTCACTAATGGTGAAATTTTGTGTCTGTGACCATTTACCCACTGTTAAGGTAGCTGCATTCTGACTTCGGGAATGATGCCTAAATATCAGTCAGTCACCACCACAATTGAAGAGAACAAGTGTCTTCATTTGTGGTGTGCCTGCATGACCACTCTGGGTTAATTAAGACTTGTGCATAACTTGTGTATAACTCCCCCCCACCCCCCAAAAAAAAAAATCATATCATAAACTGTTGTACTGTACATGTTACCAAATACTTAATGATGGTATGTTTCAGACAGTATAGAGAACTTGTAGATGTTACCAAATACTTAATGGTGGTATGTTTCAGACAGTATAGAGAACTTGTAGATGTTACCAAATACTTAATGATGGTATGTTTCTAGCAGTATAGAGAACTTGTAGATGTTAATTAAATACTTAATGATGGTTGTTTCAGACAGTATAGAGAACTTGTACATGTTACCAAATACTTAATGGTGGTATGTTTCAGACAGTATAGAGAACTTGTAGATGTTACCAAATACTTGATGGTGGTTTGTTTCAGACAGTATAGAGAACTTGTACGCATTCCACTTCACAGCGGCAGATGAATGGAATCAGTCATCAGGCTGGGGCTTTTACGACATTCAGTCAGAGTATCTCCGCATGGGGATTCCTTCTGCTCACTGGACTCTCACCAACCTCAACAAGAACTATGAGGTCTGTCTTAAGTGCTTTTCTTGTTTGTTTGTTTTTTTAATGTTTTTTTGTTTAGTTGCAAGTGAGAAGTGCACTTGTAAAAATAGCTGTCTTTGACAAACAATTGGAATACAATATATATTGAGGTTTTGTTGTTGCTGTTTTTGTATGTGTTTTTTTTGTTTGTTTGTTTGTTTAGTGAATGCAAAAGAAGATCAAAAAGTTCAGTTTCTTTTCATAGATACTAATGTTGATAATATTTTTCTGTGTTTCATCAATTGAGTATTGAGATTAATTATGCATTTATATATAGCATTATCTGCCTGTATTTGTTTGTGTGGTTATTTATATATGCACATTTGTTTACTAGATCATTTATTGTTGAAAAAATAAGATTTTAGTTCCTAAGCTAGAGATCTAAGGTTTACCAATGGGCAGATTTTGTGTATACGACCAGTTTTGCCCACCATTAAAGTTGCAGCATTCCAACTTCAGGGATTATGTCTAAACATGACACCAGTGTGCATGGGTTCTTTTTGCTAATTTTGCCATCTCTTCCTACTGGCAGCAATGGCATAATCTTCTGAAATGCTGAACATGTCTTAAAATGTGGCAAGATGTTCTGTGTACATTCTCACATGGGACCTCAATTTATAGACTGAACCGAAGGACTTTTGGGGTGTGGAGTTGGCACTAATGTTAATTCCAGGGAAAAAAGTCCACTTGAACTGGTGCCTCATTTGTGCCTCATACATACAGGGTCAGGTCATGAACATGATGCTCTAATCACTAGGCTATCTAGCCCCCTCCCCACCCTTCCTGGTTGGAAATGAAATATATACATGTAAGACTGTTGATGGCTCACTTTTACAAGTTTTATGTGTTTTCGAAAGCCTTCATTGGAATGTAAAAGAGAAGCCAAAAGCCTTAAACTGTGCTTGCAGTACAAGTTTGGATCATAACAAAAACAAAATATAAATGTTATTACTACAGTAAAGATAGATATATTTGAGAAAAAAAATCTTATGACACACAAACAAATTCGAAGTGAAGGGTTGAAAATTTTTTTTTTTTAATAAAGTCTTGTGGTCATTACTGCTAAAAATATTTTCTGATTCATAGGCAAATAATACTAAGATATCAGCCACAGAAACCGACCAGTTTGAAGCCAAAGAAGTGTGAAATTTATGCTGAGCAAGTTATTATTGCGCAAACAGTCCAAGCACAACACACACAATTCACCTGGTAGCTCTTGAATGATGAAATATACAAAGCTTTCTCTGAAGTTGATGTGTTTGAATGAGTAGTGAATATTTTTCTCTTAGTGAAGTCTTTCAGAAGTATTCATAATGCAGTAGATGAAAAAAAAATCACAGAAAACTTTTCCAGCTGAGATTTGTGGTTATAAAAGTTATCAAACTTTTGACAGATTCCTCAAACTTAAAACATATTCCGCCTCCATTTTGGAATTCATTTGCATGTTTCACTGAAACTTCTTGCATATCTCTTTCCTTCTTTCTGTTATTCTTTCATTTGTTTATTCTTTCTATTCCTTCATCTTTTGTGCCATCCTCCCTTCCTTTTTTCTTCTTTCTATCATATTCTTTTCTTTTCTCCTTTTTCTTTTGTCTTTATTTTTGTTGTTGTTGTTGATACTTTGGCATTTTGCTTGATGTGTGAATTGGGTATTAGAATTTAATGGATTGTTCTTGTTGATGGATTTCTGGTTGGAATCTTATCTTATTTCATGTTGTTTCCCTTAAATCTTTTCAACATGATTTAATTCATTTTGTTTTTGTTTTAGTACTGAATTTGCCGTGCTTTCTGTTTATGTATCCATTTAACTTACTGTTTGTGTTGAACAGCTGTGTGACACATACCCCAGCTTGCTGTATGTGCCCTCTATCGCCTCCACCCCCACCCTGGTGGGCAGCTCCAGGTTCCGCAGTCGTGGCCGTCTGCCTGTGCTGTCCTACCTCCACAGGGAGAACCAGGTAACCTTTGTGTAGAGGAGATAGTAACTGTGGAATTGTCTGTTTAAAAAATCAGTTGCTGTTCCTTGAAGATGAATTTTGGCTGCCTGTCTGGCTATACATGCAGAAGTTAGTTTTGTGTGTTCCCCAGCTTGGAGTTTACCCAGAATATGCACTCTTGTCTCACTGATTACACCTGGGCATTTCTTTGTGACCAGTCAGTACAATCACACCTGGGCATCTCTATGTGACCAGTCAGTTCACACTGAGTGAGAATTTTGCCATAAACAACTCTCTAGTTGCCTTGGGTTCTTTTATGTCTGCTGATAATGTTTTGTACATGGGACCTGGGTTTATCATCTCATCCAAAAGATTTGCACCCAGACCACCATTCTTGTTCTTGTGGATGGGGGTAAAGTTTCGGGCACAAATCAGGAACAAAACCTGGATTTCTCATTTTCTAGGCAGGTGTATAGACCACCAACCACATCAGAACACAGAATTCTGTATAAGAAATATCAGGCACAAATGTACATATCTACATGAACACTTCAGTGTGTGTGAGTGTGGACAAGCACACACACGCGTGCGCGCACGCGCACACGCACCACACACACACACACACACACACACACACACACACACACACACACACACACACACACACACACACCACACCCTCGCTCTCTCTCTCTCTCTCTCTCTCTCTCTCTCTCTCCTCTCTCTCTCTCTCTCTCTCTCTCTCTCTCTCTCTCTCTCTCTCACTCACTCACTCACTCTCATTCTCTCTCTCTGTCTTTCTCTTCCTCCCCCCCCCCATTCTCTCTCTCTCTCTCTCTTTGTTCTCTCTCTTGTCTCTCTCTCTCTCTCAGATCATCTTGCGCACATGTTAAATCCTGTTCCGCTTTTCGTAAGAGTAGGCCATCGTGTGCTGGTGGGAACAGATGACATTTACAAAACTGCATACACACGGGGACTGGATGTAAAAAAGCACAAGAGTGCTTATTCCATTATCCTCGATAAAAAAGAATAAATCAAATCAAATCAAATCAATCAAATCTCTCTCTCTCTGTTATTAGTTGTGATTATTAAGGATAGTCCCTTCTCAGAGAAAGGGTTGAATGAAAAGAATTATGCTATTTATCTGTAACCTTTGTGAATAAAGATTATTGAT
>CM060321.1:48674821-48699821 GCA_030674155.1 Stramonita haemastoma | reverse complement strand
GTGTGTGTGTGTGTGTGTGTGTATGTGTGTGTGTCTGTGTGTGTGTGTGTGTGTGTGTGTGTGTGTGTGTGTGTGTGTGTGTCTGTGTGTGTGTCTGTGTGTGTGTGTGTGTGTGTGTGTGTGTGTGTGTGTGTGTGTGTGTGTGTGTGTGTGTGTATATTGATATAAAACAAGATGTACTAGCCTAATCTAACTCTATCACAGTGTACATAGTGCCCCCATTGTCTTGTCTTGTAAATATGTCATTTAGCTGTAGGTTTGCTATTCTTAAGTTCAGTCAGGAAAATAACAAACTAGCCTATACCATCTAAGTAAAAACCAGCAATGAACATTCTAAGGGTATAAAGTTTTATTTTTGAAAACAATGGTGAATGGGTCTTTTTGGGGTTTTTTCTCCTCTTTCTCAGCTAGAGCTCCAAGATTCACCAATGGTGAGATTTTCCATATGCGACCATTTCTGCTCACCATTAAGGTAGCCGCATTCTGACTGCGGGGTTGATGTCTAAGCATGACATTAGTGTGCATGTGCTTTTTAAAATTTTGTCCTTCATTCCAACCGCTGTACCATGGCCTACCCTGTTTAAAGGCAGAATGGACTTTAATATGCGTGCAAGGTGTTTTTGTGTGCATTTGCACATGGGACTTCAGTTTATATTCTTATCCAAAGCACTTTTTGAGGAGTGCGTTTAGCACTGGTGTTAATTCCAGGGGAAAAAGTCCATTTGATTGGGCCTGTCAGTTGTAGCTCAAACCTAGGACTGATCCTAGGCCATCAGATTGTGAATGCAGTGCTCTAACCATTAGGGTATTCTGTCCCCCCAGTGAAGAAAATACGGGCAAAAAGTCTTTATTTTTAGAAAACAATCTATATAATAATTATCACCCAAATGAAAAGTCTGTCATTAAGGTGATAGCTATTAAAAGATAGAAACAGAGAGAGATGGTGTTTGTTTCAGGCGATAACAGAGGGGATCAGTGTGTTGGTTCAAAGATAGAAACAGAGAGAGATGTTGATTGTTTCAGGCGATAACGGAGGGGATCAGTGTGTTGGTTCACTGCTCTGACGGCTGGGACAGGACGGCCAAGACCTGTTCTCTGGCTGAACTGATGCTGGACCCTTACTACAGGACAATCACCGGATTCCAGGTATGTTCACTGTCTGCTTTAGGAAAATGGGGGGCTGTTGTCAGGATACCTTGTTGCCTGTTGATGCCTGTAAATGGAGAGGAAATGATCACCAGAATGGATTGGTTGGTAAAAGTTGTAATGTGGATATTGATCTTGAAAAAGCGAATCTGTGATTCTGTCTTCGCTTATTTCATTGGCACTGCTGTATGTTTGTTGTTTAAGTATTTGAGAAAAGTATTGTTAGCATAATAGGTTATCTGTTGAGAACATAAGACAATGACTGACAGACTGCATGCATATGTTCATGTTGACAGGCCCTGATAGAGAAAGAGTGGCTGTCATTTGGGCACAAGTTCACAGACAGGTGTGGATACCTGGATGGAATGGATGTGAAGGAGGTGGCTCCAGTCTTTGCCCAGTTCTTGGACTGTGTGTGGCAGCTGACCCAGCAGTTCCCCTGTGCGTTCCAGTTCAACGAGCGATTCCTGCTGACCATCTTTGACCATGCCTACTCCTGCCAGTTTGGAACCTTCATCGGCAATTGTGAGAAAGATCGCATTGATCTGAGGTGAGGGAGCTGGTGGTGTTCTTGTTCCATTGTCGGAGGCCAGGGATTTTTCTCTTTTTAACATTAACTGTGATTCCAACTTTCTGAAAATTTTGTGACACAAAACATTCTTTTTTATATATGTCCATGGTATTAAAATTGTATTCTCTCAAAGTTGGAATGTAGTTTCCTTAATTTAATGGTGGGCAAATGGTTGCAGATGCAAAACCTTACCATTGGTGAACCATGGAGTGCTAGCTGAAGAATGAAAAAAAATCCTATCTAAATATCCAATCACTGAAATTTTATCTTTTCTACCCCTGTCACTGTTTCTTCTCCTTTATGTTTTTTGTCTTGTCTTTTTGTGTTGGTTACTTGGGTCTAGTTTTGTTTTCATTTTCAGTCCAACTTCCTTTCTTGACATGTTTTTTTTCTACCTTTATTTATTTTTTTTTTACAGATTATGACATCACTTCAGTACTCTTTATTCTGTCAGTTAGGTAGCTACATTGTAGATGTTGATGTATATACAGAGTTTTCCATTCTGCAGGATAATTTGTTTGATCTTATGTATTTTTGGATCTCTTAAAATATGCACGCATTTTTGACTGTTTGATAACAAGTTATTAAAAAGATGGCAAATAGTAATAAAGCAGTCCAGCCATCATGGTGCAGTGGTTAATACCTTCGGTTAAGGGCTAGAAGGTTGTGGGTTTGAATCTCATAAGAGTCATAAAGATTTTTGGGACTACAACGTTTTCCTGCTTCGAGTGAGTGTGCTATGGACTCAATGAGAAGACTGGGACCATACAGTCGAGCTTCATTTACTTCATGGATGTGATTTTGAAAGTGTTGCTCAAATTACCTGATCAACACTGCAGGTGTCTGTTTCTCTTGGACCCAGTTGACATCGAAATATATAAAAATAGGAAGTATAGAGTACAGCCTTGTTGGGTAGTCCCATAGCAACATAATGACATCATCCTTATCACCGTCAATCACCATGCAATGAAAAAAAACTGATTCAATGGCCCTGATTCTTTTGGTGTCTTGGTGACCCCAGTTTCAGGTTCCCCATGCACTTTTGTGCCAGTGGTGAATTTGTGCTGAAGCCTTTGGGGCTGGAGGTTTATGGGAGAAAGTCATTGGAGGGAAGTTGTGGTGGTCACCATCTTGGTTGGACATCTTGCTCAGTCTGGTTCTGTGACAGAGCTATTACTGTTGTCAGTAAAGGGCTTAGTTGTTTGTGTGCTGCATATGTTAGCTTAGAACAGACACCACTGAACTTCACCAAAGTAACCCATCAGCAGTGCATGGCCCCTCTGGCTGGTGGCCCTACATCAGCCCAATATTGATAGGTTTTTGTGGAATTCTGACTCTTAGGATGCAACATAATGAATGTGGGTATGGCTGGGTTGGAAAGATTGAAGTGAGCGGCAAAGGAATAGCAGGACAGGAACAGAGCTGTATGATGAATTGTCAACATCAGTGGTTATAATAAACTGCAAAGTAAATACTGACCCTTTAGTGAAACAGGATCAGCAGCATGTGCATTTTCTTAAGGAAACTCGGGTTCACCTCCATAGTCTGAACAGTTAGCTGGACTGTCGCCCGTGAGACTTAAACCCAGGACTTTTGGATTAAGCATCTGACATCTTGTCCAGTCCATTCACCATTGCTCACAATAGGTTTATGCAGCATGTTTTGCGAAGAAGGAAAGCATGGGAAAGTTCTACACATGAGAATGAAAATGAGCAGAACTATCTTGTGTCGGTCATCTGAGTTACATCACCAGCCATGAGGTAACTCTGGGCTGGTCAGGAGTGGGTTAAGCTTCTTTGTCTGCTGGTGCATACAGATGGCCAGTTATGTATGGTAAAGACCCTGTATTTTCCCTATCTTATCGGGTAGTATTCCTCAAAGCTTACTGAATCTCTAAGTGTACATAGATGCGAGTCATTGCTGATGTATGAAGATTTTTTCTGTTAAAGAAGTTCAGGAAACCTAACATATTGACCAAACATAGATTTTGGAAAGGAGTTGATTATTCCTTGGATTTTGAATATACTGGAAATAAGTTTATCATTCCTTGGATTTTGAAAAATAGTGTTGTGATTTCTTGGATTTCAATGATTTGGCAATAAAATGTGTGTGTGTGTGTGTGTGTGTGTGTGTGTGTGTGTGTGTGTGTGTGTGTGTGTGTGTGTGTGTGTGTGTGTGTGCGCGCATTGTGTATCTGACCCCTAGGTTGGCGGAGAGGACGTACTCCCTGTGGGGGTACCTGTCGCGCCACGTGCAGGAGTACCTGAACCCCCTGTTCAAGAAGGAGTACGAGATCACCAACCCTGTCCTCTACCCCAGCACCAAACCTCAGCACATCAGGCAAGTTGCTGCAGGGGTGAGAGAGTGAGAGGGGGCTTGTTCCTAGTGAGAAGAGGCTTGTTCCAAGACAAGCAGATACACAGAACATGATATGAATCTGGAAAACTGGTTGTTTTTATAAACTTTTAGACAGCTACTTTTGACACCAGATTGGATTTTTTTTAAAGGTATCTTTAATGATGATATAACATGTTAGGAAGTGTTCCCTCTCAGAGGAACAGAAAAGTCATTTGCCAGTGTACATACTCTTGGCAAGTTTATCCACAACAGGTTTGATTGGCTTATTTTATTATGTCAAGATATGCCTTGTATGTTTGTGACTGTATTGTGTTTTGTATGTCTCACTGATTGCTTTGTAAGTTGTTTTTTTTGGTTGGATTTTGATTGTGTATCTGCTTCCTTTCTTCCTTGAAAAAAAAGTTGGTGAAGTTTTGAGACAGATCATAACACATTTTACCTTGATTTGCTACAGGTTTTGGAGTGGGCTGTACAATCGGTTTGAAAACGGCATCCACCCCCGAGAAAATGTGATGGATGTGTTGAGCACAGCCAGAGACCACAGTGCTTCCCTGGAGGATCATGTGCAGCTTCTGGAGAAGGTGATTGAGGTCATAGTTTATCTGAATGTGTTCTGTTAATCACTCCTTAATGGCCGATTTTTACTATGTGTATCTTTGTATGCTGGCCGTTTCTACAAAGATACTCAACACAAGTACATGAAAGTTTCAAGGTTTTTTGTTGACATGTAGGTGAAAGGTCAAGGTCAAAAGCCATCTGGATTTTCAAACAAAAGCTGACGTCATTGAGGTAAAAAAAACTATGAAGTTCAAATCCTGTAGGCAAGTGTTGTGCACAAGACCTCAGTGATGGCAGTGGATCGTAGGGAGTGAATTAATCAGAAAGTATAGCTACAAAGTGCTAGGTATGTAGTAAGTGATAAGCACAGGGTTTCCAAACAGCAGTTATTGTTGAGAGTGGCTCCATTTTGCCTGCCAGCACAGGAGCCCTGTCTGTGAGCAGAGAAATCCTGGCCATCTTGTTCACATCTGCCAACCAACACTCACATCATCTGAGGCAAAACACCAGACGGCATCAAGAGGAAAGATGGAAGGGGAAAACTCAGAAGCTTTCTAAAATCAAAAACATTCAACTTATTTATTTATTCTTTTATTTCGAGGATAATGGAATAAGCACTTGTGTGTTTTTTTTACATCCAGTCCCCATGTGTATGCAGTTTTGTCAATTCTGTCATTCATTCCCACCGGCACACGATGGTCTATTTTTATGAAAAGCGGAACAGGATTTAATGTGTGCGCAAGATGTTCTGCGTGCGTTTGATTATGGGGCCTCAGTTTATAGTCTCATCCGAAAGACTTTTGGGGAGAGTGGAGTCAGCACTAATGTTAACATGTGTGCTAAAATGAAGTTTTTAAGTTCAGATTGATTCTTTACTTGTGTGCCTTTTGAGCCCTGTGAATCCAAGTGATGACAGTTCAGAGTGTTGTGTTGTGTGTGCACAGAGAATCGTGCACATGTGCCGGCTGATGAACAAGTCAGAGGAGGTGATTCAGCTGATGCTGCAGTCAGCCATGACGGCGGAGTCCTTGACCAGGCTGACCTCACGACCTGTGGAGAACGGCCTTGACACCCTCAACCTGAACGGCCCTCCTCATGGCACCACTGTTGCCAGTGCTCTGTCCCCTTTAGAGGTAGGATCCGTCATGATGAGAAATAATGATTGGTATTTTGTAACCAGTAATGTTGGTTCAGTGGTAGCCCGCCCATCTAGAAAGTGTAAGTCATGGGTTTGATCCCTGGTGTTACCTGAGTTTTTTTTCTCCTGTCTTCCAATACTTGAGTTGTGGACTTGTTGCTAGTCTTTTGGATTTGGAGGAAAAGCAGGGTCCCGTATATCACACATATATAAAAACCCATAGCAGCAGGAGAGTTGTCCCTGGCAAAATTTTCTTTTAAAACAATGCACTTTCAGGGAAAATACATACACATGGAAACAGAAAAAAATGTTAAAAATGGGTGGTGCTGCTCTTGTGTGAACACACTCATCTCAGGGTGAGCAACCCGAATGTCACAGAGAGAAATTTGTCACAACTAAAAGTGGTATGCAAATCATACAGTTCAGTGGATGAAGGAGAAGAACATTTATTTTATGGCCTTTCATAGTCATGTCAATAGCTGTTCGCTGGCGAATCGCCAGGAATCCAGTGATGGCTTTCCAACCTCGACCCAAAAGAGGGCCAGTGTGGCACCATGGGTATCAAGGAAGCTAGGAGGGGGTGGAAGACAGCTAGTGGTTAGAGTGTTGATCTCTCTATCTGACGGCCAAGGTTTGAGCCACCACCAAGGCACTTGTTTGAGGGGATTTTTCCCCTGGAGTTAGTATAATTTCAGACTCCTCTCCTCCAAAAATCCCTCTGATGAGACAGTAAACCAAAGTCCCATGTGCGAACGTATGCAGAACATATTGCACACATGTTAAAACCCATTCTGCTTCCCAGAAGAGTAGGCCATTCATGCAGGCAAGAACTGATGACAAAATGAAAACAAAAACATGTACACTGGTGTTTTGTTTAGACATCATCTCCAAAGTTGGAAAGTGGCTACCTTAATGGTGGGCAAAAATAGTTGCACATGCAATAATCTCACCATTGGTGAACCTCAGAGTGCTAGCCAAGGAACAAAAGAAAAAACAATAAAAAAAAAAACCCTCAAAAAACACCCACCCCACACAGGCAAAACAAGCAGACAAAAAGACCAACCACAAAGAACAGACATGACAAGTATCTTCTCCTGCACACAGGGAAGCCAGAACCACGGGAAGAGCGATTCGGAGTCGGGGTTTGACGAGTCCGGCTCCCCAATGTCAAGGTCAGGGCTGGAGGAGGGCATGCTGACCTCGTCGTCCCTGGTGCGGTCGCCCAGTGTGGAGAACCTGAGTGAGGGCATCCTGCAGGCTGAGATGGACACTGTGGCTGTGAAGTGGAGGGCGCTGCGCCACGTCCAGAACTGCACCTGCGCTATGCCTTTTGATCACTATGTCAAGAAGGTTAGTTTGGTTGGTTTTTGGTTTTTGTCTCTGGTTTGTGTTTAACCCTCTTAGTCCTGAAGTTTTTGTCTTTGGTTTGTGTTTAACCCTCTTAGTCCCAAACTGGGATTTGCCGGGATTGAATAATTGCGCCCCCTGAATCCCAAATCGGGATTTGCCAGGATTTACATGCAGTAGATTTCCATCACGCAGTGACCATCACTATTGCTACCAAATGCTAAGGCTCTATCAGGCCAGAGGTACAAATCCTACCGAGAGTCTGGAAGTAATTATAGCTGCTGGTATGTATTTAGAAGGAGGAAAAGACGAGCGAGCTTGTGTGCCTGACCTGATTTTGTGATGTAATGCAAAATCTAGGGGCAGTTTGTGTTCAGAGAATCCAAATGCAAGAGGGTTAAGAGTGACTGCTTTCTACAGGTTAAAAAGGTGATGGGGGGACATTTTGTGAAATTCGCAAAAACCGATTGAAAAGAAAATACGTACCAGGTCAAAAATTCTTGTTTTATTTGTTTGTTCATTTTGTTTTGTTGCTTACCTTATTTGAGTCCAAAGTGTTGGATTATATAATGTGGTGTGTGTGTGTGTGTGTGGTGTGTGTGTGTGTGTGTTGTGTGTGTGTGTGGTGTGTGTGTGTGTGTGTGTGTGTGTGTGTGTGTGTGTGTGTGTGTGTGTTTCCATGCATTTTATCTTTTAAATTCCCCAGCCTCAGCTCAGAAGTTTATCATTAGTGAGATTTAGCGTAAGCAATAATTTTCCCACCATCAAGGTTGTCATAGGTTTACCTCAGGGTTGAGCGTTCCCCAGATTAACAACCAAGGGGTCACCCAGAATATGCACTGTGTTTCACCTAATTGGGAATCACTGTGAGAACAACAGTACACACTGAATGAGAAGTTTGCATGGATGGATGTTTTCAAGTTACTCACCATATAGGCAGCCATACTCTATAGACTTCAGAGGATTTTTTCTTTTTCCATGAAGAGCCTGTCATGGATGAAGTCAGTCTCAATAAAACATTTCAAAAATTAGAACATTTTGATGTAGACCATGGCACTTTGCTCACATCAGTAACTAACAAATATTTTAACCCCAGCCTATTTATTTCAAAGTAGAACTAGATTCATTGTAGGTGCAAGATTGTCTAGGTGCATGTGCTCACAATAGGTGGGGCCTTGCTTTAAAGTGTTATCCCAGTGACAGGATGGCAATTGGAGTCTGTGTATGTGGACACATGTACATGCGCTATTGAGCTGGTGTGTATGTGGACATGCATCATTATGTTAAAATTGGTATTTTCATTTATGACAAGCTTTCAATTACATTTACTCACTTGATACCTGATTTCAGTTTCACTGCTGGAAGTGTGGAGAAGTGTTTTGTCTGCGGTGTATCGCACGCAACACGACCCTGTCTGGACACTACTCCAGGAAACCTGTCCCTGTCTGTCGGCCCTGCTACAAAGCTCTACGCAACTCCCCGTCTGTGGAGTTCCCTGTCAGTTGATGACTTGTTCCTGTTTGAAACGGCTGACCTGAGGCATTGAAGCAGACGAGTGAAGGTTTGGAAGATAAAGCAAGGTCGTGTGGCAGTCAGAGATTGGTTTTGTTGAAGCATGGAGAGAGATTGTTGTTTATGATGTTAATGGAATGTGGTTTCTTTTTTTTAATTTTATTATCTCATGTTATGGAGAAGGAAGGAGAGTGGCAAAATTGTTGAAATAACAATGTTTGACGGGTGCTGTTTTGTTGTTGATAGCAAGTGTTCTTGATGCTGTTACTGTATACTGGAATTCTTCCTCGCTTTTTTCTATGATGATGATGTTTGGTATGGGTAAGGGTCTGAGAATAGACTCTCTGATTTATAGCAATGCAATGGATTGGCTAATGGAACATGACTTATAACATGTGGATTTTTTTTTTTTTGTGTAAGTGATGTGGAACTCCAACATCTACAGAAAATGAAGCAAATAATCTTATATCCCTGCCCCTTTTTTGTGCAATATTGATAATTGCCCCCCCCCCCCCTCCCACAAAATCCCCCCTCCAAACAAAACAACAACTTTAAGTTCAGTCATATTCTAACTTCGGATGAAAAATGAGCCAAAGCTATTAGCTGGGTTTCATTTTTAGTCTTTTTTTTTTTTCCAAGTGTTTTTATTTCATTTGTTGTCCTTCTGATAAGATGGGTTTGGGCTTACATTTTCATACACTGTCAGAAAAGTACTGTTATGGATGGTTAATTTTCATGTATAAAATCATCATTTTTGGTGAATTTTGTTATGTCTCCTTTTTATAAAGTGTTGATCATTCACAGAAGCATTCATTGTGTTCAAAAGAATGAGAATGTTACATACAAAACCACTTTCCCTGCTCCTCTTTATTTTCAAGTCACATGATAGCTACTTTATCATCAGACGATTACTCAGTTGTAAGCTTTCTGAGTCATTCCTATGAAGTGTCTGTGTCTCACAGTCTTCTTAGCTGGTTGAATGAGGATGTGTTGTTTTCAGTGTTTATGAAGAAACTTGACAAGTAGTGAATGTTCACTGAACTTGGCCTGAGTGTTGGTGTTGCAGAAGGTCAGCTAGATAACTGACAGCCATGAAGCTGACTGAGAACTCGGTTTACCGCTGGTGACATGACCACTGCTTAAAGGTTTCCTTTTATTGTAGGTTTTTTTTTCTTTGTTGGTTTTTTTCCCCCTTTGCTGAAACTCCAAGGTTCACCAATGGTGAGATTTTGTGTATGTGATTGTTTTTGTCAATGTGAGATTTTGTGTATGTGATTTTTTTTGTCAATGGTGAGATTTTGTGTATGTGATTGTTTTTGTCAATGGTGAGATTTTGTGTATGTGATGTTTTTGTCAATGGTAGATTTTGTGTATGTGATTGTTTTTGTCAATGGTGAATTTGTGTATGTGATTGTTTTTGTCAATGGTGAGTTTTTGTGTATGTGATTGTTTTTGTCAATGGGGAGATTTTGTGTATGTGATTGTTTTTGTCCCCCATACAGGTATCTGCATCCTACTTGGGGATGATGTTTAAACATAGCACCAGTGTGGATGCATTTTTAAAATTTCATCATCTGTTCCAACCAACATGCATGCACTGGCCTACTCCTGAATGGCAGAAAAGGTTACTTGCACATGATGTTTTCGTGTGTTACAAACTGGACCTTGGTTAATAGTCTCATCTGAAGGACTTTTTGGGAGTGGAGTCGTACAGATGTTAACTGCAGGGAAAAAATCCCCTCAAATGGGCATCTCGATAGTAGCTTGGGCCTGCGGCGTCGATTGCGAGCTCAACACTCTAGCCACTAGGTCATTCCTCTTTGCCTCTGTTATTTCAGATTTGCCATCAGAAATCTTTCTACTTTTTTTCTGTCGCTATATCATTTTTACAGGTTGCATTTGCAGGTATAGTATGGTCATGATATGTAGTTTATATTATCTGATGCTTTGTGGTGTTAACAGTTATGATTGGTTTGGCTGTAGGTTACATTACTTCTTCCCCTATTAGTATTCTGTGGGTGTTTTTGCAAGTTGTGCTGTCTTGAACACATGTGTGAACTTGCTAGGCAAGGATGTTTGCTATAGTGGCTAAAATGGCTTTGCTCTTTGTGTGATCAACTATTGTTGAACTGTTATTTATTTATTTATTATTATTCTTTTTATCAAGGATAATGGAATAATGCTTGTGGTTTTTTACATCCAGTCCCCGTGTGTATGCAGTTTTGTAAATCTTGTCACTGGTTCCCACCAGCACACATGGCCTACTCTTACGAAAAGTGGAACAGGATTTAACACGGGGCCTTGGTTTATAGTCTCACCTAGGACTTTTGAGGAGAGGTGGAGTCAGACTGTAAATGTTGAAGGTCTTTCTGAAAAAAGTGAACTTGCCCACAGCTCTGATGATCATAGTTTACTGCTGGAATGTTCTAGAGATGATGGGGCATGAAGCCTCTACTCTTGTTGTAAAACTGCTTATAGATATGTATACACACCATTCGTTCAGAATGGAGGTGGGAGATGCCAAAAGAAAGTGCTGTTTAAAAGAAAGTAACACAGTTGCAAACAAGGTATGTCTAAGCACCCAGACTTCTATAATGACTGATTTTAATCCATCAACAATTTGCTTTTGCCATTGAAAACAGTTTCTACATTAGAACTGTGGTAGTTACATGTTAAGGGCACATACTTCAGTGCACATCCTGAATTCTTATTACAAAATGTATATCACACTGAGCAGTTTGTAGCAGTTAACACTTTGTTTAGAATTTGCTACATTAGGTGTAATGCTTTGCTCATAATTGACGCTGACGTACCATTTCTTACCTGTAGTTCTATTATCATTGACTGAGTGTGAATTGTATTGTTATGTGTGAATGTTGTGTTGCCTTGTGAGTGTATGGTATTTATATGTTTATCCTTAAGTTATGGAATATAAAGTGCTGTAAGCTCAAGGACAGAAGGGGTTTTCCAGAAGTGAAAATAATTTTTTGTTGTTATGAAGTCGCTCAAGACATTGTAAGCGTTAGATATGCTGAGTCTTGCCTCCTCTGCACTGAGGATGTCAGTATCAATGAAAGTGGAGAGCATAGGATGGGGCAGCTTCAAACATATCAACTTTGCTGGACTGGTAAATATGCTGTAATTCACAGGCTATAAACAAGTTTTGTTGTTGTTGTTGAAATAACTCCTGCAGCTTATCCTGTGCTGCAGCTTCTGCATGACAGAAACTGACATCAACACACTCTCAAATCTTGGTTGTCCTCCTCAAGGGAAACTTACATCAGTTTCGCACAGATTTTGTTGTTGTTATTGTTGCTTTGTCACAGAGTGACAACTTACTGAAGGTGTAAACATGAGCTGAAATCTCCAAGGGGGTCCTTTTTGTTAAAAAGACAATAGATTGGTTCTTGAAGCCATGTCACTATTTCAAGATGGTGTACATTATTGAATTGAATCCATGTGTATTTTTCCTAAATTGGTGGCAAAAGTTTTAGTCTAAAAATCATGACAGATTCTGAAATCTATCTGAAGGAAGTTAAGAATTATCTGTTTATCCAGGGGAGAAAAACAGAAGAAAGTAGATGATCAGGAAAATGGATGAATGAAAACCAGTGATAAGTGGTGATGAGCTTTGCTCCAAGTTAAAACTGATGTTTCTTTGCAGCTAAGTCAATAATACAGCTAAAGTGTTTCGCCTTCTGCCACCCCCCACCCCTCTTATCTCTATTGAAAAAAAGGAGCCTAAGGTATTGCAGCTGATGCAAAAGAGCAGCTTGGAGTCCATCAGTATAGCTGTCCTGGAAACCTGCTGGAGATACACACCCACTCAAAGCCAGCGGCATCATTTTTGTTCTTTAGAAAGACAGCATAAACCCCATGGGTAGATGGAATGGGAGAGAAGGGGAGGGGTGGCTAGGTGTGTGAATGCTGATGGGGGGAAGGTGAGGGGATGAGGGACAGAAAAACCATAGCCTGCATTAACCTCACATAGAAGGCTTTTGGAAAGCTTGGAGTTGAGCTACCAGTAGAATCAGGGATGTTGAATTGCATGGGTATTGTGTGCTTTTTGCTATGGAGAAAAGAGACTGTTGTTGGCATTATTGCTGAAACATTTATGTTGAATTAAAGTGTGCATTGATTACTTTAAACTCTTTTGATGAAAATTGAGTGCAGATTGTCAAACACTTTGGTTAGAATTGAATATGCATCCTTAAAACAGGGTTGTCAGTACCTAATACACATGAAAGTAGATGCTTGTACCATATCAGAAAGACTGAAAAAAGTCTATTGTTATGATGTTCACAATGAAACATACTCGAAAGATTTTACAGTATCCAGTTTGCTGTGGTGTTGATTGATAAAGCAAGATTCATGCCAATCGGTCAGGTTTTTTTTTTTAGCAACACACTGTCATTAAAATCAGTGTAGCTATACTCATTGTGTTCTTCTAGCTAAGGCATAGAATTTCTTATTCCTAGCCTTGTAGTCATTCACTGAATGTAAATTGTTGTTGCTTGCTCAACATCTGGGGAAAAAAGTTCAAAAGTTACAGTATTTGAATCAAGATGATTGTAATTATTTTTTGTTTCTCCTAACTTTTTTTGAAATGTGCAATATTTGCGAAAAGAGATTGTTTCTGAAGTTGCCATTCAAATGATGAGAAAACGTCTTGTTAAAAATTGAATCAACAGGTTTTGAAAACAACAATGGTCTTTCTTTTGTGAAGTTTTGCTTTTGCTTTTCGTTTGATTTGTATTGACTGTATGTGCTTTTTGTATGAAATGTGATTGATAGTGGCTTGGACTTTACACTTGCATGCCATGCAAAGAAATACATAGCTAGTAAGTGTAGATTCTGTGAAAGAAAGATGGAGATTTTTCCCTTCATCTTTGCCTATCTTGCAGTTTAGTAAACTGTTGGGGCACCACTGAAGAATTTCCAATGAGCTTCCTCTACTCCTTGCAGTTTTCAGATATCCATAGCAAGTCATTCCACTCATGGTCAGTCTGCTCTCTGATGTTGTCTTTCCATCGTTTACTCTGTCTCAGTATCGTGACTTCGTCTCCTTCCTTGTACTGTTCCATATACGACAGTCTTGGCCAGTTCAGATGTTTGTGTGATATGCCTGTACCACTTCAGTTTGCATTTTTTCACTGAAGTCAGGAGTCCTTCATATGGCCTGATGGCATTTTCAATTCTGGTTTTCACCTCCTTGTTGGCAATGTGATCTCTGTATGAGATGCCAATAAGTTTGTGACCAGTTTATCGAATGGCAAGTGATGTTTTAAGTCTGACTTTGACAGGGATTAGTAAGGGGGTGTATATGGTTTGTTTGAGAGCTCCTTAATTAAAGGGGAAAAAACCTGTTTAACAGCATGCGCACGCACACACCATCACACGCATACACACACGCACACACACACACAAGATGTTTGGGATTTATAATTTGCTACAATGGCAAAGATATATGCCTTGATTTCTGTACATTGTGTAACTTTTGTGTATCATATTCAGGGTCATTCTTCTAGCTATAAACGTCATCTTGGTCTTCTTATACCCCATTAATTAGGCAGTGAAGCCAAAGGAGAATGAATATAGTAGACTTGGCTGGGTACCTGTTTTCCTGAAGCTTCAGATTTAGAACCCATGTGTGAACACATGCAGAATGTGTTGTACACACATTAAAAGAGCCTCCAATTTCATAGAAGAGTAGGTTAGCTCCTGCCAATGGCATGGATGGCATAAACATACCCAGCATGTAACCTAGGGTGGGATGAGCTCCACTTTGTTCAACTTGTACAAGGTACACAGCCTGAAAATGCAGTGCAGAGCATAGCCCCTAGGACTATTGAAATACCCGGAAGAGAGGTCTGTTCAAATTGGAGTCTGATGGCTTACACTTTTCTGTTTCTCTTATCTTTATACAAATTTCACTATGGGAATATACTTTGTTCTGAGGTCATCTCCACTTGAGTGTGTGTACACTCTCAACCTTGTCTGCAGTTATCCATGACGATCGAACTATCTATCTATCTATCTATCTATCTATCTATCTATCTATCTATCTATCTATCTATCTAACTATCTATCTATCTATCTATCTATCTATCTATCTATCTATCTATCTATCTATCTATCTATTTCTATCTTTCTATCTTTCTATATGTAATGTATGTATGTATATTTTTTATTACTATTTTTTTTCTCAGTTTTCAAACTGGAAAGATCACATTATAGGTGTATTTAACTTTACGTCGTTATTTGTGTATCACATGGACAGGTTCTTGTTCTGTCTCAGTGCATACATGTTTGTGTTCACACACATGTACATACACACATATGCATATAACTGTGTGCTAATTGACACTGACACAGGCAGGCATAAATATACACACACACACAACACACACGCACACGCACGCACACACACCACACACACACACAACGTGCACACGCACCCCCCCCCCCCCCCCACCACACACACACATGCAGCATGCACACACACACACCTACCTTGATACCACTTCTACTAGAAATAATCTTTTATATCATGCTACTTACTATTATCACTACTACTTACTACTCTATCAGTCCTCCTACTTCATCGTATTTCATTTATCTATTTATTTTATTCTTTTATTTCAAGGAAAACAGAATAAGTACTCCTTTGCTTTTTTACATCTAGTCCCAGTGAGTATGCAGTTTTGTAAATTTTGTCATCAGTTCCCTCAGGCACACAATGGCCTACTCTTCCAAAAAGTTGAACAGGTTTTAACATGTTCGCAAGATGTTCTATGTGCGTTGGCACATGGGACCTAGGTTTATAGTCTCATCCATTTATTATGTCTACAATCTGTTTTTTTCCCATGCATGGATAAAATGAGTGCATTTTCCCTCAGACTACAGCTTAATGTGTATTTAAGAGATAAAAACAATCATTTGATATTCTTTTCATAAGCATCCTTCCTCACTCTGCTTTCATCTATTTCTCCATGATACGTCATATTGCTCATATTTGGCAGGGCTTCAGTATCTTAGATAGATCCTTTCTAATGTGTAGAGTTTTTCTCTGAAACGCGCACACACGCACGCATGCACGCACGCTCACACACTCACATTCAACTTACTGAATGGTTGTGTGTATAGTTCATAGTAACATTCTTTGTCACCAGCTTGTTCCATATTAAATACAAACATTGTATATTTCATTTCCTCTGCTTGAAAGATGTGTGCACAAATAGATAGCTGAAATGTCCTATGATATCATGGGATGGAATACAATAACAAAAAGCCACATGTATATATAACCTTATGACTATTGTGTCTCATGCTTGTAAAACATGTGTATGTATGTATGTATGTATGTATGTATGTATGTATGTATGTAATGTGTATGTATGTATTATGTATATGTATTATTATGATATGTATGTATTATGTATTATATATTATATTGTATGTTGTATATATATATTTTTTTTTTTTTTAAATATGTTTTATTCAATTGTGTTACCATTTTTTAGGTATGAAATGTATTCTGGTATCTTATTGATTTCATTTGTGATGCTGAATTTGTTTGAATAAGTGAAGAAATAGCAGGGTTGTAGTCAGTGAGATTTTGATAAAGCTAACATACTATGTGCATTGTTTACCCTTGATTTTTCTTTGTTACATACCTTAGTGTGCCTTTATATTACACAGATTTTCTTTGGTGATTGAAGTTATTTTTTTTCCCTTTTTGTGATAACATTTTTTAAATTGATTTGTTTTCTACCCCACCCTCATTTTCTATGTTTCACATTTCTATCATATTTATTTTGTCAATTGTTTCTTTTTTCCCTTTTTTATGTAGCTGATTGCTTTGATCTTTTTTTTTGGGGGGGGGGGGGTGGTGTGTTGTTTTTTGTTGGTTTTATTGAGAATGTTTTTTTCCCTGTTTCATTTGTTTTGTGTTTTGAATTTAGTTTTTTTTAATTTATTTTCTTTTTTGGTATCTTGTTTCTCACCAGACCAGTGTAATATCAAATACCTTTCAACTGTGTTCTTATTTTGAACTGTGCTGAACGAATTAATGGGATGAGTGAGAAAATGTATGAAAAAAAATCAAAGGAAATGAAAATCCGAGGTGTGAAGGAATAATAGTATTGTGCAAGAATGAGCATGTTTTGATAATGATGTTGTAAAAATTTCCTGAAAGTCATTCCTAAATGCAACAATAATGTGGTTCTGAGTTATGAATTGATCATCAATGGAAAAAGGTTCATTGGGTGTGTTGTGTGTGTGTGTGTGTGTGTGTGTGTGTGTGTGTGTGTGTGTGTGTGTGTGTGTGTGTGCATGCGTTGGTGTCGCTGCGTGCGTGTATTTTTAACCTGTCATGAAGTAAGTGAATTGGGATGTTGTTGGTTTTTTTTCTCATGAATTTGACCTGTCATGAACTGAAATGAGTTCATTATTTTTCTGAGTTACAAACTGATTGTGGATTGAAATGTCATCAGTGTTAAAGGTCTTGTACAGAATGTGTAGATATTTTGCTGTAATGTAGAATTTCATGTCTGTGTTCATAGCATATTGAAGGTAATGTATTAGTGCACATTAGTTCTAGATCCTATTTGTGATTAGTGATGCCACCATCCACTGGTGCTTCTTTACCTTGGAGCCATAGATACAGAAAGCAAAAGTATAGAGTAGTTACACATTCAGAGCTGTAGTGATGTGTACAGAAAATATCACTCATGTTGGTGTGTGTGTGTGTGTGTGTGTGTGATGTGTGTGGTGTGTGTGGTTGGGTGGTGTGGTGTGTGTGTGTGGGTGTGTGTGTGTGTGTGTGGTGTGTGTGTGTGTGTGTGTGTGTGTTGCATGCATGCATATACACTTGTGTGCATGATAAACACACACAAACATGTAAACATTTCTCTTTCTATCTCGCCAACCTGCAAAACATTTCAATTTTGTCTTTTTTTCCTCCACAGGCAATGCTTTGATGATCTCTTTTGCCAGCAAAGAGGCTTTGTTTTGCCAAAAGGCATCTGGCATTTGTATTCTCTCTTTGAGTGCAATATGATTTTGGATTTTTTTTTCTTCAGGGCAAATTTTGTTCAGCACTGACCTCAGGCTTTAAAATCAGTTTTTTGAAAATCATGCCAATGGGCTTGATTGTTTAATTTGATATTTTGTTTTTTCTGTTTCTGTCATGAATCTTGATTTATGACAACTTTTTAATCTTGGCAGCAGTTGCAATACATACCTTGGTGTATTTGCTTTTGGCAAGAGACTAGGTAGAACTATAAGAAACTGGTACATTCCAGATATACCTCAAACAGTGGTTGGGTTATGGTTGAGATATCCTATCTAGCATCACCAAAGAGAAAAAAAATTGATGGGAATTGTAATTAGGGGAGTTAGGGAAATTGGTTATGGTCAATTCAGTTAAAGTACCATCAACAAATATATCATGATAGGATCTTACAAGGCATAATCAAATAAAATGAATGTAATAGTATGGTTTTGCTTGAATAGGATACTGTGAAAGTACAACTGAATTTTGTTATGTTTGTTTTGGGGTTTTGTTTGATTTGTTAGATATCTAGTTTTTTATAAAGGAGATAAAAAAAAAAAGTACTGTCCTGCATTATAAGAATATATGTGTTCCTATTTTTTTTTAAAATGATTTGTTTTATTCAAAATTTTTTCTCATAGCCTAAAAGTACATTCATGATTTTGTTAGGTTGAAGTTTGTGCAATCTATATTTTATTATCTCATTTTGTACCCTTTTGAAATCCCCCACCCCCAAAACTGAAACTTGCATGTTTGTTTCAGTTATGTGTACATTGTGTTTTCCTTTTTTTTTGTTTTTAGATATGCGAATGGCTTAAAAAAAAAAAAGCAGCCTGGTTCCCTGTGTGTTTTTTTGATTGTTTGGATTGTTTTGTTTTTTGTTAACAGCCATCTTGCCCATTTTTGTTTGCAAGAGAATACATACTACACACTGTTGATTTTCTGTGAATGAAGCTTGTAGGAAAGCCGTCATACTTTGTGGAATAAAGTTTGTGACTAGCTTCCAATTGGCTTTGTGACTTTTTCTTTGCTTTTCTTTCTTATTCATGTTCTTTGTTTATTATTATTTTTCTTGTTTCTGCTGTTTTTTGTTGTCTGTCTGTCTGTCTCTCTCTCTGTATCTGTCTGTCTGTCTCCCTCTTTCTCTCTCTCTGTGCATGGATTGCATGTTGGGTGTGTTCATGTCATCCGTACCACTGCCATGATAGGCGTACTCTAATATGTTTTTTAATTATTTATTTTCTTTGTTTCTCGGCTAGAGCTCTGAGGTACACCATTGGTGAGATTTTGCATTTTTGTGACCATGTTTTCCCACCATGAAGGCAGCCATATTCTGACTTCGAGGATGATGTCTAAACATGACACCAGTGTGGATGCATGATTTTTTTTTATTTAAATTTTTTTTTTTTTTTTACAATTTATCATGCATTCCTATTGGCACACAATGGACTACTCTTCCAAAAGGCAGAATGGGTTTTAACATGCACACAAGATGTTCTGTGTGTATTCACACAAAGGACCTTGGTTTATATTCTCATCTGAAGGACTTTCAGGGAGTGGAGTTGCCACTGAAATTAATTCCGGGGAAAAATGCTCAAATATTCTCAAATGAAAATGGTCTTCTTCAGATTTTAAGTACAACCACCTACAGATAGACAAATTTTTAACCTGTGCGCTCAGTGTTTTGTGTATTTCACACATGGGACACAATTTAAAATGTTTCATCTGAATGACATGGAGTGGATTCAGTGCAGATGTAAAATCCGGGGGAAAAAATCTCTATATATAAACAGATCAGCAGACAATCAACAGCATGCTCAGATTGCCAAGTTATCTTCTCTCTTCTTAACTGCTTTCTTTTAAGTGATATGCATAGTGCTGAGAGAGAACGGGGAGGAAGCAGTATGGGAACAGATGATAACGATTTACAAAAACTGCATACGCACGGGGACTGGATGCAAAAAAGCACACAGGTGCTTATTCCATTATCCTCGATATAAAAGAATAAAATAAAATAAAAAGAGGGTAATGATCCCATTTCCCCCAAAAAGAATCTGAGACAGTGCCGCAACTACCAAACAATCGGCCTCATAAGCCATCCCAGTAAGGTAATGCCCAGAATTATTCTGAATAGACTAAAAAAAAAAAACCAAGCTGAAGTGCTTGTAGGAAAAAAAAAAGCTGGTTTCAAAACTGGAGGGAGCAAAACTGAACAGATTTTTACCTGCAGGCATATCATTGAAAAATATCCCCAACACTAAAAAGATCTGTTCCACAATTTTACTGACTTCAGGAAAGCATTTGATAGAAAGTAGCATGGTGCAGCTGTGAATCATGGACTCTGACAGCAGAGTTAGAGAGAAGAATCCAAGCATTCGAGAACAAGTGCCACAGAAGACTCCTCAAATATCATACAAAGAACACAAGACCAATAACTATGTGAAAGAAGAAATCAAAAAGCGTGTGGGCCCCCAAGAGCCTTTGCTCTCCACCATAAAGAGGAGAAAGCTGATGTGGTTTGGTCACACCACAAGACACAACACCCTAGCAAAAACCATCTTGCAAGGAACAGTCGAGGGCAAGAGAAGAAGAGGCCGCCAAAAGAAATCATGGGTTGACATCAAAGACTGGACTGCCCAACCCCTGCAACGCCTCCTACTAGCCACACAGGATCGTGAAGCATGGAAAAAGATCTCCGTTGCGTCTTCTCTCATGTCCCCCCTACGTCCTTTGGGACATGGGACTGAGTGAGTGAGTGAGCATGGTGCAGGTGGAGTGTGGCAACCCCCCAGAATCTTCAGCATTGTGAAACGATTAGTGCAGGTCATTCAGACACTATAACACAATGCCAGCAGCGCAGTCCTTGTTTACAGCAAGATTGGAGATTTCTCCTGAAAAACAGTAAGGGTAAGGGTCACCGGTCAGGCAAGGTGCAAACTTTTCCCTAACTTATTCAACCCTTTTCTTGAGTATCCTTGCAAGAGATGCTCCTTGAATGCCATGCCACTGTGTCTCTTAATGGTAGATCCATTGGCAATCAGAGATTTACTGATGATATCAGTTTTCTAGGATGTTGATCTTTTACGATGGAGTAACAACACACTCTAAGAACAATAGGTGCGGTCTGAGAAGAAGAAAAAACAGTCTTAACCACTGGGCTACAGTTTCCATCAGTTTGGAATGTTGATATGGGCAACTTAAGATTCAAACCCTATATCCCCCCCCCCCCCAACACACACACTTAGAATGCTGTATATTTTTCTGTGTCCCTCTTCCCTGCAGAGATCTTTCATATAAAACTTTAACTTACGGTTGAAGTGGAATAAAAGTCATAATGACAAAGAGGATTAGTCTAATCATAAACTGTAATAATAATAAAAATCATAATCATCTTGGCAAGGTAGTGAACTATTTGGCAGCGGTAATTTATTCGCGAGTTATGTCCCTTCATATGACGTCAGGGACTGTTTTCACTTCGCCAAGGGTGAAACTCGTTTGCAGCAGACAGCAGGCAACTGCCATTCATTCAGACAAAAAGAGGTGAGTTGCTTTGACGATTGATGTGGTAATTATCATCAGATTAGTTTGGGTAATAGTTTTCATTCAGATTGCATGTATGCTGAGTTGAATTTTTCCACAGACTTTGATTGAGAAAATTGAGTAATTATGCAAACAGCGAATAGGCCAATGACTTTCAGTCGGGATCACACTTGGGGCTAGGCTTGGGCGTGTTGATTGTTTTTGATCGGTGACGTTTCAGGGTTTGGGTTTAGCTGCTTAACCTCAAGGTGCAAGGCGATTAAGTGATTAGCATTGTTATGTTTGCGTCATTAACTGGGGTTACAACAAAAGTAGGTAGGCAAAGTAGGTTAAGTAGGCTATGCGTTTGCTGAAGGATAAATTCAGGTTAGGGCGTAACTGCCATCAGACGGGTAAAAAAAAACAGCAAGAGACACAACCCTGGAAGACGCACGTGAGTTAGACCTCTGGTTTGTTTGTTGTTCGTTTTTGAAGGGGAGAAATGCTTAAGATCAAAAGAGAAAACTAACCAAGGAAGAAACAAAGAGACAAAAACAATCCTACAATACCAGAAAGAAAAACAAAAACAAACCCACCCACACCAAATAAAAACAAACACAATAAAAAACAAAAACCTACTGTGAAGAGTTGGCTAACTTGTGTCATTTTCTCCTCATCATTCCTGTTGGTAATGTTTTTTTTATCTACATTATGTAATATTGGCCTTTTCAGTTTTTTTTGCTTTTGTTTTTTTGTTTGGGTTTCCATTTCATTTTTTTTAACTGTATCTTTTGCTTGACGGGTGATGAGTTTTGCTTTTTTGATTGACAGGGGTTTTTGAATGTAGTATTTTGTTTTTCAAGCCAATTTTGGATGCAGCATTTGTTTTTCAACCACCACCATGGGACACACACCACACACACACACACACACACACACACACACACACACACACACCACACACACAACACATGTAAACACACACACACACACACGCACGTATGCACACATGCATGCATGCATGCACACACATGCACACACACACACACACACACACACACACACACACACACACATACACACACACACATACACACACACATACACACACACACACACACACACACACACTGACACACACACTTACACACGACACATGAATGCTTATTCATTATCCTTGAAATAAGGAAATTCAAATAAAGAAATAAACAGAAAATATACCACTGGACACACCTGACAATCTGAGGAGAGAGAGAGAGAGAGAGAGAGAGAGAGAGAGAGAGAGAGAGAGAGAGAGAGAGAGAGACATTGAATCTCAGTAAATTTAAATTTTCTGTTTTTGTAAACAAGTTCTATAATGTTAGCTGAATAAGTGTTCTTCTGAAAAAAACTATAAAAGCGATACAAAAAACACATAAAGACTTGGTCTTAACACATTAATTTAAATACAGTAAATATCATATGTCAGCAATACAGCAGTGTGTCAGATTCACAAAACAAAAAACAAACAAGATCAGAAGATATTATGGACATAGTTAAACTTTAAAGTAGACGTTAGTGTGGGGGACTTGGGTTGGATTTTTCCCTTATGAAGATGATAGAAAACCATGTTAATTATGCTGTGCAAAGAAAACAACCAGTAATAAATGAACTGTCCAACCTCTGATCATCATGAAAAAAGCTGATGTACCACTTATCTGCTCGTCTAGACTTGGTCACAATATCTGTTTAGTGCCAGACAGTTCCTGAGGGGGGGGGGGGGGGGGGGGGGGGGGGGGACAACATTCTGAAACATTTTCAGCTATTGTTATTCATGAAATTAAGAAGTACAAACGGAATTCCATCCAGTGACACTTGCACCAGCATTTCAGGTTTGATTTGGTTTTTTTAGCACTGCTGAAATTGTTTTTTTTCCCGTTCTTCTCTACAGTTACAAAAACCGGAACCAGTAGCTTACAACAAAAGCCATCGGTCTCCGCCACATCAAGCTGTGGGGCCATGGTGGGACAAATCCTTCGCCTTGTGGACTCTGTCCGCAAAGGTCTTTTCATCGTTGGCACTGCCCTCCTGATTTTTGTGGCTGCCAGAAACACTATAACATGGTAAGTGTAGTGTCTTTGACACTTTTGTCACCCTCCTCCTTTTGCTAGAGAGCTTGTGAACTTTTTTTGATGGTGTCAGTTTGTGGGAGAAGGAGTTTTTGACTCCCACATTCTGAGGAAGACAATTTTTTTTATATCTGATTATGAAATCGTTCTAGATTGCTGATGCGACAGTCCTATTGCTCTCTTGATGCTTTTTGACTGACAGATTTAAAAAAAAAGCTGCCCTGTAATCTGTTTATATTTATTATGTTCTCTATCTTGCTACAAACTTAATCTTCTCTCTTCCTTTCTTTGTTTGTTGTTTTTTGAACTGATTGATAAGTAGTACAATTGATTGTAGCTTATGGTAATATTAGGAGTATGAAAACATGGGTTTTATTATTGAAAAATAAAAGGCTTTTTTGGTAGAGGACATTGCAACAACTACAGGAAATGTGTCAGTATCATTCCTTCTGACCCTTTACTTAAAACATTCTACTCCCCCCCTCCACCCCCCCCCCCCACTCTCTCTCTCTCTCTCTCACACACACACACACACCCCCCACCCACCCACCCACACACACACACACACACACACACACACACACACACACACCACACACACACACACACACACACACTGTAAGTAATGCTTCTACAAAAATGCTTGAGGCATTGTGCTACCTTATATTAGATTGAAGAAATGTTGGTAAGGTGAACTCTTTTTTTTTTTTCGTTCTTATGATCCTTGAATTGTGGGCCACAGAATCAAATCTTGGAGGTCCCCAAAGATTTAAGGATATTTATTTAAGAGCTTGGATTTTATTCACAGTCTCCCAGTTCAACTCACATATTGACCTGTGAGAGCCTTAATCAGCTTTATAGGGCTGCAGAAAAGTGAGAAAGCATGTGAACAATTTTTAGTTTATATAATTCATAAAAAATACACAGATTGATTGGTTAGATTTATGTATTACATAAACACAAAATAATTGGCGTATGCTTAAGCTTTTGCATTTTACATGAAAAACACACCAACATATGTAAAAGCATGTGAACAATTTTTAGTTATATAATTCATTAAAAATACACAGATTGATTGGTTAGATTTATGTATTACATAAACACAAAAATAATTGGCGTATGCTTAAGGCTTTTGCATTTTACATGAAAAACACACCAACATATGTAATAAATATAGACAGAGACCTGAAATACACACCTGTGTTTGTAGTGATAGACAGAGACCTGAAAATCACACCTCCATGAGCAGAACATACAATAGACACTGAAGTGAACAACACACCTGCATTAGTAAAACAGGTGATAGACTCTTATCTGAACAACACACCTGCTTGAGTGAACAAGCAACAGGCACTGAACTGATCAACACATTTGCAGTAGTAAAACAGATGATAGACACTGACCTGAAAAATGCACCTGCATCAGTAAAACAGGCGGTAGAAACTAAACTGGAATACACACCTGCATGAGTAAAACAAGCAATAGAGATTACAACATCCATCATTAGTGTATAATACCTCACCAGGCATTGGTTATGCAGCTGGTAAGATATCTGCTTTGTGGTTCCTTTGCACAGATGATGTAGCACATAATATGCTGTGTTCCACACATGCCCGACCTTTCCGCAGGAAGACTTTGGGCAAAAGAAAAGGACACTGCTCATGTTTTTCTTCTGTTGTGTGTGTGTT
>CM060321.1:48637321-48669821 GCA_030674155.1 Stramonita haemastoma | reverse complement strand
GTTATGTAGGATAGAGACAAGTGGTATAGATAGATAGATAGTTTAGGAGAGAGAGATCGAGACAATTAAAAGTTCACAAAAATTTTGTGTGCGAGAGAGAGAGATGGAGGTTGGATAGGGAGAAATTTCTGCTTTTGGTAGGAGCAGGTTTTTTGTTTTTGTTTTTAAGTTGAAATGTGAAGTATCATACATTTTTAACAGTCTGCAAAAAAGGACCAAGTATAAATAGGTGTTACATATCATACATTTTTAGCAGTCTGCAAACCCCCCAAGAATGATCAAATAATAATTCAAAATCGACAAAAGCAAAAATTTATACAAATACCACATCATAGCCTTTGCCAGAATCCCACCCATCCGCACTCAAACATGTCGTAAAGACGATGATGAAGCTGATGATGAACAGTTGATTACAACTCCCTGTATTTAAGAAATAACCCCAAAATATATACATATTTTTTCATTTTGCTTGGTTGGTTTATTTATCATCAGTTCTTGGTGTATATAATTTCAGCTTTAAATGTGGCATTGAGGTGCATTTTGGTGCTGTGGATTCAAGGGATAATGCCTCTTCAACATATTAGAATAATGATAAAATTGTCCAAAAATATGGGTTGTTATCAAATGTTTTAAAGTTTTGTGTGCTGGAGAAGTTTTAATGTTTTATGCGGTAGTGTCATTTGCAATATTTTTGTTATTGTTGTTGTCAGTGTAGTGAAGATATAGCTTTACTCTTTTGGGATCAAATAGTTATGTTTGGATAACATTTGTAGTTATGCTTTTTTTTGTTCTTTGTTGTTTATGTATATATGTTATGTTTCTCGGTTGATTTTGTGTTTTCATTTTTTCTCTCTCTTATATGAGTGTGTTGTGCTTGTGTTTTGGTTTTTTTGTTGTTAATTCTAGTTTGCAGTATTTGTGATTTATTAGCATTGGATGGTTGTGTATGGGATGGTTGTGCTCATATGTTTGTTTTCTCTATAGCCAGTAATATTTGTATGCGCTGGAATAGGGTGGGTTTTATTATTTTTTTTTGGGGGGTGGAGGTTCATTTTATTTAGTTAGTTAGTTAGATAATACCTGTGTTTGTTATAGAGTTTCTTAGACTCATATGCTCAACAGTTTTTTTCCCAATATTTATTATCACTCACTCTTATCTAGATAATATTTCTGTAAGACATACATATTCCACTTTTTTCCCCCTCCAGGTGTGACCTCTGTTTCATTTTTTCCCCTTTTCTTTTTGATTTTGAAGTTTACTCTTAATAACACACACACACACACACACACAACACACACACACACACACACACACACACCACACTCACAGCACACCACACAACAGACACAGACACACACACACACAGACACAGACACACACACACACACACACACACACAACACACACACACACACACTTACACACAGATTTTGAATGCTAAGATATATCAAAGCAGTAATGGACAATCCTGACTGGTCTTGGATCCAGAAGGTGATCTCAACCCATATTGTTCATTTATTTATTTATCTATTTATTTATTTATTTATTTATTTATCTGTCCATTTATTTATTTATTATTTACTAGCTCACTTACGTACTCAATTTGTGTGCATGACTCAAAACCTGTGCCAAAGAAAATTTCAGTCAAGTGGCATTGATACTTCCCAGACCATCTTTACCTTTTATGTCCCCCCCTCCCCCTTTTTTTTTTTTTTACCCATATCTTGATTTGGCCAAAAATGTAACAAGTATTATGTAACAGAGTAGAGATAGATTGGCTCCCATCATCCGCAACATTAAAGGTATTGACCATGTTAGTGTGTTTATTATGAAGTATTTTTCCTTTTTTTTTTTTTTTTTTTTAAAGGATTAGTGAGGCAATTGCTATGAATCTATTAAAATGAGATCTTATTTATTTTATCTAAGATCTTTGTTATCAATTTATTGTGAACGATTATTATTGCTGTTATTTTAAGAATTATTGAGTTCATTGTTTTGAATTTATGATTATTGATTATCATCATATCATTGTTGTTATCGTTGTTTTTAGGAATGGAACGAAGGGCCAGTGTATTTTCAGTTTGTACTGACCATTTATTTATTTAAAGATACTTTAGTTCTGTCAGCTATAGATTTTGGAAGGTGCCTTGCATTATTTTTTCAAAGATAAATAAGCAGGTAGTTCATGTAAAAGGTTTGGTACATATATCTAACAGTTCAACACTATTTAAAAAAAAAAAAAAGATCAACATAATTGTTCATGTCCAAAACAATTTCCTAGAGCAGCCACCTTTTATTTAAATAACAAAACAAACAAACTTAAGAAACCCCAGGAAACTCACCAGTGTTATCCACTAGCTCAGGGGTACACCTAGTAAAGAGGGTGAAACAGTGAACATGTATATGGCTGTGGGAGCGCTTGCTTGGAATATCAGAAGTTGTTGGTATTCAACATCACAGTGGAAATCTAGATCTGACTAAGTGATTTTTAGAGAGGTTCTGTATCTCAGTTTGGTTTTGGTCAGTCTTTTTGTTTTGGTTTTGGGGGCCTTTGGAATCCGTGGGAAACAAAGCTTTGGAATATTTGTTACTTTTTGCTATTTTTTGTTGTATTTTGGTGTCTTCTGTTGTTAGTTTTATGCACAAAGATAGAATGTGGCCACCAAAAGGGTGGGATTTAGAATACTTGCATGTGAAGACATCTTGGGAGTTTTAGTCGAAGAAAGAAGAAATTTTTGGCGTTGTGTTGTTTTGGGTTTTGTTAAATTCTATGGTGTTATTGTGCCTGATTGTGTGTGTGTGTGTGTGTGTGTGTGTGTGTGTGTGTGTGTGTGTGTGTGTGTGTGTTTGGTGTATGCATGCTGTGAGTTTTTAAAAAAAAAGTACTGTCCAAATTGTAAATCCAAATTGTCAGTTACTTGCAAATATGTTGTTGTTTTTTATTAAAAAAAAAAATTTTTAGCTTTGGAATAATATTCAAAGAGTTTTGATTTTATTCTTTCATATAAATTGAGTGTAAATCCATGTAATGGTGGATGTGTGCCAACCCCATACTCTCCTCAGTATTTTTTCTTTTTAGTTGTTGCTGTTCATTGTGTGCATTTCCAACTAAAACAATAAGCAAATCCATTTTTTCCCCATTTCGTTCTCCGGTAATCTGCCATGATCCATCATTTGTTATAAAGTTCTAGCTGAGCTATTCCAATCTGCAGTTTATTCCAGTATGGTTTAAAACCATACCAGTGACTTTGCTCAAGAAAACACATGAAAACTCTCAAACAACTGAACAGCTGAAACTCAGTGTTGTTTTATCAATGCTTGTAGCTTGAGTTTTTCAGTTTGTGTGTTACGCATTTATTTCTGTCTCTGTCTCCTTCAAATCTTTTGGAAAGATTGCAATGGCTGAACTTTTTTTTTTCACTCCAATATCACGTGCAGTAATTTGCATATATATATGCAAATTTTTTATTCCAAAAGTGCAGTATTTTGATTCGAGAGCATTTGAACTTAAAAATACTCCACATTGAAACCAGCAATGCAACGCTTATTTATGTATTTCATATTCAAAGATTTACATTGTCTGCTTCATTGGGCAATGTAAAGTCAGTCAGATTGAAAGATCCCCCTGTCTCAGGTTCAAGCCACCAGCGAGGTGCCTGTTTGAGGGGACTTTTCCCCAGAAGTTAAATCAGTGCTGACTACACTCCCAAAAGCACTTTCAACTTTGGATGAGGCTATAAACAGTGGTGCTGTGTGCGAAGACACAGAGAACATCTTGGGCACACATTAAAGCCTCTTCCACTTTTTGGAAGAGTAGGTCATTTGTGCTGGTTGAAGCAGATGACATAATTGACAAAACTGCATGTACACTGGTGATGTGTTTGGACATTGTCCCCAAAGTCGTAATGCAGCTACCTTAATGGTAAGTAAACTGTTGCATACTCAAAATCTCTTCATTGGTGAAACTCAAGAACTCAATAGAAATCCCTGATCCTTTTATTGGTCACATTATCTCAAAGTTAGTATCTTTTGTCTGTATGGTATCAAAGATTGTTAGTCACATGTACTTGTTCCTGTCAAAGTGTTAGAAAATGGCAGAAAATCAAATAGTTTGTGATAAGTGTGGTGATCTCATTCTGGATGGCAATATTGGCATTAGTTGATAAAGACCTTGAGAAAGTGTCTGGCTGTTGTTATGGCACAAAATCAATGACTGTCAAAGTAATCATAAATGTAATCCATTACAGGATGGCCGTCATTGAAAAAGAGGGTATTGTAATATTCAGAGGATTTTTTTTTTTGTTGCACAACATGTTTTTACTTTCCTTTTTTTTTGGTGTCTTTTTGTTTTCCTTACCTATTTTTTTGGTGGTGTGATGTATATTGAAGAGTACACAATCATTGTATAGATCTTTTTTTTTAATAAGTATATATGTATATATTTATATTTTTTTTTTTTTAGCCTTGTGGTATAGGTGGACCCTTGTATGAAAAAAGTCAAGTGTGTTTTGGATAAAATTTAGCATTACCATGCTGTCTCATTTTTATTAGCAGACGATTAAAAAAAACACATTATTGTGTGTTTCACTGCACACCTCCTCACAACCAAACAGTATAACGTGATGTGGGGCTGATTTGATGAAAGCGTGGTCGCACCACTGTTGGCAGACTTGAGGTGACTGAAATTCTGCAAAATTTGACGTGTGAGGACTGTATACTGTAATTAGCAAACTTTCTCATGCGCTCAGCTACAGTTTATAGGTCAATCTGTAATTAGCAAACTTTCTCATGCGCTCAGCTACAGTTTTTAGGTCAATCTGTAATTAGCAAACTTTCTCATGCGCCCAGCTACAGTTTTTAGGTCAATCTGTAATTAGCAAACTTTCTCATGCGCTCAGCTACAGTTTTTAGGTCAATCTGTAATTAGCAAACTTTCTTATGCGCTCAGCTAGTTTTTAGGTCAATCTGTAATTAGCAAACTTTCTCATGCGCTCAGCTAGTTTTTAGGTCAATCTCAGGTCATATGTCACTGCCAATGAACTCTTTTTCAAATTAAACATGCTTTCACTGCATTGCAAACAGCTAAAGAGGCAATCCTAACTGTACAGTCATATTGATCAGTTCTCTGTACAGTTACTTGTCTTCAAACAGAGACGCTGGTCTTGCTGAAATTCTGCCTCACTCTGAACAGTTTTCATTTTGAAATCGGTCAATTCGTTTATGCGTAATGATTGATTCTGTTTTGTGTAATGTCATCATCAGTTGAAAATGCAGTGCTGCTGGGAGCACATTACTGTGATCGCATAACTGTGGGGTGGATACACTGCAGTCATATAATTTTATCAAACGCCGTTTGATCGTACAGTGGTAGTCAGCTGAGACAATCACAGTTGTACAACTGCAATTACCTTTCATGAAACCAGCTCATGATGGTGATGCATTGTCTATGAGAACTGTGTGTGTAGTCATCAATTTCCTGTCTTTGAGTGGATGTTGCTGTTGTACGTAAACAGCTTTTGTTCTAACGGCTGACCTTTTTTCTCCGTATTTTCTAACTTTTTAATATTTTAGATACTTAAGTATGAATGGATTTTTTTTTTAAAGAACTTTTTTAATTTAAAAAACCAGGAATGCTTGGAAATCTGCCATTGTTAACCAAAAATGTCCATAAAAGCTCTGAAGACAATCAAAAATGTCATTTTTATTGTGTGAGATCTCAATATCTGTGTTTTTGGAGAGTGTGAAGTTGGAAACTGTACTTGAGAACTGTTTCTCATTAGAAATCAATGAATTAAATCGGATGATTAAACCATGGACTCGAATCTAATATATCATTCTCTTTGATGATGGAGAAATGCAACACTTGCATTTTTTGTGTTTATTATCTACTGTATCTCTATTCATTTGGGTTTGGCTTTTTGTTGTTGTTATTTGTTATTGTTGGGGTTTTTTGTTATCGTGTTTGAAATCCTTTTTTTTTTGTTGTTGTGGTAAGGAAGTGATGGAACTTAAAACATTAACCCTTTTTATTGCTTTTTTATTTTGTATTTGTTCATCCTATTTCAGTTTTGAATACAAAGAAGTGTCATCAACATGAAATGACATAACCATGTACTTTATATATATATATATATATATATATATATATATATATATATATATATATATATATATATTATATATATAAAATCTTTGTAGTTGGCATCTCTGTTCAGAATTAATCTGCATTCCAAACGAATATCTGTTACCTTGATTCTAAATAGCTTTCATGCTTCTGTTGTAACTCACAGATTCTGTCATTTCCAGGTTAAGTGCTTCTGTCAGTTTTTACTCACTTAGATTCTGTCATTTCCAGTGTAAGTGCTTCTGTCAGTTTTAACTCTCATAGATTCTGTCATTTCCAGTGTAAGTGCTTCTGTCAGTTTTAACTCTCATAGATTCTGTCATTTCCAGTGTAAGTGCTTCTGTAAGTTTTAACTCTCATAGATTCTGTCATTTCCAGTGTAAGTGCTTCTGTAAGTTTTAACTCACATAGATTCTGTCATTTTCATGCTAAATTCTGATTTTCTACGCTATTGCACTGTCGGCGTGAGTGACGCTTCATGAGTTTTTCTGATTCTGTTCTTGGCCCATCTTTGTTAGTTATTATCATTTTGTTTGTATCACAGCTACTTGCTCTATGGCAACTTTGGACTGCTCTGCCCAAGAAAATTGCTTAGGTTTGATTTAGTGCCACCCATTTTCCGTCCCTACCTGATCATGTGTTATATATATATATATATATATATATATATATATATATATATATATATATATATATATATATATAAAAATAAAATTATGTATATATATAAAATGTTAATGACAGGTGATTAAAGATTCATTTTATTGAGCTCTTCAAAAAATTTGTCTACACCACCCTCCTCCCCCAAAAAAAACAACAACAACAAAAAACAAACAAACCAGAACTGTATTGGGTACAATGAATCTGATATGATGAAATTTTTGTGGTAAAAAAAGCAAAAACAAAAACAAAAAGAAACCCACCCCAAGACAACCCCGAAATAACCCCCCCCCCACCCCCCAAAAAAAGTTTTTTTGTTAAAAAATAAGTGATACTGTCTACTACTAATTTTTATGTAAGGAGTTGTTTTTCCGTTCCCACAGTTTTTGCCTAAGTTCTTACAGGGATATTAGGTGTCAAAAGAATCAGCTAGGTCTGTGTGATATTTAGCATCAATTGCAGACTTTTGAGCTGTGTGTAGTGGTAGAATTTTGGTTTTCTGAAGTCTTAGTCAGGTTTTGATTATTCAAAGTCTTACTTTGAACTGAGCTTTGGTCATTTTGAAGCTGGTGGTGTTGAATACTTCTTCTTGGAATTTTTTTCTTTTTCTTTGTCTTCTTCTTTTGCTTGTTATGATTTTTGCTGTTGATACATTGAGAGAAAAAAAAGTTTTTGCTCTGTACCGAGTTTAAGTTATTTTGATTCTGTTCCAAATCTTTTTTTTTTTTTGACATCTTAAATCATTGGGTAGGCTTTATTTCAAGTCTGTTTTGCTTTTGTGGTTAATTCAATTTATTGAGTTGCATCTGTTGTAGTTCTAGTTATGAGTTTTGAGACGCTTTTTATGTTGTCTCATTCATGAATCTGGTATTGTGTGGAGTCATAGCTGTAATAAATGATTCTTTTTGTGTTTGTGTGTGTGTGCAGTGGATTGTTTTCCAGACAGATTCTATATTCCGTCGTAGTCACTTTAAGTTTTACAATTTACTACAGTGTGATGGTTATTTTGAGTCTGACCCGGTGTTAAAGTGGCTTTTATGTATGTGTTCTGAGCCTCACTATTTATGAAACCAGAGGATCAGGATAAGGAGGTGTTGATTTTGAAGTGGATGGTAATGCGAGTTTATGAAAACTGAATAAGATGATGGTTCAGGCATGGCCTTTGTGGTCAGTTAGGCTGTAAACATGAAATGAAAGGGAAGATGATAAAGCAGTGGCCAGGAATTCTGCTTTGGCATGATTTAAAGAGGAAAGTACCTTATCAAAGTGGAGAGAATCTATAATATGCTAATGATTGATTACACATATTGATGTGCTTGCTGTGATTTTGTAATTGCTTGATCCTTACACCTAAGCATGAGTATAGTGAAGAGACATTGATTACACAGAGTGAGTATGAATATCCATGCACGTGTTCAAAAGTAAGCAGGCAAACAGTAGTATCAAAACATAGGTGGATGTGGCAATGTGTGCTTTGAGACCTAGGTGTGAAATGATGCGTGTGCTAGTGTTGGGGTTTGGGTACACATATTTGTACCTGTACACCTGTAAAATGCACACACACACACACACACACACACACACACACACACACACACACACACACACACACACTCTTGATGCAAGTGTGCTTAAATTACATTGAATGTCCTTTATAACCATACCTGTTTACGACACTTTGAGTGCTTATTTATTCACATTTGCCTGTTCAGATGACCTGCAAGGACAGAATAAATCTTTTGTTATACACACACACACACACACACACACACACACACACACACACACACACACACACACACACACTTTCTCTCTCTCTGACATATATACACATATTATCACTGCTAAATCCATCCCACCTATTATATATGCTACATTGTGAATTTTGTTGACAGGACTGTTGTAGTAATGATCAATATTGTTGCATTACAACATGCTTCCATAAATGTTTGCTTTGTGTGTGGATTTTCATTCCTCCCAAGAGCACTGTTGAATTGTTCCCACCACTTTCCTGAGAATCCCGTTTTCCAGTGTGGTGTGTTGCCGAAACTCCATTGAAAGTTGCACAAATAACATGTTTTCCTTGTTGGTTTACAGAGTTTCAGGAGTGTATGGCACCTTTTTCTTGCCGTCTTAATGTAGAAGATAATTCACCGAAGAGGAGTCCTTTCATTTTTTGGTACTATTTTTAAAAAAAGGAAATGGTCGATCATTTTTACAGATGAGAAAAAAAAAGTTCTATGGACTTTCAGCAGCTATCAAAGCTGTTATAAAATCATTTGAAGCGAGCCAGAATTAGTGAATGAAATCAAAAAGACATATGAGCTGGTTTTGTGTTGAATGTTTTTCGTGCATGTTGTTTCCACAACTTAAATGCAAGCAGTTTAAGTAAGAAGAATGTGTGATTTGAGAGCTGGTGGAAAGTACCGGGTAATAGTTTTCTGATATTCAAATATGTACACATAAAATCACATAACCTTTCACTGGAACTTCCTATACATGGTGCATCATCCATAATGAGTCACATCATACCAGAGGTCAGTTTTTAAGTGTTGATATGATATGTCAACAATGTCCAATACAAAGATGTTTGATTCAGAAAGATAGACTGAACATTTGAGAATTCTGTGAAAAGTTATTTAAAATTAAAATGCTAGACTTAACTTAAGGAAGTGACAAAATAAGAAAGTAGCAAAATTTTTTTATCATACAAAAGGTCAAGGTGAAAGGTTGTGTGTTTTAAAACGTGTGTAAAGTAACAGGAAACAAAATTTATTCAGTATGCTTGTACAAGGTAGAAGGAAGCCAACAGTTTTATAATCAATTAAATATCAAAATTGACAACCTGACCCCTACTTTACCTAAAATCGATCCAAGTGGAAAAGTGACCCAGATGCTATCCAACACATGTTGTGGTGGAGGATCACAAATGTGATAAGATTTTCTATAACCGTCCCTCTCTATTTTCCTTTAAATTGATGTTCCATAAATTTAATAATCTCATCATGTAAAAAGGTACTTATCTCTTCTAGTTTGAATAAGACTCCTGCCAAATGTATTGCAGTCATCTCTGTGCTTTTTAGTTAAAAAAATATATTAAGTCATCTCAGCCAGACATAATCAGGGAATAAAATCAAAACCAATTTTCCAATTCATATTAACTGTTGTCCCACTTCTTTGTCCTTCAATCTTGGAACAAAGATTCTATGATGAAATGAATAACTGGCAAGAAGAATTTCCATATATGCCCACAGAGTCTGTTTAACTGCAATGAATTGAATATTATTGTCTTTTTTTCCCCTTTTTTTTCCATTAGTGGGCTTAGTCTGTATGAGAAGGTATTTGTAGAACAGTCCATATTCTGCAACTTATGAATGACCACTTCCTTTTAAAATGTTTTTTTCAATCCTTAAAGTCAAAATGTGGCTACCTTAATTGTGGGCAAAAATGGTGATGTATGCAAAATCCCAACACTGGTAAACCTTAGAGCTCTAGCCGAGGAACTGAAAAACAAAATGTTTGTCAAACTGTGATACAAGTGAGTAGTCATTGCTGTGAGTTGACATTTCAAACACAACAGAATTATAAAGGCCAAAGAAACTGTTTTTCAAAACATGCTGATCTCTTTTCATTGTTGCTATTGTTGTTGTTGCTATTACCATTTTTTTTGTGGAGGTCATTGTCATCAAAGGTTCCTACCAGCAACTGTCTTCCTGGTTTGTACATAATTTGTCCTAGCTACCGGCAAAACACAATCTTTTTATGTTTAACACCTATGGTATTATATTTATTTATTCTAAATTGATGTTCATTTCAGGGAAGGAGGTAGCTTTTACTGTTAATGAGATTAAAAAAAAATCTACCTGATGTTTGAATTTAACCTATTAATGAAAGCAAAAGTTCTACCGATAAAGGTTAAAGGTTTTTACTGTTTGTTATCAGCATAACATGTTCATGTTATGATATGGAGTCTCCAATATAAATTCATCTTGATTCTTGCTAAGAGCAAAAGCCATCAACTCTTTAGAGATCAAACTTGATTAATGTTCATATGGCGGGATCTGGAAACAATCTGTTCCACGGACTGAGTAATCAGGTACCTTTATTAGCTGTAAAAAAGACAAGGAAAGTGTTTCTGATCCTGCTGATATAATGGACTTTCATATCAAACTCAGCCTGTTGTAATAATTCCTGCCTTTTATCCTGGTTCATCCCAGTGTTTTCTTCAATTTTGATCCAAATGAGGGGCCATAGGATTCAAGTGCCAGTATCCTGCCATACTTTCCTGAAACTGTGGTAGATGTAGGATTCAGCCATATGAGTGTTCTGTTCGTGTTTAGGTCCAATTTGCATCAACAATTTGTGAGCTGTGGTTTGTCTTTTTTTGTTTTTTGTTTTGTTTTGCAAGCTATGAATAAAGAAAGAAATTTCACTGACATCTCTGGCCGTTGTTTTGGAAATATTGTCTGTATGCGCACACAAGTGTGCAAATGCCTGTATGCCCATATGTAGGTACACAGACACACAAACACACAGACACACTCACACATACACTCACATGCAGGCACAAAACCACATATGTGTACAATCTTCTGCATATGCCTACAACATGCACATACTTGCATGTGAACACACATACACTCTCTTTCTCTCTTGGTAACTTTCCGGTGCACAACACACACACACATAGAAAAAGTACATATCTGTGTATGTGTACGGTCATGCGCGCACACACACACACACACACACACACAGCACACACAATGAGAACACAAATGTGCGCTTGCTTGCACACACTCACACATACACACACATGTGCCCATATGCTGAAAGTGCATGTGTTAACAGATTTGAATGCATCTCTTCTCTCTCTCTTTTTTTTTTTTTTTGGGGGGGGGGGGATTCCTTTCTGAGGCTGGTGTGAAAAAAGCACTTTTGCTTATTCTATACCTCTTTGAATAAAAAAAGTTTTCAAGTTCTCTCTCTCTCTCTGTCTATCTCTCTCTGCGTTCCTTATGGAAGGGTGCACAGTGCTGGTCTCTGTGCTTGTAATTTTGCAGGGGTCTGCCGACTGGCTTCAGCTGACTCATTCCGACTTCAGAGCAGCTCATTTCATTGTACACGTTGCATACTGGGTATGTTCGTGGTACCATAACCCACCAAATGCTGACATGAATAACAGGATCTTTAACAGCATATTTAATCTAATGCATGTGATGATATGTATGAAGAAAAGGAAGGCATTAGCAGGTCTGCAATTTGAAGTTGACCTGGGGATCATAAAATCCCTACCCTTAATTCACCAGATGTCGCCGATATTGAACCCAAGATTTCATGAACCCACAAAATTGATGGAATGCATATAAAATTCCTTTCTTCCCCCAAAATACAACTACTCAACCAAAAAAAAAAAAAAAAAAAATAAAGAAGGAGAGAAAATTTGGGAAGAGGCTAGTGGGTAAAAAAAAAGAAGAAAAGTAATGAAACAAAAAAGTTGAAGAGATCAAAAAAAAAAAAAAAACACCACAAAAACCCCAGAAGAAGAACCACAACCAGCACCCCCCCCACCTCCCTTCTAGCTTGTTTTATTATGCTGAATTTATATGAAATTGAAAGTTTTATGACTGTAAGATATAGAAAACTATTAATAGTCTTCTCTCTCTCTCTCTGGGAAGGGGTTACCATTATTGTTATTTTGGTTTTGGGTCTTCTTTGTTTGGTTTGTTTTAATTTTAATTTGATAGTCCCTAATCAGGGCAAGAGTGGGATGAAAAAAAGTGTGTGAATACTTATCTGTAATCCTTGAAAAATAAAGTTATTCATTCATTCATTCTCTCCCATATTAACCAAAATATCATGATTGGTTACCATTATGGCTCGAGTTGTTCCTTTTCCTTCTTCGTTCCTGCTATTTGTTTTTTTTTATTTTTAACATTGTTTTTCTGTATGTGTTGTGTTTGTTGTTTCTACATGATTTATGCCTGACTAGGGCAGGGGCTGGCTGTAAAAGTGAAAAGCACCGCTCACGAAAGCTATTCATTTTCCTTGATATAAAAGAATATGGTTTGATATGATTTAATTTGATTCATTTCTCTCTCCTCCCTTACTTAGTTTTACATGCATTTTTTGTTTATTTAAACTCTTCCATATTTTTGCATAGGCCTACTTTTGTTTTCGCTGTTGTCAACTGCTCTTTCGTTCTTTTCTCTATCTCAAATTAACTATCATCTGCTTTCAAGTTCTCTTGCAGTTCAAATCTTGTCATCTATTACAAAGGCAAATGAATGGATCAGCCAGTCAACTAATCTATAGATCCATCCATCATCATTGATAGGCCTATTAATCGCTGTGAGGAAACCAGGAAAGAAAGATTTAGGCCTCGGTCCCAACAGGAGCAGTGGAGCGAAGGGAGACTATTCTAGTAGCTTAGTAGAGAGTTATCTTGTTGAAGCAGACAACGTGCGGCAAGTTCAAATTTTCAGAATTGTTTTGGTAAGTTGATCGAGACCTGTTTGAACTGTTTCTATTTTTGTTGTTGAATTAGTGATATTGCTTGCATGCTTATCTTATTTTTTATTCAGAAAGTACCACTCATTTGTATTGACCAAAGGAAACAGCCATGAAATTAAAGCCTAAGCCGGTTTACATCGGAGCTGAAATGTTCGACAACTCTTTCGGTGAACCCCATCAGTTTGTTTTTCTTTCGGCCACACCACGCTGCTAAGGTAAACACAGAATATAAATTTCAATCTGTCGCGAAATCGCCAAGTTCCGAAGTTGGTACGTGCTGTGTTCATATATAGGTACAATTTTGCTGTCAGATTCCATGTATCTGAATAGTTGCCGTGTTTTAAAATTCAGAAAGAGTAAAAAAAACATTGATATTAATTATTATATTTTCGGAGTGAACTGACATTTTAAATTCATTTAATCTTTTATTTAGTCATTATTTCGAGATAAGGATGATAAGAGACACAGAATAATACAGGTGCAAATAAAAGCCTCTTAAATAAAAACCAGTTTCTACATTTACAACATAAATTGGCAGATATTGAGATAATTCAACAGTCAGTGAGTCATAACTGGAAAACTAATTCAGTAAATGCAATGACCAATGTTTAAATGGTTAAATTACAAACAATACTCAATAGCCTTTTTACTAGAAGTACTAGTAGAGTAGTAGGCCTACAGTTCTTCTACTAGTGTTTTACTGCTGCTGCTACTACTGCTCTTAGTTACTAGAGTAGAAGCCTTGTAGGTTTGTAATTTTTTTTTAATCCTTGTTACACAAAGACTTTATTTCAGATTCTTTGCATACAAAATTTCTTTCAGATTATGTTGTCATTAACTCGCTAAGTCCAAATGTTCGTGATCAGGGTTGTTTGTAGCACAACTGTAAACATTCCTAGTTGGAATTGGTGATGGAATTATATATATATATATATATATATATAATATATATATAATATTATATTATATATATTTTTTTTTTTAACATGATATACTATATCATCTATAGGCAAGACACCATAGTACTTGACTACTTCATACTGTTTAGCATTATCATGCTTAGTTAGTTATTATCCTAGCTATGCTTATCTATTTTCTTTTAGTAGTTTTAAAAGCAGCCAATCAGAAGATATTTCAGTGGTGTGTGTGTGTGTTGTGTGTGTGTGTGTGTGTGTGTGTGTGTGTGTGTGTGTGTGTCTGTCTGTGTGTGTGTGTGTGTGTGTGAAGTGTATTTGTGATCTTACCCTCACTGCATGCTGACAGTTTATTTATATGCTGGGTATGTTTGTGTCATAATCTATTTAATTAATTAATTATTTATTCTTTATATCGAGATAACAGAATAAGCAATCATGTGCTTTTTTTCATCTGTCCCCGTGTGTATGCAGTTTGTAAATATTATCATCTGTTCCACCGCACACGATGGCCTACTCTTACGAAAAGCGAACAGGATTTAATGTGTGCGCAAGGTGTTCTGTACTACCAGCTGTATCTGTGTCGTCTTCCAGTAAAAATTTTTTTAATGTGTGACTTATGATTTTTGTTTCTAGCAACGGATGATTTGATCAGTTTTCTATAGAGAAATGAAAGTGATTTTGTCTGTGTGTTGGTAACCTTGAAAACTTTACTTTTTAGAGAAAAGGTCCATAGACAATCCTGTGTCTAATAGTAACTCTGCTCAGTAAAAATCTTCTTATGAACACACAATCCTGCTTGCACAAGACATCAAGAGTGCACAAATGTGCATTCTATGCACACATGTACCTTTACAAACAGGTATACACACATGTGTTCCTTGACAAAGAAATTGTTATTGAAACATGTATGTATGCACACATTGTGTACCTTTACAAACATGTATGCTCATAATTAATATTTTAGCATGCACTACATACACATGCGTGCGTGCGCGCGCGCGCCACACACACACACACACACACACACACACACACACCACACACACACACACACACACACACACCACACACACACACACACACACAATATATTCACATTCATGCATGTGCATGCACACATGCAGGCATATATAATATGTGCACCAACCCACATACATGGTATATGCCATTTGTCACAAGTCATATAAAATGCATCTGCTGATTAGTCTCCCTCTCTCTTTAGTGTTGCTGTTGTTTGTTTTGCTTTGTTCTATATAATCTGTATCATACTAAATCAAAATCTCTTGTATGTTGCAGACATATTGAAAATCACCCAGCTGCCAACATTCCATTTTCAGCAATAACAGGAAGCAGTCACACGCATAGCATTGAAAATTCAGTCAGCCCATTCTTCAACATGGCCAGTTCAAAGCACAAACCATCATGCAAGGGTCCCATGAAGAAGGTGGTGCTTCAAGACTTGCTGAATTTCTCTGACAGTTCAGATGACGAGCAGAACATACTGGACTCTAGGAGTCCCACTGTGAAGGAAGGTGACAAAAAACATACCCTGCATGTTGAGAAAGAAAATGTGTTGAAGAAACCAGCAGTCAACATCTTGAATAAGGAAAAGAATACAATGAACAGTGGAGGACATGCACCATCTGAAAGAAAAACTGCTGAAAAGTAGGCAAAATGTCTGAAAGCAGGCAAGGACCTTTAGTAAACAGAAACAGACGGCTGATGTACAGGCAGAACTGCGGAAGAAAAGTGTACTTGCCAAGTCCAAGCCAAAGACGAGTATTGAGCTACAGAATATGACTTTGGCTGACTTTGGTATTTCTTTTGACTTTTCTGACAATTCCGACAATGAAGAAAAAGCAGATAGAGAAGGAGGCCAGTTGAGGACAACGAAGGATCTTGTTCCAAATACCACTGGGAGAGCCGAAGACAAAAGAAAGAGAGCAGATGCCTTGCATCTAAAGCTCCAGGCTGCAGACAAGCTTGACAGTAACAGTGAAAAATGGTCTGAAGAACAGTTAAAGAAGGGTGGGACAGTTGTTTGTAAAGCTCCATCTTCTGCAGATGCTTGTGGAGGTACAACAAAGACCTCAGTGAAAAGAAAGCCTATGTCCTTGGCTGAAAACAAACAATCCTCTAATGATGTGGAAGCAAAAACAAGAAATTATAGTCCTAGAACAAAAACATACAATGCTGTTAAAGCAACCATTCTGTCAGTGAAAGCTAAAGCCAAGCAGTTGCCATTGCTGCGTCCGGATGTGTCTGTGATCAGGTCTGCTCGTTGCACTGACAGTTTATCGGCAGTTATTTCCCCATCAGAAGAGTCTTTGCTGCCCCTGTCAGAATCAACACGTCTCGACTGTCCGGACAGTGTCAGAGCTTCAAAGCAAAGCTTCGGTCATCTTGTGGCTCATCAGAGCTCGCCTCAGTTGTTTGAGAGCTCCTTAGGCGACAGTCAGAATTCGTCTTATGAACAACTGAAAATTGTGGTGAAGAAGGACGCAGAAAAGCTTTTGGTAAAAGAAAATCAGGTATGGAATGAACAGGAGCAGAAGTCGCAGGGGTTAGAGGATACAGCGCCAACATCTTCTGGTCTGGAAACATCTGAAAATGAATCCAGTATGTCACCTGCCTGGCAACTCCTGATGTGTCCTCCATGTATGAAGTTGCTGATGTTTCTGTTCAGACCAGTTTCAAGTTTGGTGTTTCAGCCTCCACTGGTATCACAGATGCCACACAGGCTGTAGCTGACAGTCCACTGGACAAACAAGATGGTGAAGATTTACCCATGAACAAGGAAACAGCCAGTGCAGATGTTGACCCATCAAAACTGTGCAATTAGATCAAACAGGAACCACTGAGTACAGAGAAGACTGTTCAAAAACTGCAGTGGATCTTGGCAAGCTGTAGTTTTCAAATCAACACTGTGTCAGTTTTAACCCCAGAGGAAGAAAGATGTGATGAAGATGTTGATCTGCCAGAATGTCAATAGATGTTTGTGTCAAAAATGGTGAACCACTCAAAAAGAAAATAGAAGAAACCGTTAAAACATGTGATGAGGTAAAACCCATCAACAGACGGTATATTTTATTCACAAGAGGTGAAATCAAGGCTCCCCTCAGACTCAAACTATTTCTCTGAAAGTCCCACTGACACAAACAACACTTCAGACAGTGTAGTACTACACGATAGCCAAAGGACACTTGGCCACAAGTCTCGTATTGAGGAAGGATGCAACATAAAAGAAGGCAATGGCATCACAGGAGAGGAGGAACGCACATCTGCTGAGCAAGAACCATGTGAGAATGGAAGTGTTACCAGCGGATCAAGTCAGATCTTGGATGCCTCAGAAGCCAGCCTCTTCTCCAGTCATAGACCCCAGAGAGGAGGGAATAGAGAGAATATTCCTGGGTATGTATACGTGTAGATCTTACTTGCCTTTCTTTTATTCTTGAAGGTAAATGAATTGTTACTCAATCATTCATTGATGAGCACAATAACATTAACAAGGTTGGAGAGTGTACTTTTAGTGATTTGGCCGATCTGTTGATTGTAGCATTGAAACTCAGCTTTATCTAGTGAGAGAAAGTGGACTTTAGAAAAAGAATGAGATAGTTCCCAGATTAACTTGAAACATGGATCTATCAGTGGCTTATCCCCCTTATATATCACAGTAGGTGTACATCAGATCTAATTTAAAATATACATTGGTCATCTTCTGTCAGTTAATGGTGGGTCGTAGAAATGAAAAAAATACCCAGCATTTGTTGAAGATGACATTTTCATTGGCAAATTGATGTTGTGTGTATGTACTTGCGTTATTACTTATAGAATACTAATAGTTATGTATACTTGTATATAATTATATTATAAAATGTTATAATCAAACTAAGAGTGAATTGGTTATTTTAAAACTTGCTTTTCTTTTGAAAGCTTTAGAGGTTTAATGTAAACACATACCACATAGGTGAAAGCTGAAAAAATAATTTTAGATATCATTCTTTACCGTATACCTGCTTATAATTTTAAACATAAGCTAAAAAGTAAAATAATCAGGCACAGATGTTTATATATAATACATCAGTTGATTGTAGATACTATCACATTTCTGTAAACCATTTTCAGTCAAAGCAGATATCTTCACATGAAATTTGGGTGGTTCTTTCCTAGGTAAGGACATCATTAATTCAGTGCCACTTTTATTTCATCTTGTTTTAAAATAATTTTGAAATCTATTTGCTGATAATGTGATATATATATCATAGCAGAATTTTGTCAGGAACAGCTTTGTGTGTATGCCGTGAATATATATTTTTTATATGAATATGTAGTTGGGGAGAGAGAGAGAGAGAGAGAGAGAGAGAGAGAGAGAGAGGAGAGAGAGAGAGAGAGAGAGAGAGAGAGAGAGAGGGGCCCTGAATATGCTGGCTGCTGGAGAAGCTGAGGTCTCTGACTGTGACACCTCACTCTCCAATGACCACATAGCTTATGGAGCACCTTGCTTTACTTGCACTTTTTTGTGCTAAATGTGTGGTGCACATGAGGCTTTGGTAAGATTTATTGTCTCATCCAAAAAAACAAGCATTCAGACCATTACTTATGCCACTTGAGTTTTGATCTTGTGAAATGGTAGAAAATTTGTTTTCAGATAGAAAAATCCTTTACCTTTCTGCATTATGTTTGTTACTGCCAGACTACAGATATACACCAGAACAGAATGCTGGGATCATATCAGATCTGTTTCTGTGTTTAAATTCACTAATAACATTGTGTCATGTGGCACACATCTCTGTGTGACAGCAGGTCATTGGTCAGACGGAGCCCCAGGCGACATGATGACAGTGACAGTGAAGATGACGAGGATGGCAAACTGGAAGCATGTGAGTAAAAGTGCATCAGTTGTCCAGCTATAAGCTGTCACAGCAGATTTTCCCTTGTACAGCTTGGGACGTTTTTGCTGTCTAGAGGTAGAGCATGTCCTAATATAAAGTTTGCAAGTCTTTTCATGAAGCAGCAAAGGTCAATCTTTAGGGGACCTTATCTGGTTTGTAGTGTCACAGAAGAAACATACCACACAGCAGTCAGTTTCTTCCACTTTTAGTTCCTCTCAGCTGCTAAAATTTAATCCATCCCATCCCATCCCAGCTGGAGCCAGCTGGTGCTAATCATAGCAGGAACTGACCCCACTTGAACTAGGTAAAAGAAAAGGGTGCGCTAAATATAGCAATAGTGTGTGTGTGTGTGTGTGTGTGTGTGTGTGTGTGTGTGCATGTGTGTGCATGTGTGTGCATGGTGTGTGTGTGTGTGTGTGTGTGTGTGTGTGTGTGTGTGTGTGTGTGTGTACTTTTAGTTTTTCAGAAAATGCGGACACCTGCCCAACCATCCAAAAAAGCTGCAGATAACCTTGAGGGCGTAGACGATTTCATCGTAAATGACTCGGACGTTACCGATTCTGAGGAAGACATTAGCGATGGAGACACATGCGATACAGAGAGTGTCTGTGACGATGTTCAGTTTGAGTAAGTAAAGAAATGCGTGGTGGTGTGTGGTGTGTGTTGTGTGTGTGTGTGTTGTGTGCGAGTATGCGTGTGTGTGTGTGTGTGTGCGAGTATGCGTGTGTGTGTGGTGTGTGTGTGGTTGTGTGTGTGTGTGTGTGTGTGTGTGTGTGTGTGTGTGTGTGTGTGGTGTGTGTGTGTGTGTGTGTGTGAGCATGTGTACTGTGTGTGTGTGTGTGTGTGTGTGTGTGTGTGTGTGTGTGTGTGTGTGTGTGTGAGCATGTGTGCATGTGTGTGTTAATGTGTGTGTGTATGTGTGTGCGCGTTCGTTTCATATGTGCGTCCATGTGTGTAAGCATGTGTGTGTATCACTGTACAAAGAAGTTAGTCACCATGGGAAAAGAGAAAAAGGAAAGTGGTGACAATTTCCATTTCTTACTGCTGGTTTTTCTGGAGATACACAATGGGAGGCACATTTGGTAGGCATGGAGTTGTGGAAGGTTTTCCTTCTTTTTTTTGATGTTTTCTTCCTTTTCTCTTTTGACATAGAATTCTTTGTTACAGATTTTTACCACGGACACGCTCAGGCAAGCAAGACAGTACCAAAGATGATGATTTAACACATGAAAGCACAACACGTGAGGAAGCCAGCAGCAGTGATGACAGTTATGTACCAAGCGAGGAGGAGGAGGAAGAGGATGATGATGGAGATGATGATGAGCGCTTTCAGGAACTGAGAACGCCGAGATCCAAAATGATCCCCAGGTTTTCTCGTAGCCAGACACCACGAGAAGGTAGGGTCAATGTACAGCGTATCTTCTGTACACTTTGGTTTATGTATACATATTCTGATTCCTTTGCTGGTTGGAATTTTTGTGTATAACATGCATATGTTGATTTTTGTTTGCCTGTGTGTTTTATTTTGGTAGGTGTGCTTGTCTTTATTTTTTTTCTTCTTTCATAGGGTTTTTTCTCCCTGTTTAATTGGGCAAGTAGGGGTTGGGGAGGGGTGTCCGAACTTTGTGTCTCATGTCTTTTGTTCTTTCTGTCCCCCTCCCTCTCCCTCCTCCTCCTCCTCCTTCTCACCCCTAAACTATGCTTACAACTGGGGCAAAACAGAAAAAAAGACCCAGTCATCAATCAACTGAATATTCGTCATCAACCCTACTACCTTTTTGTCAGATAATAGTCATTTTGATCTGTAATTTTGCTGTTATCTATGAATATATAAGCGCTTTGATTTGTTTTTTTCAACAAGATATAGCGCTATATAAATTCCATGTATTATAACTATTATTAATATACATCAATGTTTTTATGTCCTGCATCAGCTTCCCCAGAGTGGTACACCCCGGCCACGTCCATCAAGACCAAGCCAGCTGTCAGGAAGAACCTTCCCCGGGACACCGCGACCCTGACCCTGCCTTCATCCAGCAGGGGGCAGGCCAAAGTGGGGGGGGACGTGTGGGCAACGCCGGCGTCGCACTTGTCGCAGGCTGGCAGCCGACTTCTGGCCAAGCCCCTCAGTTTCCTGTCCTCACTGTCCATGAAAACGCCAGACCACCTCAGGGATGGGGAGGCCAGAGGGTGAGTTGCTTTGTCTGGTGTTGTATTCCAACTTTGGGATACTACTACTACTACTACTACTACTACTACTACTACTACTACTACTACTACTACTACTACTACTACTACTACTACTACTACTACTACATGGAATTTATATAGTGCTAAATCTTGTAATGCAAACAAATCAAAGCGCTTGCCTTCAAATCATCACAGGCAAGCAACCATTCACAAATGAATTAACAAATTATATATTACGCAAACACACACACACACTGATATAATATGATATAGATACTGATATAATTAACTCCACAGAAAAATTCCCTTGAACTGACATCTTGGTGGTGGTTTGAACCCAGGCTCGATTGTGGGCTGTTAAGTCACATTCTAACCACAAGGCTATCCTACCCTCCAAGCATGGTTGTATGAAGTATATTGTATAGATTGAATAATTTTGACATGTCAGTAGCTTTATGCTGTATAAGAGCAGTGGGTGACAGGACCCTAGTCAGTGACCGTGCTGTTTTTGTCCCGAGGGGCTGGTCAGGCTTGAACCTGCTCGACATTGCTCTTCAGTTTAACTTTACTATCTTGGTTAAACTTTGAAGTGGGATGATAACTTTTGTGATTATGTCAACATTTTTTGTATGTGTGTGTTTCAGTTACATCACCCATTTCAAGCGTAAGCAAGAGGAGTTGTCTTCTCGCTTTTCAAGTTGTTCAACTTTACTGTCTTTGAGAATCAGGTATGTGTCATGAGGAAAAATTATTTAGAAATGAATGAATTACAGTGAAAAATTGAGCTATTTTAGAGACAGACAGAGACACACTGTTGTATGTGTACACATTCACATGTATTCATTGTTCCACTTGTACATGTTCTCTATTTTGCTCAATGATGTTCCTACTGCACCCCTATTATGTCTCTGATGAAGTTGAAATGGGGTTTTTGAATTAAGGGTATAGCTTTCTGGGATGTTCTATCAGCATTTAATTTGAAAAGTGTTATAATGTGTCAGTTTTTAGTAACCTTTCTTGCATGTGCTCTTTATCATATATGTAATGTTGTACTTTGATATTCGTGATTTTTTTTTTTTTTGTACTCTGTCACTTGGTATTTCTGTTTTGGAGATAAAAATCTTGATTTATGAGTCTAAATGCAGTTTGTTGAAAGCCTGTGGGAATCAGGTGCATTATTTTTTTTTTTAATAGAAATAACGTGTACCTCTATCTCCTTTCTCATCTATGATTTAATTTTGAGGAAAAAGTAGGGAGGAAAACAAGTGCAGATAACCACTTATAAATTCTCAATCATTTTCAAAATGATTTAACAAGGATTCAATGAAAAAAAACTCTTGGAAATAATGTCTTTCAATGGTATGTTTTTAGACATTTATGATTTAATTTAATAATATTTTGTTTAGATGCTCAAAAAGGTCTTATGATCTACGTACTCATCATGTTTGTTCATCTTTAAATCCCTAAAAAGTTGTTTCCAAACTGACTTAAGGACTTGCTGTATCCAAGAATCGCTTGTTGTGTTTTCCTCCAGCTGCCTGCAGACATGCCTGTGGTGTGGAACAAGCGGCTGTTGAAGACAGCAGGGCTGTGTAAGCAGAAGAGAGTCAACGACAGATACACCGCCCTCATTGAACTCTCCAACAAAGTCTGCGACACTGCAGGTTGGTGCTGGCTGCTGATCATGACATCCCTGACTGAAGTCTGAGTGTGGCTACCTTAAATGGTGGGGTTGGGGGGCTGGATTATGATAACAATTGCCATGTACTTTTTAAAAACTTTTAACAAAAAAATCTTAATTCTGATATTTTGAGGATAATGACTAAGCAGTTGTGAGCTTTTTTTTTTTTTTTTTTTTTTTTTTTTGCATCCAGTCCTTGTCCCTCTCTCTCTCTCTGTGTGTTCCCATACTGGGTGGGGTGTGTAGTGCTTGGTTTTCTCCTATGCTTGTTATTTTGCAGGAGGTATGCTTGCTGGCCTCAGCCAACACATTCCTTGGGGTTTTTTTGTGGCCAACACATTCCAATTCTAGAGCAGCTTATTTCATTGTACAGGTTGCATGCTGGGTATGTTTGTGTTTCTGTAACCTACTGAAAGCAGACATGAGTTATGGGATCTTTGATGTGCATGTGCATATTTGAATATATATGTGTATCTTTATGAAGGAAACTAGATCACTGGCAAGTCTGCACTTGAAGTTGACCTAGGAGATTGTAAAAATCCCTACCCTTAATAGAAAAAAAAAAAATATTCACCAGATGCTGCCGAGATTCAAACTTGCTACTTCATAGACCCAAAAGATTGAAGTGAAAGGGTCTTAACCACTTGGCTATAGCATCTGTTGAGCGTGTCTTTGATGCGTGTGCTTGTGTGTTGTGACAGAGCGGGTCAGAGACACCCTGGTCCATGAGATGTGCCATGCTGCCGTGTGGATTTTGAACAAAAAGAGGGAGGGACATGGACCTCACTGGAAATACTGGTCTGTACACAGAGTGTGTGTGTGTGTGTGTGTGTGTGTGTGTGTGTGTGTGTGTGTGTGTGTGTGTGTGTGTGTGTTATGTGTGTGTTGTGTGTGTGGGGTATGTGTGTGTGTGTGTGTGTTGTGTGTGTCTTTTGTGTGTGTGTGTGGTGTGTGGGTTGGAGGAGGGGGGGGGGTAGGCAATCATTCAAGATTCATATATATTTTTCCACTCTCTGTTGTACATCATGAATATTCAAGATCAATGTTCATGTTTCGTAATTTCTCTTCAGATAAAAAAGATGTAAACGTTGAGCAAGTTCATAATCAAAAGTATAGTTGCATGAAATTGTTAAAAATACGGACAATGTTTCTGTCACATGCAGCGGTGTGAAGTTTTCTGTTAATGCCTATTACGTAGCAGTCAATATTGTATCATGAAATCCTCCATGCCCAAATTTAATTTAGAATCCTGTATGTGTGTGTGTATGTTGGGTTGGGTGTGGGTAAGGGTGGTAGTCAAGGTGTACTGGAAGTTGGAGAAACCTTATCTGGTGTCCTTTGCCTGTTTCCAGATATGCTTCATAGCTCAGGCCATGAGTAGCTGAGGACTCTGACTTTCTGTGCTCGTGGAAGCCTTTAGTGTGTATTTTAGTTGCGAGTGTGGCGTGGATGCTTTCGGTACCTTTTTGGTGATGATGCTGAGCATAGGATTGGGGGGGGGGGGGGGGGGGGGGGGACGCAACAGCAGGTTGTTTGAGCTAATAAGTTATAGATGGTATAATGAGAAAACTTGTTTATAAACAAAATAAGCAGTTACTTTACTTCATACGGTACGCAAGAAACTGCACTAACAGAGTATGTATCAGAGAATGGAATCAACAACTTTTTGTTATGCCTTCTTTCAAAGTTTTTGATTTTCCAGGAATATGACAATTTTTTTTCTTCTTTAACATCAGTCCAAAAAGATCATCATATCAACAGCAAATATCGCACATATGTGACCCAGGAGGACGTTAAGCCTGAGACATATAGGCGACAGTGTGGTAGACATGAGGAAGGAAATAATGATTTTACCTGGCTTGGGCTTGTTTGTCTTTGTTCAGGGCCCACAAGGCCAACAGAGCTCACCCTGAAATCCCCATCATTCGTCGCTGCCATGACTACAGCATCAACACCAAGTACATTTACAGATGTGTCAAGTGTGGCTACCAGTAAGTGCTCTCTTCTTCCTCCTCCTTCTGGTTTGTGATAGTTTGCTTGCCCCCCCCCAAAAAAAAATGTGAAAGTGTTAAAGTTTGAAAAACAAACAAGAGCAATTAAATTGGGACTTTTTTGTTTTGTCATTTGAAGTCATCGGTGATTTGAAGTACAGTAAACGTTGTTGCTTGCATCCTGCTTCCTGGAGAGGGAGGCAGGGCACCACCAGGTTCACTTACCCATGATTACCATGACTTACCCATGACTTCGCCTAGTGGTAAGAACATTGCACTCGCAATTTGACGACCTGGGTTCGATTCCTGGTCAAGGGGATTTTTACCCTGGAGTTGACATCAGTGCTGACTCCACTCTCCCCAAAAGTCCTTCGGATGAGACTATAAACCGAGGCCCGTGTGCGAGAGAGAGAGAGAGAGAGAGAGAGAGAGAGAGAGAGAGAGAAAGAGAGAGAGAGAGAGAGAGAGAGAGAGACAGAGAAAGAACATCGAGAGAAAGACAGAGAAAGAAATGATCGATAAATCTTCCACCCTTGTTTTCGATGTTGAAAATCGTCTCACCCCTGACATATTTTGTGTCCTTGGCAGAATCGGTCGTCACTCCAAGTCCTGGATACAGAACGCAAGGTGTGTGGCCGCTGTCGGGGTCAGTTCCAGCTCCTCTCCACCACCAACAGCAGGGGCCCCTCCACCTCCTCCTCCCTCTCCGCCACCCCCCGCACCCCCAACCCCTTCGCCCTGTTTGTCAAGGAGAACTACGGCAGCGTCAAGAGGGGAGGGGGAGGGGGGGGAGGGTTGCCCCACAAGCAGGTGATGGAAGCCCTCAGTCGGGAGTTTGCCAAGACCAAGATCAACTTTTCGTGACACTTCAGGGGGGATTTGGTTTTGTGAGACAGATGGTTAGGTTTTTTTTTGTTTTAATCTTTAAGGGATTTGGTTTTGTGACAGGTCTGGGACAGTTAGGGTTTTTTTTTGTTGTTATCTGTAGGGGATTTTGTTTGTGGCAGGTCAATTTTTAAAAAATCTTTAGGGGATTCGTTTCAGTTTTTTAAGAAAAAGACCAAGTCAAGATCAGCTTTTCATGACATTTCAGGGGGTATTTGTTTTGTCACAGGTCAGGTTTTGTTGGGTTGTTATTTTAGTCATTCATTTTTTTTGGTAAACTTTAGGGACTTTGTGACAGCTCAGTTTTTCTTGACAATGGGGGGATTTGTGCAGACATTAATTTTCCCTGGGATTTTTGGGGATTCAGTTGAGGCAGTGACCCTGTTGCATTCCTTTGAATGTGATGTGGGTATTTTTTTTTTAGGGTTTTTTTTTTTTTTTTTTTTTTTTTTTGCACATTGCAGAGTTGGTCACTGTGGGTTCCTTGTGCTTGTTTTCAGCTTCATGGCCAAACTGTTTGAAGCTTTTCCACTGTGGCTACACACTGCCCACTGTTCTGACTGGTCATGCTGTGTTGTGGCTAGTACTGTGACTGACAGTGTAAAAGCTTAACAGAAGTAAGGTGTATACTGTGACTGACAGAAAATAGTAGTTTTCTGTGAATCCTAGTGTTATGTAGGTCACAAGTAGACTTTTTGGAGAAAGAAGATACACTCTGATTGTCACCCTCTTTGCATGTCTATCTCTGGTGGCTACAAAGATCTGTCTATCTGTGCATGTACCTCTGCATCCTAGTGTGGATGAGAGTATTTACCAAGTGTGTAACTATGTAATGATGAGAACAGCATGGAAGTTTGAAGATTTATGTGTGTACATGTGAGAATCTTAACACTGCCATATGAAAGGGAGCATGTGTTGAAGTGAGAAACTTAGTATGAATGAATGTATGCGTGTGTATGTCAATCCATTTGTACAGATGTGTTTCTGCTAAGAACCTTTGAATGCAGATATGTGTATGAAAGAGTAGTTTTTTTCATGTATATATCAGTGTAAATGTTCAATAAATGATAGTGTATTTCATCAACTAAAAGCATGAGTGAGTTCTTTCTACTAGGTGGGTAATCAGCCAAAACAGGCTATTCCACCTCTAACTTTTTTTGTTCTGCTTGAGATTTTGCCATTCCTCCCTGTGTAAAATTGCATGTCATGGCATATCAAATTTTTTTTTACATCTTTTAGTGTGAGTGGATGGGAATACAACCACAAAAAGTCATTTAAAGGAGGAACAGCCATCTGAATATTTGAAATGTTGCCATTCCTCCCCCTTGTAAAAGTGCATGTGGGTTATATCAAGTTTTCATGTGAGCAGCTAAGAGTTCACCAGGAAAACAAAACTGAAGGAGCCTTGTGTTGATGTTTGAGGTTTCGCTCTCCCTCCTGGAAATAAGAGCCAGTGTCAAATTTGAGAAGTTGCTGGTTCCATTCTTGTCTGAAGCCAGGTTTTTTCACCATTCTCAGTACTTGTGTTGCAGCCTATTTATAAGAACCAAAACAAAAAAGACTGTCATAGGAAACAAATTTGCCTGCAGACAGGAAGGCAGGAAAAAAAAAAGTTGTGTTGTGTAGTGGTGATGTGTCCTCTCGAGGAACAGCAGTGTGAACTTCATGTACAGAAATATATCTGCTGTGAATGGAATTTGTGTGTAGAAAGCAACATAGGTTAGCATTGTCAGGATTCTGAACCAGAAATTTCGTGAGACTTAGGGTGTACCTCTCTGTTTGTAATGCACGGTTTACTGTGTTCTGTTACATCTCTCTTATTTTACTGTCTCACTGATTCTGTTGTTTATTTATTGTATCCCATAAATCATCCTTAAAAAAATATAAAAAAATGACTCATTCATTATACAATTTTTTTGCTCCTTGGATGTGTGAAGTGGCTTTTAAAGTCATTAAGAGTGATTTATTTTGTTCACTTTTTGTTAACAATTAACTTGATCAGGTTCTATGAAAATCCACTGATGTGTTTGTTGAGAGTTTTGTTTCGGAGGTTGGAAATTTCATTTTGTACTTTTTGTTGAGTTTACAATTGTTTTGTTTATCAGTTCATGTTCAGGCATTGTTACTCATTTTGTTATACAGAATAAATTTTTTTCTTCTCCAAAATATATGTGTGTGTGTATTTTGATATGTCTGAAAAACAAACTTGATGTCTGCATGATACAGTAACAATTGCTATAGCAGGTAGGCCTACAAATCTGATTAAATAATTTTTGCTCTGTAAACATGTCTGCTTTGTCCAAGTGTCCTGGGAATCCAATTTTTTTCATGTCCCAGTATCTAAAACTGAGGTCACCATGAGACCAAACCAGAGCCGCTGAATTGGAGACAGTTTTCTTTTATTGCATAATGAGAATGAAGATAAGTGATAATGCTGCTGTGAACGTGCAGGACTTTGAGACTACCGGCTTTACGCTTCCTGTCATAATATATCCTGGTGTCAACCAGGCCCTAGAGATACAGAAGCCTACAGTGTTAGTCATTTAATTTGAGAATCACTCTCAAAAATGCATCTATGAAATGGATGAAGCTCGATTGCTCTGGTTAGGAGCTGGCCGCAGACCAAAAAAATCTCTGAGCCTCTTCTGGGATTCGAACCTGTGACCTTCCAGTCCTTAACCCAAGATGCTGCTAACCACTGCACCATGGTGGCTGGTTCATCAGGGATATTATTTATGCACAAGTCAGTTTTATGCAATTTTTATATTTTAATTGTTTAACAAATGAAGTATGCATGCACATAGCTTATTCCAGCACAGGATAACGTAGGTCAGCACAGGACAACATGGGTCAGTACAAGACAACTTAGGTCAGTACAGGACAACATGGGTCAGTATAGGACAATGTAGGTCAGTATATGACACAGGTCAGTACAGGACAACATGGGTCAGTATAGGACAACATAGATCAGTACAGGACAACATGGGTCAGTATAGGACAACATGGGTCAGCACAGAACAATATGGGTCAGTATAGGACAACATGGGTCAGCACAGAACAATATGGGTCAGTATAGGACAACATGGGTCAGCACAGAACAATATGGGTCAGTATAGGCCAACATGGGTCAGCACAGAACAATTTGGGTCAGTATAGGACAACATGGGTCAGCACAGAACAATATGGGTCAGTATAGGACAACATGGGTCAGCACAGGACATCATAGCTAGATAGGTCAGTATAGGACAATGTCAGCACGGGACAACATAGCTCAGCACAGGACAGCATAGGTCAGTATAGGACAACATAGGTCAGTATAGGACAACATAGGTCAGTATAGGACAATGTCAGCACGGGACAACATAGGTCAGTATAGGACAACATAGGTCAGTATGGGACAAAATAGGTCAGTATAGGACAACATAGGTCAGTATAGGACAACAGGTCAGTATGGGACAAAATAGGTCGGTATGGGACAACATAGGTCAGGATGGGACAACAGGTCAGTATGGGACAAAATAGGTCAGTATAGGACAACATAGGTCAGTATAGGACAACATAGGTCAGTATGGGACAAAATAGGTCAGTATAGGAAACATAGGTCAGTATAGGACAACATAGGTCAGTATGGGACAACATAGGTCAGTATAGGAAACAGGCCAGTATAGGACAGCATAGGTCAGTATGGGACAAAATAGGTCAGTATACGAAACATAGGTCAGTATAGGACAACATAGGTCAGTATGGGACAACATAGGTCAGTATGGGACAACATAGGTCAGTATAGGACAACCGGATACTGGACTACGCTACACTACACTACACTACACTACAGTACGCTACACTACACTACACTACACTACCCTACCCTACCCTACCCTACCCTACCCTACACTACACTACACTACACTACACTACACTACACTACACTACACTACACTACACTACACTACACTACACTACACTACACTACACTACACTACACTACACTACACTTGATCATGAATCAAACGTTAAACCGCTAGAACTTATTCTGTCCTAAAGCTTATCTCTTTACAATGCGCAATACAGATACCCGTGGTTGCTTCTGGTGACTGGTGGAAGGGAAGCAACTTGTAATAACCTGCAGCTGTAGATTTGTTTCCCTTCGTTTGAACCTTTTGTGAAATCTAATAGGGAACCACACCTGGGGGGGGGGGGGGGGGGGGGGGGGGGGGGGGGGGGGATAAGATTTGCTTTGTCAATGTTGCCACGATACGAGGAGACTTTTTCTCGTGTGAAGAACAGTGAACTGAAAGATCCTTAACGGCAGTGCAAGTCATTTTCTCTCTGACGAAGAAGGAAACGGGAGTGGAATTCGGGAATTCTTGTTCTCTAGGAAGGTGCACTACCTCTTGACCGCTGATAGTTATGCTTTGAATTATTTGTTGGACTACTTGCTTTTATATATATATATATATATATATATATATATATATATATATATATATATATATATATATATATATATATATATATATATATATATATTAGACTCTCTGGGTGGGAATTGAGGGAGAGAACTGGGACAGAGGGAGACGGAGATGGAATAATTATCTTCTTCAGTATTCTTCTCCAACGAAATCCTCCCCGCTCTCCCACGATCCTCCTTATCCCTCGTTTGTGCATGCAGCCAATTCACACACCCTCACCCATAGCATCTAAGCCTGTCCACTTTGCGGTTTTTTTTTTAAAATCAGAATTATGAGTAGATTTGTAAAAAAGGAACAACAATAACAACAACGCCGCACGCACACATGCCGGCACGCACATACGCACGCGCGCGCGCACACACACGCACACACACACCACCTCCACTACCACCACCACCACAATCCCCACCACGGCCCGCACCACCACTGCCGCTGCCGCCGCCACCACCACCATCACCACCACCACCACCACTACTATCACCATCACCACCACCATCACCACCACTACCATCACCACCACCATCGCCACCGGCACCACCACCACCACCACTACCATCACCACCACCGCCACTACCATCACCACCTTCACCACCACCACCACCACCACCACCACCACGGTCACCACCAAAAATCTCCACGGGGGAAAATTGGAATCTTGATCAAAATACCATAAAACTTTCCTCTACACAATGTTGTAATTATTATAATCTATGATCTGATCACGGGTGTAATTTACGGTGAAGCGACACCAGCGACTCCGAAACTGGAACACAGACACAGAGACAGATAAGATGAAACATCTGTAACACCCCAACTGTAATTCCGAGACTTAGGTGCTGTGTATGGCAACGTTCTGACGGCTCCTGCGACGTTACTGGAACCATTCGTATCGGCGACTGTCTTTCCAATGGACCATTCCAGTGACGTGGAGAGGGGGAGGGGGGGGGGGTATGCTGCATGTGTAACAGCTTGCCATCCATACTTATCCAGGCTTTGCGCTCTAAAGACTAGTCTGAGAGACTGATGGGTGCCTACTACTAGCTAGGTGCGGAGAGAAGATAGACAAAAGAGGAGGGGCGAGAGGGAAGATTATTAAAAAACAACAACAATAACAACAACTTGGAATTGATATAGCGCAATATCTTGCACCCCCCAAAAGAACCCCAAAACAACAACAAAAAACAAAACAAAACAAAAAAAAACACGCCCCCCCCCCCCCCCCCCCAATGTCATCCTTCTATGTTGACTATCGCATACATGCATGGGCGCAATAGTCCCGCAATCACACACAGATAGGCCCTATACCGACAGAGAAACTAGGACAGATACAGACAGTATCGTTTTAGATGTAGCGAAACCGTTCTAAGCTGACGTTGGTCTTGGTTGCAATAATACAAAACCACAACACGGATTTTCCTCCTAACCATTTTTTTTAAAGTCAGCTTCTTTGACTCTTTTCAACACTTTTTGTTGTTTTTTTTGTTTGTTTTGTTTTGGTGTGTTTAGAAGCTGAAATTGTACCTCAAGTCTCAAACATCCCCACACTCTTCACATTCGATACTGTAATGGGAAGGCTGGTCACCGGTTTTTTTGTGTTTTGTTTTGGTTTGTTTTGGTTTTGTTTTCTTTTGGCTTGCTTGTTGTTTTTTGTTGTTTTGGTTTGGTGTGGTTTGGTCTAGGCCTGATCATTGTATCGCAGTGTACGTGTAAGTCACACACACACACACACACACACACACACACACACACACACACACACCACACACACACAGAGATTTGATTTGATTTGATTTATTGTTTTATACCGAGGATAATGGAATAAGCACTCTTGTGCTTTTTTACATCCAGTCCCCGTGTGTATGCAGTTTTGTAAATGTCATCTGTTCCCACCGGCGCACGATGGCCTACTCTTATGAAAAGCGGAACAGGATTTAACGTGTGTGTGTGTGTGTGTGTGTGTGTGTGTGTGTGTGAGAGAGAGAGAGAGAGAGAGAGAGAGAGAGAGAGAGAGAGAGAGAGAGAGAGAGAGAGAGAGAGAGAGAAGAGAGAGAGAGAGAGAGAGAGAGAGAGAGAGAATTTCCCTCAACTGTGAAACTAACAGAAAAAAATGTTCATTTTTCAGATTCAATCTGTCGAAAGGGGTGTCATCCTATAATTCCGAAATAACACGCCCACCC
>CM060321.1:48622321-48629821 GCA_030674155.1 Stramonita haemastoma | reverse complement strand
AGAGACAGTAAACTAAAGCCGAAAGACGCTTCCCTACTGGGCTGTTGTGGCCTCAGAGTCAGGATGGAGAGGGGAGGGGAAGGGGGGAAGGGAAGGGAGGGATGGGGAAGGGGAAGATGTTTCCCTGATGCCTCCTTCATTGAGGTCAACAGAGAAAGCAGTCTGCAGCCCTTTGACTGAGGACACCGTGTTCATCCTTCGCCATCTTGTCAACTGCTACTGCAATCCGAATTTCTGTCCTAGGCCTATTAGGGGATGAGTCTGATGTTGTTGTTGTTGTTGTTGTTGTTGTGTGTGCATGTGTGTGCGTGTGACAGCATGCCACGAAAACGTGTGTTTAACCATGAACAGCTCTTTTTCGAAACAAAAAGTTAGAAATTGGGGGTGGGACAGCTAAGTGGTCAGAGCACCCACTTTCCCCAAGTCAAGTTAAGTAGCCTCGAGCGTGGTTACCGATTGGACGGGTGACCGTTTGCGTGCCTTGGCTTCAGTACAATCCCCCCAGTTCACTCAGCTGTAAATGTGTACCTGCCCTCTTTAGGGTCAGGGAAGGTAAAGCAGCAAGGGAGAGAGACGGGTGCCGCCCTCAAGATGCTGGCCCTTGGAGAAGCTCAGGTCTCTGATGCCTCGCTTCCTAGGACCACAAAGGTTATGGGACACCTTTACCTTTTACCTTTACCTTTTTATGTCAAATTACCTTCTATTAAGACACTACAAAGCTATCTTTATCACAATGTGAATGCTTATTTTACACAATATAATCTCCCATTTTTTTTCATAAATTCCCACAAACATTATATGCTTTATGTTTTGACTGCTTCTGATCATATTTCCGTTCCCCCTAGGCAACACACACACACACACACACACACACACACACACACACACACACACACACACACACACACACACACACACACACAATCTGCAGCACTTTTAGCTAAGAATAACCCCATTGTTCATTGTTATAAACTATCCACCCCCCAAAAAAAAACCAAACACAAAACACAACAAACGAAACAGACACAGAGCACTGTCTACCAAATCAAGCAGCCACAGCAGGACACAGCAAGACACCTACGCCGATATATCATTATCACCAGCAAAATTTCCTACATTGTCCAAAACACCATTGGTCGGGTGAGACCCACAGTGCAGCCCGCTGCAGGGCTCCACTCCATGATTACCTCGTTTGCATGAATGTTTTGGGCTGACAGAGACTAACGTTTATTGCCATTGTTCCAGCTGAGATATGACTTGGGGGTGGGGGTGGGAGAGAGAGAGAGAGAGAGAGAGAGAGAGAGAGAGAGAGGAGAGAGAGAGAGAGAGAGAGAGAGAGAGAGTTGTTGAGAAAAATAACTGTTAAAAGGAGTTGCCCCCCCTCTTTTAAGTTACACCTGACCCTCCTCCCCCAAAAAAAGAAACCCCCTCTCCCCCCCCCCCCCAACACATTTTTTGTGTTCCATATCACTCCCAAGACATGTTTGATATTGGACCTGAACAACCCACCCTCTCTGAACATGTTTGATTTTTCATCATACACCCCTCCCCCCAAAAATTTTTTATGTTACACCCCAAAACAATACATTCTCACATTTCGCTAAAAGAGCATATAATCTTTAATGTGACACAAAAAACTGAGCCTTTAATTTTTTTTTTTTTTAAAGAAAAAAGCACTTTTGATGCTACAGTGAAAAAAAAGCCAAACAGCCCCCCCCAAAAAAAAATAACAACAACAACAAACAACCCCAACAACAACAAAAAACAAACCCACTTTCATGCTACAGCGAAAACCCCCCAACACTTTTGGTGTTACAGCAAAAAAAAAACACACACAAAACCCCCCCAAACCCAAACCACATGGAAAACCCAACAAAAATTAAACAAAACCCTAAACATTTTTGATACTACAGCAAAAATACCCCCCCCCCAAAAAAAAAAAGAAAAAAAAAGGAAAAAACCAACCAAAAAAAACAACAAAAAAACCCCCACCAAACATAAAAAGCCAACAACCAAAGCCTTAGGATGCTACAGGGGAAAAAAGTCCAATACTTGTGATACTACAATTATGAACATGTTGTTGGTACAACCCCCCCTCCTCCCTACACACACTTTCAATGGTTCACCTAGAAAAAAAATGACATGTTACACCGACAAAAAAGTAAGCATATCATCTGAAGAAATCATTTTGTTCTTACAACTTACCCTTTTCTTCTTCTTTTTCTTGTTTGTTTTTCAAAAATAGTATATAACACCTGAAAAAAACAACAACAACCCAATACCCTAAACTCAAACAACCACACACATCAACAATAAAATAACCAAAAAAAGCTTAACCCCATTCATCATCATCACCATTTGATAGAAAAAATTCCTTACTCCTCCCTCTTTCCTCCCACCCCCTCTAGAGGGGGTGTCTACCCGTTAAGTGAAGGTGGGGCTTGTGTGTGTGTGTGTGTGTGCAAGTGTGTGTGTGTGTGTGTGTGTGTGTGTGTGTGATTATGAGTGTGTATGTGTGTGTGTGATAATGTGTGTATGTGTGTGTGTGTGTGTGTGTGTGTGTGTGTGTGTGTGCGCGCGTGCGTGCCTGCATGCGTGGTGTGTGTGTGTGTGTGACATTGTGTGTGTGTGTGTGTGTGTGTGTGTGTGTGTGTGTGTGCGCTTGCGTGCTAGCCTGCATGCGTGGTGTGTGTGTATGTGCTGCATCCGTGGTGTGTGTGTGTGTGTGTGTGTGTGTGTGTGTGTGTGTGTGTGTGTGTGTGTAAGGGTGTGGTGGTTGTACCAACGCCATGTTCATAACTCACACCCACAAAAATGCACCAGCCTAAAATTCCACCTCTTCCCCTGCTGAGCTAGTTAGTAGCGGAGAAGGGACCACTGCCTGGTACTGCAGAACCGCTATCCAGCCGTGCTTTTGTCCTTAGTAGCCTTTTCCTGTATTCCTCCTCCCCTGTCCCTTTCAGCCAAATGTCTTCCCCCCCCATCCTTGCGTGTCCCCCCATCTTCGTGTGTCTACCTGTTCGTTGTATTTTTCTTTTTAAAGATCTGTCTTATACATACAATGGCTTGTAATGCGTTGCTTTATTTGGTTTAAACAAAATGGTACTCAGAAAATCACACACAGACACAGACACACACACACATACAGAGCAAGCAGCACACACGCACACAGAGATATAGGTAAAGGTAAAGGTGTCCCATAAGGTATGTGGTTGTAGGGGAGCGAGACATCAGAGACCTGGCTTATCTAGGGGCCAGCATATTGAGGGCGGCACCCACCTCCTCTCTCCCGCTGCTTAAACTTCCCTGACCCTAAAGAGGGTCAACAGCTGGGTGAACTGGGGGACTGTACTGAAGCCAAGGCACCCAAACGGTCACCCATCTAATTGGTAACCTGGCTCGATGCTGCTTAACCTTAACTTGGGGAAAATGAGTTCTCTGACCACTGAGCTATCCTGTCCCTGCATGATAGGGCCTGTGCTTTATCACTGTTCCAGATTAATTTAATTCAACCATGGAGGCTGGGGGCAACAGCGAAGTGAGAGGCTGTATGACCAGTGACTTTCCCACTCCTGGAATTCCACTTTACTGCTTAGTCTTTAGTGATGGACTATGACTCTCTGACTAGGAGGCTTGACTTGCACAGTCATTGTGTGCTGCAGCCCTGGGGAAGGACTAGTTGGTCTTTGGAGAATATCTCCAACGCTGGCTGACTGTCGTATGCCTTCTTGGCCCAGAGAGTGGGGGCGTGTATAATAATTTGCTTTGTCTTCTCTCTCCATCCATCCATCTCTGTCTGTCTGTCTAGCTGTCTGTCTGTCTGTCTCTGTCTCTATAAAAAACGTATGTAACACTTCCTCTGTAACCCTTGAAAAATAAAGATTATTCATTCATTATCTCTCTCTCTCTCTCTCTCTCTCTCTCTCTCTCTCTCTCTCTCTCTCTCTCTCTCTCTCTCTCTCTCTCTCTCTCTCTCTCTCTCTCTTGTGTTGTGTGTGTGTGTGTGTGTGTGTGTGTGTGTGTGTGTGTGTGTGTGTGTGTGTGTGTGTGTGTGTGTGTGTGTGTATGGGTGGCGCAGCTCTTGACTCTACACACTCTCCCCAGGGAGAGCAGCCCGAATTTCATGCTGAGAAATGTGCCGAGACTGAAAGCAGTGTACTTTACCTTACAATTCGCTTCACCCATGTTAGCTCCCAGCCATCCATGCCCATCTACCTGTCCACACCACAGACATTAAAAAAAAGAAATGGTTTCAGTCCGAGCCCATCAAAAGAGAGAAATGGTGCTCGCTCACTCTCTTTCATCCTGTACACTCTTTGACCTGGACTGGTGTCCAGTATTGACTATTCTCTCTCTCTCTGTCTATGTCTCTGTCTCTGCATGTCTCTCTATCTGTCTCTCTCTCTCTGTGTCTGTCTGTCTGTCTGTCTGTCTGTCTCTGTCTCTCTCTCTGTGCTTGTCTCTCTATCTGGTCTGTCTGTATCTGCTGTCTGTCTGTATTTGTCTATCTGTCTGTCTGTGTTTTGTCTGTCTATCTGTCAGTCTGTCTCTCTGTGTGTTTGTGTTTATCTGTCTATTTCTCTGTGTCTGTCTGTCTGTCTGTCTGTCTATCTGCCTGCCTGCCTGTCTCTCTGTCTCTCACTCTGTCTGTATATCTGTCTGTCTGTCTGTCTCTGTCTGTCTGTCTGTCTCTCTATCCATACATGCTAACTACCGGCGCCGCCCACCCACTTGCTACCGGCCTCCCTACAATGGTCAGCATACAATAGGACACTACAGGAAGGGGAGGGGTGCTATGCAGAGGAGAACAACCGTTACAGGCATAGAATGCGGCAGTTATGACCACCAGCATTCCCCCTCTTCAACCAGCTAAGCCTAGCCTAGTGCAGGCTTCTTCAGCACGTGGGAGTGGTGAAAGGGGTGGGGTGGGGGGTGAGGGGGTGCCTGGGTGGGTTGTGGGTTGGGGGAGGGTTGGGTTAGAGGTGGGGGCTTGAACTGTCCTTGTGGTTAGAGCAAGAGATTCCTGATCTGAAGTAACTGAGGGCATGAGTTTGAGTTTCAATGGAGGTGTCTGTTCAGAGGAATTTGTTTTAAATTTGAAGTTCACTTTGGTTCTGGCTCTGATTTCCTTGAAAACCTTTACATGAAAATATCCCCCCCATTTCTTCAGCTTGAGCTATGGTAATATTTTTGTGTATGCTGCTGTTCACCTACCACTAAGGCAGCAACATCCTAACCAACAGTGTTTAAACTGACACCACTGTGCATGCATGCTTTATAAAAGAATTTGTCATCTGTTCTTGTGGGCATTCATTTTCCTACTCTTCCAAAACGTGGAATAGTTTATTTTATAAGCAGCTGACACTTCAACATACAATTCTTTTAATATACTACTGTTTGGGTTTTTTCATTGTTTATTCCACTGTGAAAAATTATCTATAGAGCCACACCTATCCCAGACTTTTTTGTTTGTCTTTTCTTACTGTCCAGGCTTTGAATCTATACCATTATACAGGGCTCCCCTACGGGAACACTGCTGGCGACCTGTAAGTATAAGTAGCATCCTTGCTTTCAGGAAATTCTGTGCTAGAATTCTCTCTTTTCTATCCCGCTCTTTGTTTCTGCCTTGTATCCTTTTGCTTTGGTCAACTCCTTGGTGTTTATTTTCTGCCTGCTTGGTCCATTTTCCTGCCTTTTATTCCTGAAAGACTTCAAATATAACGGTTTCTCCTATACCTGAAGTCTGAAATGCTGACTTGTCAAACGCTTAATGGCAGTCCAATGCCTTTTTTCCGCTCACATGACAGACAACAATGGAGTTGCTGTCTGAGTATGTTTAAACACACTTAACTTTGAATTTTCCAAAAGTCCTCTGTCTTTCCATAAGACTATGGTGGTACCTGTCTGCCCTGTGATCTCCTCTCTCTTGGGTTAGGACTAAACTCCACCATTGCATCTCCATGCCACCTTAATGTGGGTGTTCTCTTGATGGGGACATGGGGCAGGCAGGGTGGGTACAGCCTTAAGCTGTGGTGAACATGGCATGGATATAAATGATCAGCCTGATTAAAATACTAGTTCTCAGCATCCTCCGCCAAGAGGGGTTGCGAGCTAGACTGCTCATAAGCTGCTCTGAAGTGGGAACAACCCAGGCCACAGTGAGAGTTGACATTGGAAAATTGTTGTACAAACTCCCACTTATACATAAAGATATAAATGTAAACTGGAGGTGGGGTTGGGGGTGGAGGCTGTGGAATAACACTACATCATAAAAACTCCCTCTCCATAGAAATGAACCCCTCCTACCCCCCACCCCCCCACACACCTACCTTCCCCCTTCCCTGACTTTCACCCCACACAAAAAAACTTGCATGTCAAGATTGTAAAAAATGCTACACCAATAGAGCCACACTAACAGTCCACCCATCCCCAGACATAGTTAAAATCTCTGAACCCCCCCCCCCCCATATTATGTTCTCTCTCTCTCTCTCCCCCCTCCTCTTACTCTTTCTCTTTCTACAGCCACAAGTACTTGCCAGCCTTTCCTTTTTCCTTCCCCTCTCTGTCTCCTCCCATACTTCTGTCTCCTCTCATACCTCTGTCTCCTACCATACAGACCCAAACTACCTCCACCGCCCACCCACTTGCTACGGGCCTTCCTACAATGGTCAGCATACAATAGGACACTACAGGGAGAGGAGGGGTGCTATGCAGAGGAGAACAACCGTTACAGGCATAGTATGCCGAGGTTATGACCACCAGCATTCCTCCTCTTCAATCAGGTATCTCTTGTGTGGTATTGTATACCACTTTCCGCCAGGGTAGAGTTCTCTGAGTGAAATTTGGGTCGCTTTCCTCTAGGGAGAGTGCATGGCCGTAAGAACAGGGCCATCCATTAACCCCCTCCCCCAAACCTCCCCACCCCCTCCAAACCTTTTCCCATTAATTTTGTGTTAGTGTACTTGGTTCACTATCAGAGTGTTGTTTTTTTTAAAATTTATTTTTTTACTACAGAACTTTGCCAGAGACAGCTGCTTTATTGCTGTCAGTTTTTTTTTATAATGTGAACTGCATACCTGTTGCACATGCTACCACACAGTTTATCATTTTCATCTGAAACACTTGGCACCTAAAACCATCACTCAAGATCTAGTGGATGGGGGGTGGGGGTAGGAGGGAGGGAGGGAAGTTAGGTTGAAATAGGGATCAAACTCACTCTTCTTGCTCTCTATGCAGGGTGAATTACTGACCATGAACCCCCTTTCCCCCACCCCACTCCTTATTCAATAGACTAGGAGTGGTTGTGTGGTTGCTGATCTTTATGATAAGATGATAAACTGAGGTTCCATAGGCAACACATTTATTGCATGTAAGAGAACCCAGCAATAGTTGGGGGGGGGGGGGGGGGGGGTTGTGTAGGAAAAAAGCTACTCTTATAGGACCCTCCCTTTAAGAACAGGATTTTTTCAAAACTGGGTGGCATTGTTCTTGTGGTGACAT
>CM060321.1:48614821-48617321 GCA_030674155.1 Stramonita haemastoma | reverse complement strand
TGGGAGTAGAACAATGACAACTGTATTAAGGGAGTGAAGGAATAACACACAAATAGTTAACAAACAAACAAACAAAAAGACGAACAGAAACTGAGACACACACACATACACACACAAAGAAACTGAGACACAGGAAACAGTTTTTTCTTAATAACTAATTTTTATTTTTTTACCTACGATTCTTTAAGCTAAGAACATTGTTATAGAAATCTATGAGCACACAACTTCTTTTGCCGATCAGTATTTGACTATGCTTTGACAAGAACTTATCTTTCTAAATCCAAATCTACAAGTACAACCTGCATACTTTAAAAGTTATGAAAAAAAATTCTCCAGCCGCCACCGAATATTTTCTTTTATTTTTTGAAATGTTAAACATTCATCCCTTAAGTACACCTTGCATACTGTAAGTGTCTAAAATTCTTTCGCCGGTCCCGAACAAACCGTTTCCTCTTCTTTTACCACAACCATCAGGACAAAACGGGGGCGTGTTTGCAAGCTAGTGACCTCCGCCGCTTTTTATTTAATTAACCGATCTCATGTTTAACGCCGTGAGTATGTTGACAATCAACCCACTAGACACAGCACATCATGTCAGCGTTATGTGGCGGCGATCATCGTGTATTCGTGTGAACGTTCATGTGTCGTCTTCTCACGCTGTGTTTGTTCTTTCTTCTTTCTTTCTTTCTTCTTCTTTCTTTCTTTCTTCTTTCTTTTCTCTTTCTTTCCTTCCTTCTTATCGGTTTATTTGCTTTTCTTTTCAGTTTGCAGACACTTCATATCGGACGGAGTTTCTGAATGGATAAAACGTTTGATTTCCAATTCTTTATGAGTCTGTAAGTCAGAGGTTTGTGTCCCTGCGGTGCCTAGTTGATTTAGTGTAAAGGGAAGTGTTGGTCTCCCAGGTCTACTTGTGTGCAGTGTCCTAATGTATCCAATCTGATCCGACTTTTCCGTTTGAGTTCATATAGTTTACAGCCCCACCGGCCACAAAGGCCTTATCAAGCCTATCACCATAACTATATCAATTTCAGCAGCTTCAATAACACTCACCTCAAGTTCAAAATCAACATCATCAAATCCCTTCAAATATCTAACACGACCCATACGAAAATGAAAGAAAAACCCATTAAATACGAAAGTACCTGAATTTATCTTATTCTTTAAGGTCAAGAAACCCAGGCCGTTATGAGGACTTCAGCCATTCTGCTTAATTCATCATCCTTAGATTACAAAAAAAAACGGCGTAACAAGACTAACAAACTTCAATGTACAAAAATATACGTAAAAAATGCCACATCGGCAAACAGCACTGCAGAATGAACACCTAGTGCCCATTCTAGTGTTAAGACAATTACAACATCGTCCCAAGACCAAAACAATACAGGCTAAATATTACATAACGCACGAAAATAAAATGTTTGACATATTTGCTCGAAAAAAAGGCAGGTGAATGGACTGGGAAAACAAACAGAAAGCAAGAGAAATGATAAATCGGTAAGAAAAAGAAAAATAGAGTGATAGAAAAGAGAAAGTTTCTAGCACATAATTTCCAGAACGTGGGGATGCTGTTTATGCTAAAAGAGCCCTGGCATCCCCAGGGGGGTTCTGACGTCTCCCATAAGCCCTGAAGGAGTCATGGAGGCAGAGCACTGGGAGGAATACAAGGCAGAGCATCTCACCTGATTCATAGGCCAACTGAAGCTGGCAGGGGGAACGAGGTAGCCTGGTGGGTAGAACTAGCGGTGTGCTCGCCATCTGACAGCCTGGGATCGATCCTAGGCTTGAGATACCACCCAGACGTCACTTTCAGGGGATTTTTTCCCCCAGGAGTTAACATCAGTGCCGATTTCATTTCCCGTAAGCCATTTGGAAGAGACTATAAACCGAGGTCCTGTGTGCGAGCTCATCAGAATATCTTTCCTACACGTTGAAACTCGTGCTACCTTTCGGAAGAGTAAGCCATTGTGTGGTTGTAGAAGGGGATGACAAAATTAAAAGAAAAAAACAACAACTCTGCATGCACTACATGTGTCGTGTTTGGACATAATCCTCAAAGTTGAAATGCACTTATCTCAATGGTGGGCGAAAATGGTGGCATACTAACCCCCCCAAAACAACAACAACAACAACAACAACAACAACAACAACAACAACAACAACAACAAACCCTCACCATTGGTGAACCTCGTAGCTTTAGCCGAGGAATAAAAAACTAGAGAAGTTCACTCGAAGAAGTTGCAGAGAAGTGGGGTGGGGACCCAAGTTAGGTTAAATGCAGGGGAGAATTGCTCTCCAAAGAATGGACACTCAGTTGTGACAAAAACCTGCGGGCTAAAGTGACTGTTATGTCGCCAGTTCCAGTGTCGTGTTTAGACACCATCCCTGAGGAAAAATCAGGGGAACATGGCAACGTTCTGGCGGCTCCTGCAACGGCAACCGGAACCATTTGTATCTGCGATTGCCTTTCTAATGGACCATTCCAGCGACGTGGAGAGGG
>CM060321.1:48607321-48609821 GCA_030674155.1 Stramonita haemastoma | reverse complement strand
TGTTTAGCAGAAATGGATTATAAGACCTTATTATTAATTCAAATCAATTTTGATATTTAAAGTGTGATTTTTTTTGCTGAAAAGCTTTTCCTTATCTGATGTAGTTTTGGTATATTACCAACATGGATCAAATTGATGATTTCAACTAAATATATTGTCAAACGTTTGATCAAGATATTTTAGCTGTTTAATTTTATTTCAATTAAAAACAATCTTTGCCTTGATAATTTATCATTCCTATGACTTTGCAAATGTGATGTGGTATGTAAGAAAGATTCTGTACACAGATACATCTTAAAAACTGTGATGATGATGATGATGATGATGATGATGATGATGATGATGATGATGATAATAATAATAATAATAAAATTTATGATGATGATGATGATAATATGATAATGACAACATAATGATAATTTGAATGGTAGTAGTAGAAGTAACAGTAACAGTAGTAGTAGCAGCAGCGATGATAGTAGTGGTTGTAGTAGTAGTAGTAGTAGCAGCAGCAGTGGTAGTAGTAATGGTAGTAGTAGTAGCAGTAGCAGCAGCAGCAGCAGCAACATCAGCAGCAGCAGCAGCAACAGTAGCAGCAGCAGCAGTAGCAGTAGTTATAGTAGAAGTAGTAGTAGTGGTAGTAGTAGTAGTAGCAGCAGCAGCAGCAGCAGCAGCAGCAGCAGCAGCGCAGTAGTAGTGTAGTAGTAGTAGTAGTAGTAGTAGTAGTAGTAGTAGTAGAAGAGGAAAAAAAATGAAGAAAAGAAGAAAAAGAAATAAAACAGGCAGAAAAGAAGACAACAAGCACACCGCATAGAATCCTTGCAAAGTGAAAGACGCTGTGTGGTATTCAAAAAACGATCTCAAGTTTCACGAAAAGAGAAATATAAATGATACAATAAACTCTGTCTAAACAAAACGGAAAAAAACAAATCCACAGAGACAACCATAAATAATCCTGAGCCACCAAATCTGGGTATTTTTCTTTTTCGAACAACAAGGATTCCATTACTAGACAGTTTAGACTAACTTTCGAATAAACCCCCCCCCTCGTTTGAAAATAAATCTGTATTTATCACCAGAGAGCTGGTTGTCAAGTCATCTATAGTACCACTACGGCACAGAAGCTTTAGGCTGTGTTATGAAATACGATAAATCTGCAAGTATGTTATGATTCATTGGGCATGCGTCTGAAATGATTTTTTTGCTTAGAAAGAAATAAAACAGGAATTTGTGTTACTCATTCTTTTCTTGACTAATCTTTTCAAGTGGAAAGAAATTTATAAATATATAACTCATTTAAATAGGCGAGAGAGGATGTCCTCTGATATTTTAATGCATTTCTGTGCAAAAATGAGGGAGAACCCCTTCCCCCAGACAAAAAAGATATTCTAATATAATTTTCACAACCATAGGGGGCGGGGTGGGGGTGGGGGCAAATCAAAATAATACAAAAATGGCTATTAAGCAAAAAAAAAATCTTTCAAAAAATCTTATTTTGATGGAATTTAGTGACTATGTGTTTGCATGTTATGGTGTACTAGTTTAGAAAAAAAAGAGACAACTTCGTGTTGAAAAGTGTTTATAGTTGTCAGAGAGTTCCACGACGAAAAGGAAGCATTTATAATTAAAACATATATCTTTTTGCATTTACAAAACAAAATATGTGTTATTGTAATTTTTTTTACTAAATGGAGAAAACATACTATTCGATAAAACATTACATTTTCTTTTTAGGTGGAATAGTTCTGTCTGTTTTTGTAATTTTTTGACAAAATGGAGAAAAGGTACTGACTGGTTAAAACATTGCATTTTTCTTTTTCAGGTGGGATAGTTCTGTCTTCCATCAGTTTTGAAACTGTCTCCACGTTCATGTTTCTGGGACTGAGTCTTCGCCACACTTCCAGATTTGTGTAATGCAACATGACGATGTGACCTCAAACTAGGAACATGACTGTGAAGGTGAAAAACTTGAACTTGTTATCGTGAAAACTGAGACTGGCAGACACAAAACAGATAAAAAATAAAAGTCATCTTAAAAAGTTAATTCCCATGAATTCTGCAATGTTAATATGAAATAACAGTAAAAAAAAAACAGTTGCAGTATCAATTAAAGTTCAGAACCTGATATCCTTCACTAAAACGGACAATCTTGACAATAACCAGTCCAAACCATAAACGGGAGATTAAAAAAAAAAGCAAAACAAAACAAAACAAAAAATTAAACAAGTACTATATACATAACTAAACCCGCACCACACAAAAGTAACCCATTGACTTAAGTCACAAACCACCCACACCCCAAAAAAAAAAAATGCCCCGGGCATTTCTTGTGAGAAAGGGGAGGACACTCCACTCCCCTTGGAAACCAGACCCAGACGACCTAGTTCCCAGCAAGAAGAGGAAGAGCGCAGACGATAATGCTGATGATGTGGAGCCTACAGCCCTCAGCACAGAGGACGAAGACATCTTCCAACACATCAGGAAGGAGGAAAATGCGAAGGAA
>CM060321.1:48598683-48602221 GCA_030674155.1 Stramonita haemastoma | reverse complement strand
CCCATGCAGCAGACCCCCCCCCCCCCCCTCTCCACGTCGCTGGAATGGTCCATTAGAAAGTCAATCGCCGATACGAACGGTTCCAGTGCCGTTACAGGAGCCGCCAGAACGTTGCCATGTTCCCCTGATTTTTCTTTGGGGATGGTGTCTAAACACGACACTGGAACTGGCGACATGACCGTAACTTTAGCGCGCGGGCTTTTGTCACAAACTGAGTGTCCATCCTTTGGAGGGCAATTCTCCCCTGCATTTTAACTCAGCATGGGTCTCCGGACCACTCCACTTCTCTGCAACTTCTTCGAGTGAACTTCTTTAGTTTTTTATTCCTCGGCTACAGCTATGAGGTTCACTGATTGTGAGATTTTTTTTTAGTATGCCACCGTTTTCGCCCACCTTTGAGATAGGCACCTTTCAACTTTGAGGATGATGTCTAAACACGACACATGTAGTGCATGCAGAGGTTCTTTTTCTTTTAATTTTGTCGTCCGCTTCTACTACCACATAATGGCTTACTCTTCCAAAAGGTGGCACGAGTTTCAACGTGTAGACAAGATATTCTGATGAGCTCACACACAGGACCTCGGTTTATAGTCTCTTCCAAATGGCTTAGGGGGAATGAAATCGGCACTGATGTTAACTCCTGAGGAAAAAAATCCCCTGAAAGTGGCATCTCGGTGGTAACTCAAGCCTAGGATCGATCCCGGGTTGTCAGATGGCGAGCGCAACACTAGTTCTACCCACCAGGCTACCTCGTTCCCTCTGCCAGCTTCAGTTGGCCTAAGACTCAGTTGAGGTTCGCTGCCTTGTATTCCTCTTTGAGCTCTGCCCTCATGTCTCCTTCAGGGTTTTTCGGAGACATCAGAACCCCCATGTGAATGCCAGGGCTCTTTTAGCATAAATTGGATCCCCACATTTTGGAAATTCTGTGCTAGAGATTTCCCCTTTTCTATCACTCTCTTTGTTCTATCTTTTTCCTTACGTTTTTTATTATCTTCCTTGCTTTCTGCCTCTTTTCCCAAATCCATTCTCCTGCCCTTTTTTCGAGCAAATATTTCAAACTTTTTTTTTCGTGCGTTATATAATATTTGGCCTGTACTGTTTTGTTCTGGGGACGATGTTGTGATGGTCTTAACACTAGGATGGGCACTAGGTGTCCATTGTGCAGTGTTGTTTGCCGATGTGGCATTTTTATGTATATTTTTTCGTACATTGAACTTTGTTAGTCTTGTTATGGCCGTTTTTTTGTAATCTAAGAATGATGAATTAAGCAGAATGGCTGAAGTCCTCATCACGGCCTGGGTTTACTGGCCTTAAAGAATGACACAATTTAAGTACTTTCTTATTTAATGGGTTTTTCTTTTATTTTCGGATGGATTGGGTTAGATGTTTGAAAGGATTTGATGGTGTTGATTTTGAACATGAGGTGAGTTTTACTGAAGCTGCTGAAATTGATATAGTTATGGTGATAGGCTTGATAAGGCCTTTGTGGCCGGTGGGGCTGTAAACTATATGAACTCAAACGGAAAAGTCGGATCAGATTGGATACATGAGGACACTGCACACAAGTAGACTTGGGAGACCAACACTTCCCTTTACACTAAATCAACTAGGCACCGCTGGGACACAAACCTCTGACTTACAGACTCATAAAGAATTAGAAATCAAACGTTTTCTCCATTCAGAAACTCCGTCCGATATGAAGTGTCTGCAAACTGAAAAGAAAAGCAAATAAACCGATAAGAAGGAAAGAAAGAAAAGAAAGAAAGAAAGAAAGAAAGAACAAACACAGCGTGAGAAGACGACACATGAACGTTCACACGAATACACGATGATCGCCGTCACATAACGCTGACATGATGTGCTGTGTCTAGTGGGTTGATTGTCAACATACTCACGGCGTTAAACATGAGATCGGTTAATTAAATAAAAAGCGGCGGAGGTCACTAGCTTGCAAACACGCCCCCGTTTTGTCCTGATGGTTGTGGTAAAAGAAGAGGAAACGGTTTGTTCGGGACCGGCGAAAGAATTTTAGACACTTACAGTATGCAAGGTGTACTTAGAGGGATGAATGTTTAACATTTAAAAAAAAAAAAAAGAAGAAGAAGAAGAAGAAAAAAAGAAAGATAAAAAAAAATATTCGGTGGTGGCTAGAGAATTTTTTTTCATAACTTTTAAAGTATGCAGGTTGTACTTGTAGATTTAGAAAGATAAGTTCCTATCAAAGCATAGTTAAACACTGATTGGCAAAAGAAGTTGTGTGCTTATGGATTTCTGAACAATGTTCCTAGCTTAAAGAATAGTAGGTAAAAAGAAAAATTAAGGAAAAAATGCCTCATTTTTTGTTCGTCTTTTTCTTTGTTTGTTTGTTTGTTAACTATTTATGTGTTACTTCGTCACTCTTGTAATACAGTTGTCATTGTTTTACTCCCATTTCTTTATTTCAGAGGGGTTTTATTCATATTACATTTGCAGCAGAATGAATTATAACAATGTCAATGTCCATTTGAAACTGAACACCTAAACACTGCCCTGCTTTCAAAGTAACTGATATGTCTATATACCAACTGCCAAATAAAATCATCCCCGAGGTCCGAATGTGGCTACCTTAATGGGTCCACACACACACACACACACACACACACACACACACACACACACACACACACACACACACACCACCACCACCACCACCACCACCACCACCACCACCACCACCACACCACACACACACCACACCACACCACACCACACCACACCACAATACAACACACACACATCCATCCATCCGCCCACTCTCACCCCCCCCCCCTGTCCCCACATCTCACCCCCTTCCATCATCTAGAGCGTGCACACCTGCAGAACAAATGGAAACAAAGAAATGTGATGGAGCTTTGTGAATCATTATCAAATAGAAGAAAAGAATCTTCAAAGGTTTGATACCGTTTCTATATATTTAATCAGAAACGATATATAATGCTCTTATACTGAAGAGAGGTTTGTAACAAGACTTTGTTTAATGGCACCAAAGAAGTACATGGGATATTGAATTGTTTTTTCGCTCCTCGGCTACACTTCCAAGATTCACCAATGTTGGGATTTTTCGTATACGACCGTTTTTGCCTACCATTAAGGTAGCCACATTCCGACCTCGGGGATGATGTCTAAACAAGATACTAGTGTGTGCGCTGGGCTTTTTTTTCAAATTTTGTGATCTGTTCCTACCAGCACGCAATGATATTCTCTTCTAAAAGGTGAAACGGGTTTTAACGTGTGCGGTAGATGTTCTTCATGAATTTGCATACGGGATCTCTGGGAAACTTTCGGGGTAGTGGAGTAGGTACTGGTGTTAACTCCAGAAGGGGGGGTATCCCCTTAAACGGGTGCTTCGGTGATGACTCGATCCTGAGCCGTCGGATCACGAATGCAGAGCACTGACCACTAGGCTATACAGCCACCCCACCCAACCCTTTCCTACATTGGATCTGAATGTAATGGGGGCTTATTTCCAAATTATCTTCCCTTGATGAAGCCGCAGGTC
>CM060321.1:48591183-48593683 GCA_030674155.1 Stramonita haemastoma | reverse complement strand
GCTGTACCCACCCTGCCTGCCCCATGTCCCCATCAAGAGAACACCCACATTAAGGTGGCATGGAGATGCAATGTTGGAGTTTAGTCCTGACCCAAGAGAGGGGGATCACAGGGCAGACATGTACCCCCTTGCTCTTATGAAAAGACAGAGGGCTTCTGGCGAATTCAAAGTTAAAAAGTGTTTAAATACACTCAGACAGCAACTCTATTGTTGTCTGTCATATGAGCAAATAAAAAGCATTGCACTGCCATTAAGTATTTGACAAGTCAGCATTTCAGACTTCAGGCTTGAGAGAGAGCTGTCACATTTGAAGTCTTTCAGGAGAATGCACCAAGCAGGCAGAAAATAAACACCAAGGAGGTGACCAAAGCAAAAGGAACAAGGCAGAAACAAAGAGAGGGATAGAAAAGAGGGAATTCCTAGCACAGAATTTCCAGAAGGTGAGGATGCTACTTATACTGACAGGCCCCATGGCAGTATTTCAGAGAGGATTCCTGTATAATGGTATGGATTCCAAGCCTGCACAGTAAGAAAAGATATACAAAAAAGTGCAAGAGAAGTATGGCTTTGTAGGTGATTTCTCACAGTCAAATACACAATGAAGAAAAAAAAGAACAAACAGTAACATATTAAACGAACTGTACTTAAAGTGTCAGCTGCTTACAAATCAACAAAAGGAGGCTGACACATGTAGGCCATGAAATCAGAAACATCAAAACTTGTCTTGGCCAAGTTGAAGCTGGTGAAGCCTATTCCTCTCCAGGTCATAGGATGCATGCTGGGCATATCATCCAGGCCACTGGCCATCACTAGACAACTCTTAAACAGAGAGATAATGGGGTTTTACTGTGACAAAAGGATGCTGTGCTCATACAAGGAATCTCACATTTTGATTTCATTGGGGGGAGATAGGTTATTGATTAGAGTGTTGATGGAGATTACAATCTGTTGGCTTGGGTTCAAGCCACTACTGTGGTGCTTGTTCTAGGGGATTTTTCCCCCTGGAGTTAACATCAGTACTGACCCCACTACCCCAAAAGTCCTTAAGATATGACTATAAAGTGAGGTCTCAAGCATGCAGAACACCTTGCACACACATTTAAAAAAAACTGTTCCACCTTTTGGAAGAGTAAGCAAATGTATGCTGGTAAGAACAGACAACAAATCCTTTTTATAAACATGCATGCACAGTGCTGTCACTTAAAACACCATCCCCAAAGTTGGGATGTTGCTGCCTTAGTGGTAGGTAAACAGCAGCATAACACAAAAATCTTACCATAGCTCTAGCAGAAAAAATGGGGGAAAGAACAAAAAAACATTTTCATGTGAAGGGTTTCCAGGAAATGAGAGCCAGAAGTAATGTGAAGTTCTTTTTTTTTTAATCCTCTAAACAGACACCTCCAGTGAAACTCAAACCTTGTGCCCTCAGTTACCTCAGATCAGGAATCTCTTGCTCTAACCACAAGGACAGTTCAAGCCCCCACCTCCAACCCAACCCTCCCCCAACCCACAACCCACCCAGGCATCCCCTCACCCCCCACCCCACCCCCTTCACCACTCCCACGTGCTGAAGAAGCCTGCACTAGGCTAGGCTTAGCTGGTTGAAGAGGGGGAATGCTGGTGGTCATAACTGCCGCATTCTATGCCTGTAACGGTTGTTCTCCTCTGCATAGCACCCCTCCCCTCCCTGTAGTGTCCTATTGTATGCTGACCATTGTAGGAAGGCCAGTAGCAAGTGGGTGGCGGCGCCGGTAGTTAGCGTGTATGGATAGAGAGACAGACAGACAGACAGAGACAGACAGACAGACAGATATACAGAGTGAGAGACAGAGAGACAGGCAGGCAGGCAGATAGACAGACAGACAGACAGACACAGAGAAATAGACAGATAAACACAAACACACAGAGAGACAGACTGACAGATAGACAGACAAACACAGACAGACAGATAGACAAATACAGACAGACAGATAGACAAATACAGACAGACAGATAGAGAGACAAGCACAGAGAGAGAGACAGAGAGAGAGAGACAGACAGACAGACAGACAGACAGACAGACACAGAGAGAGAGACAGATAGAGAGACATGCAGAGACAGAGACATAGACAGAGAGAGAGAGAATAGTCAATACTGGACACCAGTCCAGGTCAAAGAGTGTACAGGATGAAAGAGAGTGAGCGAGCACCATTTCTCTCTTTTGATGGGCTCGGACTGAAACCATTTCTTTTTTTTAATGTCTGTGGTGTGGACAGGTAGATGGGCATGGATGGCTGGGAGCTAACATGGGTGAAGTGAATTGTAAGGTAAAGTACACTGCTTTCAGTCACGGCACATTTCTCAGCATGAAATTCGGGCTGCTCTCCCTGGGGAGAGAGTGTAGAGTCAAGAGCTGCGCCACCCATACACACACACACACACACACACACACACACACACACACACACACACACACACACACACACACACACACACACACACACACACATATATATATATA
>CM060321.1:48581183-48586183 GCA_030674155.1 Stramonita haemastoma | reverse complement strand
AATGCCTAGTAAACGAACGCACGCAAAATGTCTTGCACACAACATCACTTTAAGTGTACAGACGTAAAATCAAAGACACACACAGACATGTTAAAAACTCGTTCTGCCTTTTAGAAGAGGAGAGAATTGTGTGCTAGTAAAAGCAGATGACAAAATTAACACCGCATGCACCCTTGTGTCGTGTTAAGACGTCATCCTGAGAGTCAGAATGCGGCTACCTAAACCGTAACCAAATAAGGCTGCATATGCGGAAATCTCACCACTATTGAACCTTGGAGCTCTAGTCGAAAATTTGAACAAAAAATCAAGCCTTGGGAATAGCTAGATAGTGAATAAGCGGGAATGTTTACAGACAATGTTTATGAGATGTAAACAAAAATGTTTTACATGCTTCTATATCCAAAATCGGAATGGGGCAACCTTAATGATTTGGAAAAAAAATGCGCACATACACAAAAATCTTGCATTGGTGAACTTTGGAGCTCTAACCGAGAAGCGGGGTAGAAATGTGCTTCTAAAAACGTTGTAAGACAAATGCAGTAAAAGGGGGGGGGGGGGGTCATACTAAGTTTTCTGGATTAAAGCAGCCTTTGAAAACACAGAGACCACCCAGAAAAAGAGCATCCACAGTGTGTCTGTAGTGTGCGTGTGTGTGTGTGTGTGTGTGTGGTGTGTGTGTGTGTGTGTGTGTGTGTGTGTGTGTGTGTGTGTGTGGTGTGTGTGTTTGGCCAAATGAAAAAATAAATCAAGACATAGCTTGAAAATTTTACTTTTTTAAGTGTCGTATGACACCACTTTTTTTTTTTCAGTGGTGGGGTTGTGGGTTTGTTTGTTTTTTTAATAGATCACTCGTAAATAAAGCAGGAACGATTTCAAAAATAAATATTTTTCTTTCATCGTATAATGGGCTCTTCCCTGTGGGGATGCCGAGGGCCTGTCACTACAAGCAGCATCCCCACCCTCTGGAAATTCTGTGCCAGGAATTCCCTCTTCTCTATTCCTCTCTTTGTTTCTGATTTGTTCCCCTTCTTCCTGTCACCTCCTTCTTGTCTATTTTTGCACTTTTGGGGTCCATTTTCCTGCCTTTTTTCCAGAAAAACTTTTAAAAAATAACAAAGTTCTCCCACGCCAAAGTCGGATGTGCTGGGCCTGACTTGTCAGGCGCTTAACGGTAGCACATATTATGACAGACAACAAAAGAGTTGCTGTCAGTGTTTAACGAAAAAGAAGAAGTAATGGGACAAAGACTTGCATGGCTTTCAAAGCTGTTTTGCGATTAAACATTGTGTTGTTAGATAGAAAAGCACAGATGTGCCAAACGATAAGCCAACAAGCATGCAAGCAAACAAACAAACAAACAAACAAGCAAACAAACAAACAAGCAAAAATAATTGTTGCGTTGTTGTTATTTGTGGTCATGTTATGTATGTGACACGTTAAGACCACCCACTCGGAATTTACATGCTACTCGATCATTATGTTTAGATTTGATTCGTTTGCTTGTCATGTGAGTTGAGTTGGGCTTTTTGTTGCTGTTGTTATTATTTTCGGGGCGAGGGCGAGGTGTGTGTGTGTGGGGGGGGGGGGGGATGTTGTCCTGAAATCAAATGTTATATATTGTTTTTTAAGTGGTTTGATACGTAACGTTTGTGTTCTTTCTATTTGGATATTTATAACCTTGTAAAGCAGCAGAGGGGGGCCATCTGGTTGAACAGTTTGTATGCACCGTTCGCCTGCTTTGATGTGTGTGTGTGTGTGTGTGTGTGTGTGTGTGTGTGTGTGTAAGTGTGTGTGTGTGTGTGTGTGTGTGTGTGTGTGTGTGTGTGTGTGTGTGTGTGTGTGTGTTATTTATTCTCTTATATCATGAATAATGGAATAAGCACTCATGTGCTTTTTTACATCCAGTTTGTGTGTGTGTGTGTGTGTGTGTGTGGTGTGTGTGTGTGTGTGTGTGTGTGTGTGTGTGTGTGTGTGTGTGTGTGTATACAGAGTACAGACACAGGAACACATACAGACAAACAGACAAGGACCGAGATCCAAAAGTAGGGAGGGATAGGGGAGAGGCTGTTCAGGTAGAGATGTTGTTTAAGGATTCACTGAGTCGTTACAATGGCCAGTTTGTCTGCACTGATTAAACGCCTGAGTGCCTGGCGTTGAAACTGTTTACCCCCCTAACTATCTGCTCCTCTGGATACCTCTACACCATTGAATTCAATTTTAACTACCTGTCTTTTTTTTCTCTCTCTCTCTTTCTTTCTTTTCTTTCTTTTCTTCTGTTTTTAAATTTTGCTTGTTTGTTTGTTTTGTTTGTTTGTTTGTTGTTTGTCTTTCGTTTAAGTGTGGTGTTCCATTTCAGATTTACCTGCCGTTTTCGGGGCCTTTTTTTCTCCTTTTGTTTTGTTGTTTGGGTGGGAAGGGGGGGGGGTGTTCTTGAGGGTAGTGGGTGAGGTGAGGTAGAGGTTGGTTAGATGGGTGTTCAGGTGAGTTTTTTTTGTTTGTTTGTGTTGTTTTTGTTTTTGCTTTTGGGTTCCTAAGTGGGGAATTTTGAGGGGATTTTTTTTTTTTTTTTTTTTGGGGGGGGGGGGGGCTTTTTCTTTTCTTTCTGTTGTTTGTTTTTTCTTTCTTTTGGGGGTGTTTTCTGTCTTCCTTTTATCCCTCTCTTCCTTCTTTTCTATCTTTCGTTCTTTCTTTCTTGCCCTTTCTTTTCTTTTTTTTCTCTATATTTTTCTTCTTCTTCTTCTTTCTTTTCTTTTTTTTTTTTTTTGCTTTGGGTTTGTTTCCTACTTTTTTCTGCTCTTTTCAGTCACCCCCCCACCCCCACCCCTACAACCTGTTACTCTGAATAGCTGAAGCCCATTAAATTGTAACTGCTTTCCTTTTCATGCCCTCTTTCTTTCTTTTTTTCTTTTCCCTCGTTTTTTCTTTTCTTTTTATTTCCTTTCGTAATTTTTTTTTCCTTTTCCTCCTCTCCCCCCTCTCCCCCTTTTTTTCCCCCCTCACTACCTGTTACTCTAAATAGCTGAAGCCCGTTAAATTCCAACTGCTCTTCTGTTCATGTCTTTTCTTACTTTCTTCTTTTCACTCTTTCTTTCTTTTTTTTCTTTTCTTTTTTCTTTTTCTTTTTTTTTTCCTCAATACCTGTAACTCTGAAAAGCTGAAGCCCGTTAAATTTTAACTGAATTTTCTGTTTGTGTGTTGTTGTTTTTCTCTCTTTCCTTATTCTCCTCTCTCTCTCTCCTCTCTCTCCTCCTCTCTCCTCTCTACTCTATCTCTCTCTCTCTCTCTTCCTCATCTCTCTCTCTCTCCTCTCTCCTCTCTCATCTCTCTCTTCTCTTCTTTTCTTTCCTTGTTTCTCTTCCACTTTTGTTTTTGGGGGTTTTTTGCTGGTCGGAATTGCTAAACCCCGCTCAATTTTATTTAAGTTATATTTTTTCACTGTCTTTTTCTTCTTTTTTAAATGCCTGTCCTGTCCTTGTTTCTGTATTCATATCTTTCGTTTCCTTCTGTGCAGTTATGTGCGTTTCTCCTCACTTGCTCCTGTATGCATGATTGTTTCTACGTTTCCTTCACCTTCTGGGTTTGAAAAGGATTAGCTCAGTTCTTTTGGTTTGAACGACTTTTCTTGGAAGTAGAGCGTTACTTCATATACGCGCGCGTGCGCGCGTGTCTGTGTGTGTGTGAAAGGAATTGAATCTTGAATCTTGTGTGTGTTTGTGTGTGTGTATGCATGTGCGTACATGCGTGTGCATATGTGCGTGTGTACACATCTGCGAGCCTGCAATAATGGCATGTGTCCACCTTCCTGCCTGTCAGTTTGTCTATCATCATAATTATGTTTGCCTCTCACCCAATTCGTGATAGCGCGTTAAGGCACCACCAGCACCAGCAGCTTCTCTACACAGGAAAAATCGGCTCCAACACCCTCCCTCCCACTGGGAACTGAAGGGGTATGAACCATACACCCCCAGATCCTGAAGGTGAAAGCCCTAAGCTCTGACCACATCGGCTATAGATATATACCCGTACCCGCTCCCGGCATTTACATTGCAGCACAATTTTTCATCCTAGGTTCAAGCCTACCACCCTCTTGTTGACACATGCACAGAGGCCCAAAAGCTGGCCTAATAGTTTTGCCCATAACAATAACGCGGGTAATGCTTGCTGTGAAACGGCGCATAAATTCTCGCTCCGACAAAACTATCCACACCGCGCAGACTTAAGCCAGGGGGGAGAAATTTCACCGGGGGTGTAGGAATGCTTCAGGGGCTTAAAGCGACAGTGAAAAATGGTACTACTTGCTGTACCCTCCGGCAAAAAGTGTCCCCACTGGGGAACTCTCCTGTCAGGAAGTAAGCTGGATCAGACTTCCTGTCTGGTGGGATGCTGGGAAATGGCTGACAACTGCCTCTCGGATTGGTCCTCTTCTTGGCGGTCAGACATATGGCTACCCAACGAGGTATAAAGACGAATTTTTTTAAGTGTGTCGGCTGTTTATGTGTTATCATTGGTGTTTGTGGTGTGTGAGGGGTCTTACTTACTAAAAACAAAAACAAAAGGAAGAGACATTTCAATTTTTTTAATATGGACAGGCACAGTCCTTTGTGGTTGACTCTTGACAAATACGGTAATAGTGACTTGAAAACATTTTTAGTTTTATTTTGGAAGCAAATCTTTTTTTTTCAAAATGATATTACTGTTGTAGCTATTGATATTTTTACTTTATAAAAATGGGTTTCTTTCAGAACTGCCTTACTTACTGGTGTATGAAAAGAAAAACAGCGTTTTCTTTTATACAAGCTTTTGTATATTGTGTTGTTCTTCACTGTTGCTATGGTTGATTTAAATCAATAACAAAATCTTAAGTTTTTGTGTAAAAAAGAGAAAACTGTCACCCATTTCTTTTTTTTTATATTTCTACTAAATGGTGTATTGTGTGAATCTTTATATGGACATTTTCTAAAGTCATTATGCCTTAAAGTTTTCAGTGCATTGTTTCAAAG
>CM060321.1:48560779-48581083 GCA_030674155.1 Stramonita haemastoma | reverse complement strand
GTGATCGTGTAGAGTGGTCACACTACTGTGTTAGAGAACATCAGAATGCTCTGTAGGTTTGCATTGTGTTTATGGCCTGTATATCAAGGAGGACAGCAGTGTAGCTAGGCTGATCCAACTTGATCTTAAGTGATCGTGTAGAGTGGTCACAATATTGTGTTCTAGTCATTGTCAGAGAGCATCAGAATGCTCTGTAGGTTTGCATTGTGTTTATGGCCTGTATATCAAGGAGGACGGCAGTGTAGCTAGGCTGATCCAACTTGATCTTAAGTGATCGTGTAGAGTGGTCACAATATTATAGTTTTTAAGTGATCGTATAGATTGGTCACCTTTTCATCTAGAGCTGAATATCTTGACATTCAAGTTTTATCATTGTTCATGCAGAAATTGACTTGATCTTTACATGATAAAATTCTCACACTAGCTCCAGTCCCTGTACATACCCGTGTTGCACACAATGACAATTACAGTAAGGGAAAGATGGCAGAATACGTCAATGCCTGCTGTCACACTGCACACGCAAAGATGGCGCCTGGTGACTACGTTTTGGTCATACAGTCCAAACAAAATACTCTGACAACGCCGTACAACACGACACCATTTCTGGTTAAAGAGATGGAGGGGAGCATGATAACAGCTTGCCGCCCCAATGGATCTCTTATCACCAGAAATTTGTCTCATCTTCGACAACTGCCAGCACACATCACAATTGCTGGCGACGTTCCAGAACTCGATGCTCCAGAGGACCCAGACATCAATATTGCCCGGAGACATCATTCCTGCTGAGACTTCTTCAACTGGAGAAACTGGTAACAACGATACAAGCTCCAACCAGCTTCCATCACCCAGTACCAGACGTTCAGGCCCAACAATCAAGACTCCTATTACATGAAAGATTACATCCTGGACTAAGCCAATACGTCGATTTTGTGCATGACCTGTCACTAGAGGACAACGTGTAGTTAGGTTATCTCTCTATGTAGTCGAATTCAAAATTGCTTGATCATTGTTAGAGAGCATCAGAATGCTCTGTAGTTTTGGATTGTGTTTATGGCCTGTATATCAAGGAGGACAGCAGTGTAGCTAGGCTGATCCAACTTGATCTTAAGTGATCGTGTAGAGTGGTCACACTATTGTGTCAGAGAGCATCAGAATGCTCTGTAGTTTTGGATTGTGTTTATGGCCTGTATATCAAGGAGGACAGCAGTGTAGCTAGGCTGATCCAACTTGATCTTAAGTGATCGTGTAGAGTGGTCACAATATTGTGTTCTAGTTATTGTCAGACAGCATCAGAATGCTCTGTAGGTTTGCGTTGTGTTTATGGCCTGTATATCAAGGAGGACAGCAGTGTAGATAGGCTGATCCAACTTGATCTTAAGTGATCGTGTAGAGTGGTCACAATATTATAGTTTTTAAGTGATCGTATAGATTTAAACGAGCTAGTTACAGCAGAAGATCTAACCTCGTCCTTTTTGGACGCTGGGGATTTTGTGTTGTGACAATATCATTGTCATATTATTTAGCTGTACATGTGTTCGCATACATATAGTCAGGTCAGAGGCTTCCTCTGCTACTGGTAACCATGTAACCCAGTACTGCCTGCCACATGTGGGGAGTAAACCCAACCCCAAAAATCTGACTTGGAGAGGGATGGGCTCTGACAGGTTCGATTTACCCAAGACTGACCCATGAAGAAAGAGAATCTCCATACGGGATTGGTCGTTGCCCAGGTTACCAAGGATAAAGAGGATGATGTGATGCTGCAGCTATGGAAGTGCATGTGCTTTGAGACTTCTTGACAGAGTTGTACTCTATGCTTACTATCATACTATATCCCAGCATTAAGCGGGCCTGAGAGCTACATATACCTGCAGTGTTGGTCAGTTAATTTGAGCAAGACTCTCAAACTGGCATCTGTAAAGTGGATGAAGCTGGACTGTGTGGTCCCAATCTTCCTTCTGAGCCCACAGCACACTCACTGTGGGTAGGAGCCGGCCGGAGCCCGAAAAATCCCTATGACCCAAATGGGATTCGAACCTACAACCTTCCAGTCCTCTGTTTCACTTGTGTTTTCTTTGTCCTCTGTTTCACTTTATTTGTGTTTTTATTGTCCTCATCAGCTTCACTTGTGTTATTGTCATCAATTCAACCTGTGATATCATTGTGATCATCATCTTTGCTGGTGTTATCATTGTCATGTTCTTTTTAGCTTTATTTGTGTTAACATTGTTATCATTACTTGTTTTGTATTGTTGTCAGCATCATCATCTTGATTTATCCTTGTCATTACCATCAGCTTCACTTGTTATTAACAGGGTTTGTTTGTTGTTTTTGTTTGGTTGGGTTTTGGTTTTTTTTGCTGCCTTATCTTCTGTGACGTTCGTATCCCTGCTGTTCCTATGCTTCTTGTTTTCATCTCGATGCCACGGCCATACCTACCTCATTAGTTTTGTGTCATCATTGTCATTGTCATAATCATCACTTTTGTTGTGTTAACTGTCATTTCACCATCATCCCTTTACTGCTTTAGTGTTCAGTACGTCGATTTTGTACATGACCTGTCACTAGAGAACAACGTGTAGTTAGGTTGTCTCTCTATGTAGTCGAATTCAAACATTGCTTGATCATTGTTAGAGAGCATCAGAATGCTCTGTAGTTTTGGATTGTGTTTATGGCCTGTATATCAAGGAGGACAGCAGTGTAGCTAGGCTGATCCAACTTGATCTTAAGTGATCGTGTAGAGTGGTCACACTATTGTGTTAGAGAGCATCAGAATGCTCTGTAGGTTTGCATTGTGTTTATGGCCTGTATATCAAGGAGGACAGCAGTGTAGCTAGGCTGATCCAACTTGATCTTAAGTGATCGTCTAGAGTGGTCACAATATTGTGTTCTAGTCATTGTCAGAGAGCATCAGAATGCTCTGTAGGTTTGCATTGTGTTTATGGCCTGTATATCAAGGAGGACAGCAGTGTAGCTAGGCTGATCCAACTTGATCTTAAGTGATCGTGTAGAGTGGTCACACTATTGTGTCAGAGAGCATCAGAATGCTCTGTAGGTTTGCATTGTGTTTATGGCCTGTATATCAAGGAGGACGGCAGTGTAGCTAGGCTGATCCAACTTGATCTTAAGTGATCGTGTAGAGTGGTCACAATATTATAGTTTTTAAGTGATGGTATAGATTTGTCACCTTTTCATCAAGAGCTGAATATCTTGACATTCAAGTTTTATCATTGTTCATGCAGAAATTGACTTGATCTTTACATGATAACATTTTCACACTAGCTCTGTAGTTAAGTTGTTAAGTTGTATGAAAGTGAAATAAAGCGTCTTGATTGTAAATTTTCTTGCCTTTTGAGTTGTGCTTTGGGAGACTGCTGTGACCGCCACCCCTTTTCCGGACGAATTTAAACGAGCTAGTTACAGCAGAAGATCTAACCTCGTCCTTTTTGGACTCTGGGGATTTTGTGTTGTCACAATATCATTGTCATATTATTTAGCTGTATGTGTGTTCACATACATATAGTCAGGTCAGAGGTTTCCTCTGCTACTGGTAACCATGTAACCCAGTACTACCTGCCACATGTGGCGAGTAAACCCAACCAAAAAATCTGACTTGGAGAGGGATGGGCTCCGATAGGTTCAATTTACCCAAGACTCACCCATGAAGAAAGAGAATCTCCATACGGGATTGTTCGTTGCCCAGGTTACCAAGGATAATGAGGATGATGTGATGCTGTAGCTATGGAAGTGCATGTGCTTTGAGACTTCTTGACAGAGTTGTACTCTATACTTACTATCATACTATATCCCGGAATTAAGCGGGCCTGAGAGCTACATACACCTGCAGTGTTGGTCAGTTAATTTGAGCAAGACACTCAAACTGGCATCTGTAAAGTGGATGAAGCTGGACTGTGTGGTCCCAATCTTCCTTCTGAGCCCACAGCACACTCACTGTGGATAGGAGCCGGCCGGAGCCCGAAAAATCCCTATGACCCAAATGGGATTCGAACCTACAACCTTCCAGTCCTCTGTTTCACTTGTGTTTTCTTTGTCCTCTGTTTCACTTTATTTGTGTTTTTATTGTCCTCATCAGCTTCACTTGTGTTATTGTCATCAATTCAACCTGTGATATCATTGTCATCATCATCTTTGCTGGTGTTATCATTGTCATGTTTTTTTAGCTTTATTTGTGTTAACATTGTTATCATTAGTTGTTTTGTATTGTTGTCAGCATCATCATCTTGATTTATCCTTGTCATTACCATCAGCTTCACTTGTTATTAACAGGGTTTGTTTGTTGTTTTTGTTTGGTTGGGTTTGGTTTTTTTTTGCTGCCTTATCTTCTGTGACGTTCGTATCCCTGCTGTTCCTATGCTGCTTGTTTTCATCTCGATGCCACGGCCATACCTACCTCATTAGTTTTGTGTCATCATTGTCATTGTCATAATCATCACTTTTGTTGTGTTAACTGTCATTTCACCATCATCCCTTTACTGCTTTAGTGTTCAGTACGTCGATTTTGTACATGACCTGTCACTAGAGAACAACGTGTAGTTAGGTTGTCTCTCTATGTAGTCGAATTCAAACATTCCTTGATCATTGTTAGAGAGCATCAGAATGCTCTGTAGTTTTGGATTGTGTTTATGGCCTGTATATCAAGGAGACAGCAGTGTAGCTAGGCTGATCCAACTTGATCTTAAGTGATCGTGTAGAGTGGTCACACTACTGTGTTAGAGAGCATCAGAATGCTCTGTAGGTTTGCATTGTGTTTATGGCCTGTATATCAAGGAGGACAGCAGTGTAGCTAGGCTGATCCAACTTGATCTTAAGTGATGGTGTAGAGTGGTCACAATATTGTGTTCTAGTCATTGTTGGAGAGCATCAGAATGCTCTGTAGGTTTGCATTGTGTTTATGGCCTGTATATCAAGGAGGACAGCAGTGTAGCTAGGCTGATCCAACTTGATCTTAAGTGATCGTGTAGAGTGGTCACAATATTGTGTTCTAGTTATTGTCAGAGAGCATCAGAATGCTCTGTAGGTTTGCATTGTGTTTATGGCCTGTATATCAAGGAGGACAGCAGTGTAGCTAGGCTGATCCAACTTGATCTTAAGTGATCGTGTAGAGTGGTCACAATATTGTGTTCTAGTCATTGTTGGAGAGCATCAGAATGCTCTGTAGGTTTGCATTGTGTTTATGGCCTGTATATCAAGGAGGACAGCAGTGTATCTAGGCTGATCCAACTTGATCTTAAGTGATCGTGTAGAGTGGTCACAATATTGTGTTCTAGTTATTGTCAGAGAGCATCAGAATGCTCTGTAGGTTTGCATTGTGTTTATGGCCTGTATATCAAGGAGGACAGCAGTGTAGCTAGGCTGATCCAACTTGATCTTAAGTGATCGTGTAGAGTGATCACACTACTGTGTTAGAGAGCATCAGAATGCTCTGTAGGTTTGCATTGTGTTTATGGCCTGTATATCAAGGAGGACAGCAGTGTAGCTAGGCTGATCCAACTTGATCTTAAGTGATAGTGTAGAGTGGTCACAATATTGTGTTCTAGTCATTGTTGGAGAGCATCAGAATGCTCTGTAGGTTTGCATTGTGTTTATGGCCTGTATATCAAGGAGGACAGCAGTGTATCTAGGCTGATCCAACTTGATCTTAAGTGATGGTGTAGAGTGGTCACAATATTGTGTTGTAGTTATTGTCAGAGAGCATCAGAATGCTCTGTAGGTTTGCATTGTGTTTATGGCCTGTATATCAAGGAGGACAGCAGTGTAGCTAGGCTGATCCAACTTGATCTTAAGTGATGGTGTAGAGTGGTCACAATATTATAGTTTTTAAGTGATCGTATAGATTGGTCACCTTTTCATCAAGAGCTGAATATCTTGACATTCAAGTTTTATCATTGTTCATGCTGAAATTGACTTGATCTTTACATGATAACATTCTCACACTAGCTCCAGTCCCTGTACATACCCGTGTTGCACACAATGACAATTACAGTAAGGGAAAGATGGCAGAATACGTCAATGCCCGCTGTCACACTGCACACGCAAAGATGGCGCCTGTGACTACGTTTTGGTCATACAGCGCAAACAAAATACTCTGACAACGCCGTACAACACGACACCATTTCTGGTTAAAGAGATGGAGGGGAGCATGATAACAGCTTGCCGCCCCGATGGATCTCTTATCACCAGAAATTCGTCTCATCTTCGACAACTGCCAGCACACATCACGATTGCTGGCAACGTTCCAGAACTCGATGCTCCAGCGGACCCAGACATCAATATTGCCCGGAGACATCATTCCTGTTGAGACTTCTTCAACTGGAGAAACTGGTAACAACGATACAAGCTCCAACCAGCTTCCATCACCCAGTACCTGACGTTCAGGCCCAACAATCAAGACTCCTACTTACCTGAAAGATTACGTCCTCGACTAAGCCAATACGTCGATTTTGTGCATGACCTGTCACTAGAGGACAACGTGTAGTTAGGTTGTCTCTCTATGTAGTCAAATTCAAACATTGCTTGATCATTGTTAGAGAGCATCAGAATGCTCTGTAGTTTTGGATTGTGTTTATGGCCTGTATATCAAGGAGGACAGCAGTGTAGCTAGGCTGATCCAACTTGATCTTAAGTGATCGTGTAGAGTGGTCACACTATTGTGTCAGAGAGCATCAGAATGCTCTGTAGGTTTGGATTGTGTTTATGGCCTGTATATCAAGGAGGACAGCAGTGTAGCTAGGCTGATCCAACTTGATCTTAAGTGATGGTGTAGAGTGGTCACAATATTATAGTTTTTAAGTGATCGTATAGATTTAAACGAGCTAGTTACAGCAGAAGATCTTACCTCGTCCTTTTTGGACGCTGGGGATTTTGTGTTGTGACAATATCATTGTCATATTATTTAGCTGTATGTGTGTTCGCATACATATAGTCAGGTCAGAGACTTCCTCTGCTACTGGTAACCATGTAACCCAGTACTGCCTGCCACATGTGGGGAGTAAACCCAACCAAAAAATCTGACTTGGAGAGGGATGGGCTCGGACAGGTTCGATTTACCCAAGACTCACCCATGAAGAAACAGAATCTCTATTTGGGATTGGTCGTTGCCCAGGTTACCAAGGATAATGAAGATGATGTGATGCTGCTGCTATGGAAGTGCATGTGCTTTGAGACTTCTTGACAGAGTTGTACTCTATGCTTACTATCATACTATATCCCGGCATTAAGCGTGCCTGAGAGCTACATATACCTACAGTGTTGGTCAGTTAATTTGAGCAAGACTCTCAAACTGGCATCTGTAAAGTGGATGAAGCTGGACTGTGTGGTCCCAATCTTCCTTCTGAGCCCACAGCACACTCACTGTGGATAGGAGCCGGCCGGAGCCCGAAAAATCCCTATGACCCAAATGGGATTCGAACCTACAACCTTCCAGTCCTCTGTTTCACTTGTGTTTTCTTTGTCCTCTGTTTCACTTTATTTTTGTTTTTATTGTCCTCATCAGCTTCACTTGTGTTATTGTCATCAATTCAACCTGTGATATCATTGTCATCATCATCTTTGCTGGTGTTATCATTGTCATTTTTTTTATATCTTTATTTTGTGTTAACATTGTTATCATTACTTGTTTTGTATTGTTGTCAGCATCATCATCTTGATTTATCCTTGTCATTACAATCAGCTTCACTTGTTATTAACAGGGTTTGTTTGTTGTTTTTGTTTGGTTTCGGTTTTGGTTTTTTTTGCTGCCTTATCTTTTGTGACGTTCCTATCCCTGCTGTTCCTATGCTGCTTGTTTTCATCTCGATGCCATGGCCATACCTGATTAGTTTTGTGTCATCATTGTCATTGTCATAATCATCACTTTTGTTGTGTTAACTGTCATTTCACCATCATCCCTTTACTTCTTTAGTGTTGACTTTTGTGTTTCTTATTGTCATCATCATTACCACTACATCATCATTGCATTTTTGTCATCATTTTTTGTGTTATCATCATCATTATCATCATCATCATGTGTTATTGTTGCCATCATCATCATGTTAGGTAGGTGGTTTGGTACAAAACTGTGATTTTTGACGTATGACGGGCAGTTTTGAACCAGGCCACTTTAAGTCCCCATGTCCCACAAGTGCCCATGTCCCACAAGTGCCCATGTCCCACAAGTGGCCATGTCCCACAAGTGGCCATGTCTCACAAGTGCCCATGTCCCACAAGTGGCCATGTCCCACAAATGGCCATGTCCCACAGGCCCCCATGTCCCACAAGTGCATTTTGGCTTGGCTATGGTGCAGCCTACTGCCAAGTTGATCTCAGCCTGGCTGCCCCCTAGCCAGGCCAGAATGCACTTGTGGGACATGGGGAGTTTTTTGTTGTGGCTTTGTAGTTTGAGGCCGTGGAAGCCGTGCATGCTGAAGAGCCGTTGCTGTTGATGATGGACATGGGCTGTACCTGGCCCTGGACTGTGGACATTGAGACCTCAGCCCTCACTTGGGTCAGTCAGTCAGTCAGTCAGTCAGTCAGTCAGTGAGTATTTCTCTGTCTGTGTGGTGGAGGGGGGAGAGATGGTTAGTATTTCTCTGGGTGTTGGGGGGGGGGGATGGGTAGTATTTCTGTTTGTTGGGGGGGGGGGGGGGGGTTATGGTTAGTATTTCTTTGCATGTTGGAAGGGGGGGGAGGGTAGGAATATAGTTAGTATTTATCTGTGTGTTTGGGGGGGGGGGGGGGGGTATGTGGCTGGATTTGTTTGTGTGCATGTAATGTGTGTGTGGGTTTGACTGGTGTGTGAATAGTGAGTGTTTATGTGTCTGTGGGGGGAAGTGGGTTAAATGTAATTATATGTGTGGATGGATTGATAGGCGTGTGTGTGTGTGGGGGGGGGGGGGGGGGGGGGGGGGGTATGTGTGTGGATGGATTAATACAGACCTGCCTACCCGTATTTGATTGTATTTTTATGATTTTTTTACCCTAGATAAAAAATACGATTTTCCTGATAAAAATGCGATTTTGACAACCACCAAAATAAAAAAATAAACTGCAAATGGTTCAAGGGAAGTAACTCTTCTATTACTTTCTTTGTCCACAATTACTTCCCTTGTCTGTTACCCAAGATGGCTCTCTGTCTCTGTCTCTCTGTCTCTGTCTCTCTCTCTGTCTCTGTCTCTGTCTGTCTCTGTCTCTCTGTCTCTGTCTGTCTGTCTGTCTCTCTCTCCTCTCTCTCTCTCCTCTCCTCTCTCTCTCTCTCTCTCTCTCTCTGTTTATATATACGCGGGGACTGGATGTAAAAAAGCACAAGAGTGCTTATCCCATTATCCTCGATATAAAGGAATAAAATAAATAAATAAATAAAATAAATAAAAACACACACACTCACACACACACACACACACACACACACACACACACACACCACACACACACACACACACACACACACACACACTCTCTCTCTCTCTCTCTCTCTCTGAAATACCAATTGTAGAGGGCAAGTTTTCTGAAAACACACACTTCTTTATATATAATAAAAGCATAGTGCTGCCAGTGAATCAAAGCCCTTATTGGAACCGTCAAATAAATAATATTTAGAATACACCGAGACCAAGAAAGATTGGGAATACTATTTTTGCTATCAAAATACTATTTCTAATCTGTCCAAATACTATTTTTTATTTGCTGGGGTAGGCAGGTCTGTTAATAGGAGTTGGGGGGGGTTGTGTCAGGGGTTGGTATGTCAGTGTATTTGTATTATCTATTTTATAGTGTTATCCAAAGTTTAATTTTTTCCATCACACTGGAACAAAAGAGCAATGCTGGGAATGTTGTGTGGATGTATGACAGGTGGACTATGATGTGGATGTGTTACAGGTGGACTATGATGTGGTGTTACAGATGGACTATGACATGGTGTTACAGGTGGACTATGATGTGGTGTTACAGGTGGACTATAATGTGGTGTTACAGATGGACTATGATGTGGAGGTGACCCAGGGGCCTCACAGTGTGACCTGTCAGTGTCAGAAGGAGGAAAGCATCAGCCTGCCGGCTGTCCCCCCATTTGAGGTGTCCCTGCTTCTGCAGAGTCTGAAGGTTAGTTTAGCTTCATCATTGGTGAAGTGATGTGATGTGATTTGCCGGGTGAAGTGATGTGATGTGATTTGCTGGGTGAAGTGATGTGATGTGATTTGCAGGGTGAAGTGATGTGATGTGATTTGCTGGGTGAAGTGATGTGATGTGATTTGCTGGGTGAAGTGATGTGATGTGATTTGCCGGGTGAAGTGATGTGATGTGATTTGCCGAATGAAGTGATGGGATGTGAGTTGCCAGGTGTAGTGATGTGATGGGCCAGGTGTAGTGCAGTGATGTGCTGTGATGTACCAGGTGTAGTGATTTTCTGTGATGTGCCGACTGCAGTGCTGTGATGTGTTGAGTGTAAATCAAGGTCTGCGACTCATCTTGGGTGGTTTGAGATCTACCCCCATCAAAACTATGGAACAGCTGACTGGCATCCAACCATTCAATACTCAGCATGACACAAAGGCTCTAGTGCAGGCAGAGAAATACCATGGAATGGAGAAGCCAACAAGAAATAGGATAAAGCGCAACAGTTTCATCCACCATAGCCATGTACTCAGACGACAGCAAGTGAGCAATCTACCTGCCCACAGTGTTCCATGTGACCCAGCTACTGTACCAAGGCCATGGTAGAAGACTTGTATCCAGAACAGGCCTGGATCCATGTCTATACAGATGGAGGAGCTACAGATACTGTCTCCAATGGAGGAGCAGGAGTACTGATGAAGTAATCATCTGGAGAAGTAGAATCAGCTACTGCCAGGTGTAGTGATGTGCTGTGATGTGTAGTGATGTGCCAGGTGTAGTGATGTGGTGTGATGTGCCGGTTGTAGTGATGTGCTGTGATGTGTAGTGATGTGCCAGGTGTAGTGATGTGGTGTGATGTGCCGGTTGTAGTGATGTGCTGTGATGTGTAGTGATGTGCCAGGTGTAGTGATGTGCTGTGATGTGCTGCGTGTAGTGATGTGCTGTGATGTGTAATGATGTGCCAGGTGTAGTGATGTGCTGTGATGTGCTGCGTGTAGTGATGTGCTGTGATGTGTAGTGATGTGCCAGGTGTAGTGATGTGGTGTGATTCGCCGCATGTGTTGTGATGTGCCGACTGCAGTGCTGTGATGTGACGGGTATAGTGATGTGCTGGTGTAGTGCTTATGCTGGATTGCATGTGAAGTGATGTGCTGTGATGTGCCGGGTGTAGTGAAGTGATGTGCTGTGATGTGCCGACTGCAGTGCTGTGATGTGCCGCGTGTAGTGATTTGCTGTGATGTGCCGCGTGTAAGGATGTGCTGTGATGTGCCAACTGCAGTGCTGTAATATTCCAGATATAGTGCTGTGATGTGCCGGATGTAGTACTGTGATGTGCCGACTTCAGTGCTGTGATGTGCAGAGTGTAGTGATGTGCTGTTAAGTGCTGGGTGTAGTGATCTGCTGTGATGTTTCCAGGTGTAGTGATGTGATGTGCTGTGATGTGCCAGGTGAAATGATGTGCTCTGATGTTTCTGGGTGCAGTGACATACTGTGATGTGCGGAGTGTAGTGATGTGCTGTTATGTGCTGGGTGTAGTGATGTGCTGGATTTAGTGATGTGCCAACTGCAATGCTGTGATGTGCCGGATGTGCTGTGATGTGCCGGGTGTAGTGAAGTGATGTGCTGTGATGTGCCGAGAACAGTGCTGTTATGTGCACATTCACTTGGGTAGGAACTGGCCGCAGGCCCCAAATCCCCATGAGTTTTATTTGATTTGAACCTGCGACCTTCCAGTCCAAAAGCCAAGGTGCTAACCACTGCACCATAGTGGCTGGTCACATGCATTATCATCATCAGCAGTTTTATTTGTGTTGTCATTGTCCTCTGTTTTACTTATGTTACATTGTCCTGTGTTTCACTTGTGTTATCATTGTCCTCATTTCAATTGTGTTATTATTGTCCTCTGTTTCACTTGTGTTATCATTGTCCTCTGTTTCAATTGTGTTATTTCACTTGTGTTATTATTGTCCTCTGTTTCACTTGTGTTATTATTGTCCTCTGTTTCAATTGTGTTGGTATTGTCCTGTTTCACTTGTGTTATCATTGTCTTGTGTTTCACTTGTGTTATCATTTCCTGTGTTTCACTTGTGGTATCATTGTCGTCTGTTTCAGTTGTGTTATCATTGTTCTCTGCTTCACTTGTGTTATTGTCATCTGTTTCAATTGTGTTATCATTGTTCTCTGTTTCTCTTTTCTTTGTCCTCTGTTTCACTTTATTTGTAGTTTTATAGCCCTTATCAGCTTTACTTGTGTTGTTATTGTCATCTGCTTAACCTGTGTGATCATTATGATCATCATCATCATCTTTGCTTTTGTTGATTGTCATGATCAATCATCTTTGCTGGTGATATCATTGTCATGTTATTTAGTTGTATATGTGTTAACATACACGCATACATATAGTCAGGTCAGAGACTTCCTCTGCTACTGGTAACCATGTAACCCAGTACTACCTGCCACATGTGGGGAGTAAACCCAACCCCAAAAATCTGACTTGGAGAGGGATGGGCTCCGACAGGTTCGATTTACCCAAGACTGACCCATAAAGAAACAGAATCTCCATACGGTATTGGTCGTTACCCAGGTTACCAAGGATAATGAGGATGATGTGATGCTGCTGCTATGGAAGTGCAAGTGCTTTGAGACTTCTTGACAGAGTTGTACTGTATGCTTACTATCGTACTTTATCCCGGCATTAAGCGGGCCTGAGAGCTACATACACCTGCAGTGTTGGTCAGTTAATTTGAGCAAGACTCTCAAACTGGCTTCTGTAAAGTGGATGACGCCGGACTGTGTGGTCCCAATCTTCCTTCTGAGCCCACAGCACACTCACTGTGGGTAGGAGCCGGCCGGAGCCCGAAAAATCCCTATGACCCAAATGGGATTCGAACCTGCAACCTTCCAGTCCTCTGTTTCACTTGTGTTTTCTTTGTCCTCTGTTTCACTTTATTTGTGTTTTTATTGTCCTCATCAGCTTCACTTGTGTTATTGTCATCAATTCAACCTGTGATATCATTGTCATCATCATCTTTGCTGGTGTTATCATTGTCATGTTTTTTTTAGCTTTATTTGTGTTAACATTGTTATCATTACTTGTTTTGTATTGTTGTCAGCATCATCATCTTGGTTTATTCTTGTCATTACCATCAGCTTCACTTGTTATTAACAGGGTTTGTTTGTTGTTTTTGTTTGGTTGGGTTTTGGGTTTTTTTGCTGCCATATCTTCTGTGACGTTCGTATCCCTGCTGTTCCTATGCTGCTTGTTTTCATCTCGATGCCACGGCCATACCTCATTAGTTTTGTGTCATCATTGTCATTGTCATAATCATCACTTTTGTTGTGTTAACTGTCATTTCACCATCATCCCTTTACTGCTTTAGTGTTCACTTTTGTGTTTCTTATTGTCATCATCATTACCACTACATCATCATTGCATTTATGTCATCATTTTTTGTGTTATCATCATCATCATCATCATCATCTGTTATTGTTGCCATCATCATCATGTTAGGTAGGTGGTTTGGTACAAAACTGTGATTTTTGACGTATGACAGACAGTTTTGAACCAGGCCACTGTTTAAGTCCCCATGTCCCACAAGTGGCCATGTCCCACAAGTGTCCATGTCCCACAAGTGGCCATGTCCCACAGGCCCCCATGTCCCACAAGTGCATGTTGGCTTGGCTATGGTGCAGCCTACTGCCAAGTTGATCTCAGCCTGGCTGCCCCCTAGCCAGGCCAAAATGCACTTGTGGGACATGGGAAGTTTTTTGTTGTGGCTTTGTAGTTTGAGGCCGTGAAAGCCATGCACGCTGAAGAGCCGTTGCTGTTGATGACGGACATCCACTGTACCTGGCCCTGGACTGTGGACATTCAGACCTCAGCCCTCACTTGGGTCACTCAGTCAGTCAGTGAGTCAGTCAGTGAGTCAGTATTTCTCTCTCTGTGGTGGAGGGGGGGGGGGGGGAAGGTCAGTATTCCTCTGGGTGTTGGGGGGGGGGGGATGGGTAGTATTTCTGTGTGTGTTGGGGGGGGGGAGGGTATGGTTAGTATTTCTTTGCATGTTGGACGGGGGGGGGGGGGAGGGGGGGGGGGAGGAATATAGTTCTCTGTGTGTTGGAGGGATGGATATGTGGCTGGATTTTTTTGTATGCATGTCATGTGTGTGTGTGTGTGGGTTTGACTGGTGTGTGAATAGTGTGTGTGCATGTCTCTGTAGGGGGAAGTGGGTTAAATTTAATTATATGTGTGGATGGATTGATGGGTAGGGGGTGGGGGTGGGGGATATGCATGTGTGTGGATGGATTAATACAGACCTGCCTACCCGTATTTTATCGTATTTTTATGATTTTTTTTACCCTGGATACGAAAATACGATTTTCCTGATAAAAATGCGATTTTGACAACCACCAAAATAAAATAGTAAACCACTGCAAAGGATTCAAGGGAAATAACTCTTCTATTACTTTCTTTGTTCGTGATTACTTCCCTTGTTGGTGTTACCCAAGATGGCTGTCTCTGTCTCTCACTCACTCACTCACTCACTCACTCACTCACTCACTCACTCACTCACTCACTCACACTTGACGACCCAGGTTCGAGTCCGGTCGAGGAAATTTTCTTCCTGGAGTTAACATCAGTGCTGACTCCACTCTCCCCAAAAGTCCTTCGGATGAGACTTGAAACCGAGGCCCCATGTGCGTACGCACGCAGAACATCTTGCGCACACGTTAAATCCTGTTCCGCTTTTCGTAAGAGTAGGCCATCGCGTGCCGGTGGGAACAGATGACAAGATTTACAAAACTGCATACACACGGGGACCGGATGAAAAAAAGCACATGATTGCTTATTCTGTTATCCTCGATATAAAAGAATAAATAAATAAATAAATAAACACACACTCACACACTCACACACACACACACACACACACACACACACACACACACACATCTTTTGGGTAGTCTGTGCATGATTTTGTCTTAAATCAGATAAAACCGTTTGTTTTTTTTAAAATCATTTTTATTGTCTGTTTTTTTTTTTTTTTGTCTCCACCCTCTGTCCCCCTTTGTTTTGATTTCTCTCTCCATTAGGAATGCTTGTTTTTCTCATCTTGTCATCTTTCTCTTTTTACTATCCCTCCCCTTGCAAATCTCTGTCAGATAGTCTGTCAATCTGTTTTTATCTCTCACTTCCCCACCCCACCCCTTTCTTCTTGTTTTCTGTGTTTCTTTAAGTCAACATCCAAACACTTCCCTAGTATCCCTACTCACACAGTCACAGACACATAGACACGAAACACACACACACACACACACACACACACACACACACACACACACACACACACACGTGAAGGGATAGCGTAGTGGTCAGAACATTGTGCTCGCAATTTGACGACCCGGGTTCAATTCTCGTTTGAGGAGATTTTTCCCCTGGAGTTGACATCAGTGCTGACTCCACTCTCCCCAAAAGTCCTTTGGATGAGACTATAAACGGAGGCCCCGTGTGTGAATGCACGCAGAACATCTTGCGCACACGTTAAATCCTGTTCCGCTTTTCATAAGAGTAGGCCATCATGTGCCAGTGGGAACAGATGACATTTACAAAACTTCATACACGTGGGGACTGGATGTAAAAAAGCACAGGAGTGCTTATCCCATTATCCTCGATATAAAAGAATAAAATAAATCAATAACTAAATAAAACACACACACACACCACAGTTTAACACACACACACACACACACACGCACACACACACACACACACACACACACACACACACACACACACACACACACACCTCAGCTTCACACACACAACACACACACACACACACACACACACACACACACACACACACACACACACACACACACACACACTTACACACACACACACACTACACTCACACAACACTCTCTCTCTCTCTCTCTCTCTCTCTCTCTCTCTCTCTCTCTCTCTGAAATACCAAATGTAGAGGGCAAGTTTTCTGAAAAAACACACTTCTTTATATATAATAAAAGCATAGTGCTGCCAATGAATTAGAGCCCTTATTGGAACTGTCAATTAAATGATATTTAGAATACACCAAGAACAAGAAAGATTGGGAATACTATTTTTGCTATCAAAATACTAATTCTAATCTGTCCAAATACTATTTTTTATTTGCTGGGGTAGACAGGTCTGTTAATAGGAGTTGGAGGGGGGGGGGGGGGGGGGGGTTGTGTCCAGGGTTGGTATGTTAGTGTATTTGTATTATCTGTTTTATAGTGTTATCCAAAGTTGTTGTTTTTTCACCACACTGGAACAAAAGAGCAATGCTGGGAATGTGATTTGGATGTATGACAGGTGTGTGGATTTACAGGTGACGTTGTGTTACAGGTGGACTATGATGTGGATGTGTTACAGGTGGACTATGATGTGGTGTTACAGGTGGACTATGATGTGGTGTTACAGGTGGACTATAATGTTGTGTTACAGGTAGACTGTGATGTGGTGTTACAGGTTGACTATGATGTGGTGTTACAGGTGGACTATGATGTGGAGGTGACCCAGGGGCCTCACAGCGTGACCTGTCAGTGTCAGAAGGAGGAAAGCATCAGCCTGCCGGCCGTCCCCCCATTTGAGGTGTCCCTGCTTCTGCAGAGTCTGAAGGTTTAGTTTAGCTTCATCATTGGTGTAGTGATGTGATGTGATTTGCCGTGTGAAGTGATGTGATGTGATTTGCCAGGTGTAGCACTGTGCTTTTATGTGCTGGGTGTAGTGATTTTCTGTGATGTGCCGTGTGAAGTGATGTGCCGTGTGAAGTGATGTGCTGTGATGTGCTGTGATGTGTTGAGTGTAAATTGAGGTCTGCAACTCATCTTGGGTGGTTTGAGATCTTCCCCCATCAAAACTATGGAACAGCTGACTGGCATCTAACCATTCAATACTCAGCGTGACACCAAGACCCTAGTGCAGGCAGAGAAATACCATGGAATGGAGAAGCCAACAAGAAATAGGATAAAGAGCAACAGTTTTATCCACCATAGCCGTGTATTCAGATGACAGCAAGTGAGCAATCTACCTGCCCACTGTGTTCCATGTGACCCAGCTACTGTACCAAGGCCATGGTAGAAGACTTTTTTTTTTTTTTTTTTTTTTTTTTTGTTCTGCAGCCTGATCTTCTGTGACGTTGGAGCTACAATGCTGTTCCCAATAGCGGCGTCTCATTATCATCTATAACCGCCACATGCCTTTATGCAGTGATTCATGTGTGTCTCATCCCCATGTGTGACTGGGAGTCCACAGAGAGCTCATCAATATTAGGCCGCCGCGGGGCCACCAGCCAGAGGGGCCCTGCACTTCTGCTGGGTCACTTTGGTGGTGTTCAGTGGTGCCTGTTCTGAGCTAACATACGCAGGACACCACCTACTAAGCCCCCTACTAACGACAGTATTAGCTCAGTCGCGGAGCCAGACTGAGTGAGTCACCCACCCAAGGTGGCGACCACCACAACGTCCCTCCAACGACCGCCTCCCCACGAACCCCCAACCCCAAAGGCTTTGACACAAATTCACCACAGGCACAGAAGCGTATGGGGAAACCGAATCTGAGGTCACCATGAGACCAGAGCAACGGAGGCCACCGAATCAGAGGCAATTTTTATTATTGCATGATGATCAATGATGATGAGGATGATGTAATGATGCTGCTGTGGAGGTGCATCCGCTTTGAGACTACTTGACAGGGTTGTTCTCTACGCTTACTGTCATAATATATCCCGGCGTCAACCAGGCCCGAGAGATACAGACACCTGCAGTGTTGGTCAGGTAATTTGAGCAACACTCTCAAATTCGCATCCGTAAAGTGGATGAAGCTCGACTGTGTGGTCCCAGTCTCCCCACTGAGCCCACAGCACACTCACTCTGGGTAGGAGCCGGCCGGAGCCCGAAAAAATCCCTATGACTTATGGGATTCGAACCCGCGACCTTCCAGTCCGGAATCCACGGCGCTAACCACTGCGCCATGGCGGCTGGTGCATGGTAGAAGACTTGTATCCAGAACAGACCTGGATCCATGTCTGTACAGATGGAGGAGCTACAGATGCTGTCTCCAATGAGGAGCAGGAGTACTGATGAAGTAATCATCTGGAGAAGTAGAATCAGCCACTGCCGGGTGTTGTGATGTGTAGTGATGTGCCGGGTGTAGTGATGTGGTGTGATTCGCCACATGTAGTGACGTGTTGTGATGTGCCGACTGCAGTGCTGTGATGTGCCGGGTATAGTGATGTACTCTGATTTGCTGGATGTAGTGCTGTGCTGGATGTGGTGAAGTGAAGTGCTGTGATGTGCCGGATGTAGTGAAGTGATGTGTTGTGATGTGCCGGGTGTAGTGAAGTGATGTGTTGTGATGTGCCGACTGCTGTGCTGTGATGTGCCGGGTGTCGTGAAGTGATGTGGTGTGATGTGCCGACTGCAGTGCTGTGATGTGCCAGGTAAAGTGATGTGCTCTGATGTTTCCGGATGCAGTGTTGTAGTGTGATGTGCCGGGTGTAGTGATGTGCTGTTATGTGCTGGGTGTAGTGATGTGCTGGAATTAGTGATGTGCCGACTGCAGTGCTGTGATGTGCCGGATGTGCTGTGATGTGCCGGATGTGCTTTGATGTGCTGAGTGTAGTGGAGTGATATGCTGTGATGTGCCAAGTGCAGTGCTGATATGTGCACATTCACTCGGGTAGGAACTGGTCGCAGGCCCCCAAATCCCCATGAGTTTTATGGGATTTGAACCGGCGACCTTCCAGTCCAAAAGCCAAGGTGCTAACCACTGCACCATAGTGGCTGGTCACATGCATTATCATCATCATCAGTTTTACTTTTGTTGTCATTGTCCTCTGCTTTACTTATGTTACCATTGTCCTGTGTTTCACTTGTGTTATCATTGTCCTCGTTTCACTTGTGTTGTCATTGTCCTCTGTTTCAATTGTGTTGTTATTGTCCTCTGTTTCACTTGTGTTATCATTGTCCTGTGTTTCACTTGTGGTATCATTGTCATCTGTTTCAATTGCGTTATCATTGTTCTCTGTTTCATTTGTGTTGTCATTGTCATCTGTTTCAGTTGTGTTATCATGGTTCTCTGTTTCTCTTTTCTTTGTCCCCTGTTTCACTTTATTTGTAGTTTTATAGCCCTTATCAGCTTTCCTTGTGTTGTTATTGTCATCTGCTTGACCTGTGTGATCATTATGATCATCATCATCATCTTTGCTTTTGTTGATTGTCATGATAAATCATCTTTGCTGGTGATATCATTGTCATGTTATTTAGCTGTATATGTGTTAACATACACGCATACATATAGTCAGGTCAGAGACTTCCTCTGCTACTGGTAACCATGTAACCCAGTACAACCTGCCACATGTGGGGAGTAAACCCAACCCCAAAAATCTGACTTGGATAGGGATGGGCTCTGATAGGTTCAATTTACCTAAGACTCACCCATGAAGAAACAGAATCTCCATACGGGATTGGTCGTTGCCCAGGTTACCAAGGATAATGAGGATGATGTGATGCTGCTGCTATGGAAGTGCATGTGCTTTGAGACTTCTTGACAGAGTTGTACTCTATGCTTACTATCATACTATATCCCGGCATTAAGCGGGCCTGAGAGCTACATACACCTGCAGTGTTGGTCAGTTAATTTGAGCAAGACTCTCAAACTGGCATCTGTAAAGTGGATGAAGCTGGACTGTGTGGTCCCAATCTTCCTTCTGAGCCCACAGCACACTCACTTTGGGTAGGAGCTGGCCGGAGCCCGTAAAATCCCTATGACCCAAATGGGATTCGAACCTTCAACCTTCCAGTCCTCTGTTTCACTTGTGTTTTCTTTGTCCTCTGTTTCACTTTCATTGTGTTTTTATTGTCCTCATCAGCTTCACTTGTGTTATTGTCATCAATTCAACCTGTGATATCATTGTCATCATCATCTTTGCAGGTGTTATCATTGTCTTTTTTTTTTTATAGCTTTATTTGTGTTAACATTGTTATCATTACTTGTTTTGTATTGTTGTCAGCATCATCATCTTGATTTATCCTTGTCATTACCATCAGCTTCACTTGTTATTAACAGGGTTTGTTTGTTGTTTTTGTTTGGTTGGGTTTTGGTTTTTTTTGCTGCCTTATCTTCTGTGATGTTCGTATCCCTGCTGTTCCTATGCT
>CM060321.1:48551615-48560679 GCA_030674155.1 Stramonita haemastoma | reverse complement strand
TCTGGGGATTTTGTGTTGTCACAATATCATTGTCATATTATTTAGCTGTATGTGTGTTCACATACATATAGTCAGGTCAGAGGTTTCCTCTGCTACTGGTAACCATGTAACCCAGTACTACCTGCCACATGTGGCGAGTAAACCCAACCAAAAAATCTGACTTGGAGAGGGATGGGCTCCGATAGGTTCAATTTACCCAAGACTCACCCATGAAGAAAGAGAATCTCCATACGGGATTGTTCGTTGCCCAGGTTACCAAGGATAATGAGGATGATGTGATGCTGTAGCTATGGAAGTGCATGTGCTTTGAGACTTCTTGACAGAGTTGTACTCTATACTTACTATCATACTATATCCCGGAATTAAGCGGGCCTGAGAGCTACATACACCTGCAGTGTTGGTCAGTTAATTTGAGCAAGACACTCAAACTGGCATCTGTAAAGTGGATGAAGCTGGACTGTGTGGTCCCAATCTTCCTTCTGAGCCCACAGCACACTCACTGTGGATAGGAGCCGGCCGGAGCCCGAAAAATCCCTATGACCCAAATGGGATTCGAACCTACAACCTTCCAGTCCTCTGTTTCACTTGTGTTTTCTTTGTCCTCTGTTTCACTTTATTTGTGTTTTTATTGTCCTCATCAGCTTCACTTGTGTTATTGTCATCAATTCAACCTGTGATATCATTGTCATCATCATCTTTGCTGGTGTTATCATTGTCATGTTTTTTTAGCTTTATTTGTGTTAACATTGTTATCATTAGTTGTTTTGTATTGCTGTCAGCATCATCATCTTGATTTATCCTTGTCATTACCATCAGCTTCACTTGTTATTAACAGGGTTTGTTTGTTGTTTTGTTTGGTTGGGTTTGGTTTTTTTTTGCTGCCTTATCTTCTGTGACGTTCGTATCCCTGCTGTTCCTATGCTGCTTGTTTTCATCTCGATGCCACGGCCATACCTACCTCATTAGTTTTGTGTCATCATTGTCATTGTCATAATCATCACTTTTGTTGTGTTAACTGTCATTTCACCATCATCCCTTTACTGCTTTAGTGTTCAGTACGTCGATTTTGTACATGACCTGTCACTAGAGAACAACGTGTAGTTAGGTTGTCTCTCTATGTAGTCGAATTCAAACATTCCTTGATCATTGTTAGAGAGCATCAGAATGCTCTGTAGTTTTGGATTGTGTTTATGGCCTGTATATCAAGGAGGACAGCAGTGTAGCTAGGCTGATCCAACTTGATCTTAAGTGATCGTGTAGAGTGGTCACACTACTGTGTTAGAGAGCATCAGAATGCTCTGTAGGTTTGCATTGTGTTTATGGCCTGTATATCAAGGAGGACAGCAGTGTAGCTAGGCTGATCCAACTTGATCTTAAGTGATCGTGTAGAGTGGTCACAATATTGTGTTCTAGTTATTGTCAGAGAGCATCAGAATGCTCTGTAGGTTTGCATTGTGTTTATGGCCTGTATATCAAGGAGGACAGCAGTGTAGCTAGGCTGATCCAACTTGATCTTAAGTGATCGTGTAGAGTGGTCACAATATTGTGTTCTAGTCATTGTTGGAGAGCATCAGAATGCTCTGTAGGTTTGCATTGTGTTTATGGCCTGTATATCAAGGAGGACAGCAGTGTATCTAGGCTGATCCAACTTGATCTTAAGTGATCGTGTAGAGTGGTCACAATATTGTGTTCTAGTTATTGTCAGAGAGCATCAGAATGCTCTGTAGGTTTGCATTGTGTTTATGGCCTGTATATCAAGGAGGACAGCAGTGTAGCTAGGCTGATCCAACTTGATCTTAAGTGATCGTGTAGAGTGATCACACTACTGTGTTAGAGAGCATCAGAATGCTCTGTAGGTTTGCATTGTGTTTATGGCCTGTATATCAAGGAGGACAGCAGTGTAGCTAGGCTGATCCAACTTGATCTTAAGTGATAGTGTAGAGTGGTCACAATATTGTGTTCTAGTCATTGTTGGAGAGCATCAGAATGCTCTGTAGGTTTGCATTGTGTTTATGGCCTGTATATCAAGGAGGACAGCAGTGTATCTAGGCTGATCCAACTTGATCTTAAGTGATGGTGTAGAGTGGTCACAATATTGTGTTGTAGTTATTGTCAGAGAGCATCAGAATGCTCTGTAGGTTTGCATTGTGTTTATGGCCTGTATATCAAGGAGGACAGCAGTGTAGCTAGGCTGATCCAACTTGATCTTAAGTGATGGTGTAGAGTGGTCACAATATTATAGTTTTTAAGTGATCGTATAGATTGGTCACCTTTTCATCAAGAGCTGAATATCTTGACATTCAAGTTTTATCATTGTTCATGCTGAAATTGACTTGATCTTTACATGATAACATTCTCACACTAGCTCCAGTCCCTGTACATACCCGTGTTGCACACAATGACAATTACAGTAAGGGAAAGATGGCAGAATACGTCAATGCCCGCTGTCACACTGCACACGCAAAGATGGCGCCTGGTGACTACGTTTTGGTCATACAGCGCAAACAAAATACTCTGACAACGCCGTACAACACGACACCATTTCTGGTTAAAGAGATGGAGGGGAGCATGATAACAGCTTGCCGCCCCGATGGATCTCTTATCACCAGAAATTCGTCTCATCTTCGACAACTGCCAGCACACATCACGATTGCTGGCAACGTTCCAGAACTCGATGCTCCAGCGGACCCAGACATCAATATTGCCCGGAGACATCATTCCTGTTGAGACTTCTTCAACTGGAGAAACTGGTAACAACGATACAAGCTCCAAACAGCTTCCATCACCCAGTACCTGACGTTCAGGCCCAACAATCAAGACTCCTACTTACCTGAAAGATTACGTCCTCGACTAAGCCAATACGTCGATTTTGTGCATGACCTGTCACTAGAGGACAACGTGTAGTTAGGTTGTCTCTCTATGTAGTCAAATTCAAACATTGCTTGATCATTGTTAGAGAGCATCAGAATGCTCTGTAGTTTTGGATTGTGTTTATGGCCTGTATATCAAGGAGGACAGCAGTGTAGCTAGGCTGATCCAACTTGATCTTAAGTGATCGTGTAGAGTGGTCACACTATTGTGTCAGAGAGCATCAGAATGCTCTGTAGGTTTGGATTGTGTTTATGGCCTGTATATCAAGGAGGACAGCAGTGTAGCTAGGCTGATCCAACTTGATCTTAAGTGATGGTGTAGAGTGGTCACAATATTATAGTTTTTAAGTGATCGTATAGATTTAAACGAGCTAGTTACAGCAGAAGATCTAACCTCGTCCTTTTTGGACGCTGGGGATTTTGTGTTGTGACAATATCATTGTCATATTATTTAGCTGTATGTGTGTTCGCATACATATAGTCAGGTCAGAGACTTCCTCTGCTACTGGTAACCATGTAACCCAGTACTGCCTGCCACATGTGGGGAGTAAACCCAACCAAAAAATCTGACTTGGAGAGGGATGGGCTCGGACAGGTTCGATTTACCCAAGACTCACCCATGAAGAAACAGAATCTCTATTTGGGATTGGTCGTTGCCCAGGTTACCAAGGATAATGAAGATGATGTGATGCTGCTGCTATGGAAGTGCATGTGCTTTGAGACTTCTTGACAGAGTTGTACTCTATGCTTACTATCATACTATATCCCGGCATTAAGCGTGCCTGAGAGCTACATATACCTACAGTGTTGGTCAGTTAATTTGAGCAAGACTCTCAAACTGGCATCTGTAAAATGGATGAAGCTGGACTGTGTGGTCCCAATCTTCCTTCTGAGCCCACAGCACACTCACTGTGGATAGGAGCCGGCCGGAGCCCGAAAAATCCCTATGACCCAAATGGGATTCGAACCTACAACCTTCCAGTCCTCTGTTTCACTTGTGTTTTCTTTGTCCTCTGTTTCACTTTATTTTTGTTTTTATTGTCCTCATCAGCTTCACTTGTGTTATTGTCATCAATTCAACCTGTGATATCATTGTCATCATCATCTTTGCTGGTGTTATCATTGTCATTTTTTTTATATCTTTATTTGTGTTAACATTGTTATCATTACTTGTTTTGTATTGTTGTCAGCATCATCATCTTGATTTATCCTTGTCATTACCATCAGCTTCACTTGTTATTAACAGGGTTTGTTTGTTGTTTTTGTTTGGTTTCGGTTTTGGTTTTTTTTGCTGCCTTATCTTTTGTGACGTTCCTATCCCTGCTGTTCCTATGCTGCTTGTTTTCATCTTGATGCCATGGCCATACCTCATTAGTTTTGTGTCATCATTGTCATTGTCATAATCATCACTTTTGTTGTGTTAACTGTCATTTCACCATCATCCCTTTACTTCTTTAGTGTTGACTTTTGTGTTTCTTATTGTCATCATCATTACCACTACATCATCATTGCATTTATGTCATCATTTTTTGTGTTATCATCATCATTATCATCATCATCATGTGTTATTGTTGCCATCATCATCATGTTAGGTAGGTGGTTTGGTATAAAACTGTGATTTTTGACGTATGACGGGCAGTTTTGAACCAGGCCACTTTAAGTCCCCATGTCCCACAAGTGCCCATGTCCCACAAGTGCCCATGTCCCACAAGTGGCCATGTCCCACAAGTGGCCATGTCTCACAAGTGCCCATGTCCCACAAGTGGCCATGTCCCACAAATGGCCATGTCCCACAGGCCCCCATGTCCCACAAGTGCATTTTGGCTTGGCTATGGTGCAGCCTACTGCCAAGTTGATCTCAGCCTGGCTGCCCCCTAGCCAGGCCAGAATGCACTTGTGGGACATGGGGAGTTTTTTGTTGTGGCTTTGTAGTTTGAGGCCGTGGAAGCCGTGCATGCTGAAGAGCCGTTGCTGTTGATGATGGACATGGGCTGTACCTGGCCCTGGACTGTGGACATTGAGACCTCAGCCCTCACTTGGGTCAGTCAGTCAGTCAGTCAGTCAGTCAGTCAGTGAGTATTTCTCTGTCTGTGTGGTGGAGGGGGGAGAGATGGTTAGTATTTCTCTGGGTGTTGGGGGGGGGGGATGGGTAGTATTTCTGTTTGTTGGGGGGGGGGGGGGGTTATGGTTAGTATTTCTTTGCATGTTGGAAGGGGGGGGAGGGGGTAGGAATATAGTTAGTATTTCTCTGTGTGTTGGGGGGGGGGGGGGGGGGGGATATGTGGCTGGATTTGTTTGTATGCATGTCATGTGGTTGTGTGTATGTGTGTGTGTGTGTGTGTGTGTGTGTGTGTGTGTGTGTGTGTGTGTGTGTGTTTGACTGGTGTGTGAATAGTGTGCGTGCATGTGTCTGTAGGGGGAAGTGGGTTAAATATAATTATATGTGTGGATGGATTGATGGGCAAGGGGGGGGGGGGGGATATGCATGTGTGTGGATGGATTAATACAGACCTGCCTACCCATATTTTATCGTATTTTTATGATTTTTTTACCCTAGATACAAAAATAGATTTTCCTGATAAAAATGCGATTTTGACAACCACCAAAATAAAATAATAAACCACTGCAAAGGATTTAAGGGAAATAACTCTTCTATTACTTTCTTTGTCCGCGATGACTTCCCTTGTTGGTGTTACCCAAGATGGCTGTCTCTGTCTGTCTCACTCACTCACTCACTCACTCACTCACTCACTCACTCACTCACTCACACACATACACACACACACACACACACACACACAACACACACACACACACACATCTTTTGGGTAGTCTGTGCATGATTTTGTCTTAAATCAGATAAAACCGTTTGTTTTTTTTTAAAATCATTTTTATTGTCTGTTTTTTTTTGTTTTTTGTCTCCACCCTCTGTCCCCGTTTGTTTTCACTTCTCTCTCCATTAGGAATGCTTGTTTTTCTCATCTTGTCATCTTTCTCTTTTTACTATCCCTCCCCTTGCAAATCTCTGTCAGATAGTCTGTCAATCTGTTTTTATCTCTCACTTCCCCACCCCACCCCTTTCTTCTTGTTTTCTGTGTTTCTTTAAGTCAACATCCAAACACTTCCCTAGTATCCCTACTCACACAGTCATAGACACGAACACACACACACACACACACACACACACACACACACACACACACACACACACACACACCACGGGAAGGGATAGCCTAGTGGTCAGAACATTGTGCTCGCAATTTGACGACCCGGGTTCAATTCTCGTTTGAGGAGATTTTTCTCCTGGAGTTGACATCAGTGCTGACTCCATTCTCCCCAAAAGTCCTTTGGATGAGACTATAAACGGAGGCCCCATGTGTGAATGCACGCAGAACATCTTGCGCAGACGTTAAATCCTGTTCAGCTTTTCATAAGAGTAGGCCATCATGTGCTGGTGGGAACAGATGACATTTACAAAACTTCATACACGCGGGGACTGGATGTAAAAAAGCACAGGAGTGCTTATCCCATTATCCTCGATATAAAAGAATAAAATAAATCAATAAATCAATAAACACACACACACACACACACACACCTCAGCTTCACACACACACACGCACAAACACACACACACACTTACACACACACATACACACACACACACTCTCTCTCTCTCTCTACTCTCTCTCTCTTTCTCTCTCTCTCTCTCTCTCTCTCTCTCTCTCTCTCTCTCTCTCTCTCTCTCTCTCTCTCTCTCTCTCTCTCTGTGAAATACCAATTGTAGAGGGCAAGTTTTCTGAAAACACACACTTCTTTATATATAATAAAAGCATAGTGCTGCCAATGAATGAGAGCCCTTATTGGAACTGTCAAATAAATACTATTTAGAATACACCAAGACCAAGAAAGATTGGGAATACTATTTTTGCTATCAAAATACTATTTCTAATCTGTCCAAATACTATTTTTTATTTGCTGGGCTAGGCAGGTCTGTTAATAGGAGTTGAAGGGGGGGGGGGGGGGGTGTGTCCAGGGTTGGTATGTTAGTGTATTTGTATTATCTGTTTTATAGTGTTATCCAAAGTTGTTTTTTCATCACACTGGAACGAAAGAGCAATGCTGGGAATGTGATGTGGATGTATGACAGGTGTGTGGTGTTACAGGTGATGTGGTGTTACAGGTGAAATATGATGTGGATGTGTTACAGGTGGACTATGATGTGGTGTTACAGGTGGACTATGATGTGGTGTTACAGGTAGACTATAATGTGTTGCAGGTAGACTATGATGTGGTGTAACAGGTGGACTATGATGTGGTGTTACAGGTGGACTATGATGTGGTGTTACAGGTGGACTATGATGTGGTGTTACAGGTGGACTATGATGTGTTACAGGTGGACTATGCTGTGGTGTTACAGGTGGACTATGATGTTGTGTTACAGGTGGACTATGATGTGGAGGTGACCCAGGGGCCTCACAGTGTGAGCTGTCAGTGTCAGAAGGAGGAAAGCATCAGCCTGCCGGCCGTCCCCCCATTTGAGGAGTCCCTGCTTCTGCAGAGTCTGAAGGTTAGTTTAGCTTCATCATTGGTGTAGTGATGTGATGTGATTTGCCGGGTGAAGTGATGTGATGTGATTTGCCGGGTGAAGTGATGTGATGTGATTTGCAGGGTGAAGTGATGTGATGTGATTTGCAGGGTGAAGTGATGTGATGTGATTTGCCGGGTGAAGTGATGTGATGTGATTTGCCGGGTGAAGTGATGTGATGTGAGTTGCAGGGTGTAGTGATGTGATGTGATTTGCCGGGTAGTGTGATTGAAGTGATGTGATTTTCCGGGTGTAGTGATTGCCAGGTAGGGTGATTTTCTGTGATGTGCTGACTGCAGTGCTGTGATGTGTTGAGTGTGGATCAAGGTCTGCGACTCATCTTGGGTGGTTTGAGATCTACCCCCATCAAAACTATGCAACACCTGACTGGCATCCAACCATTCAATACTCAGCATGACACCAAGGCTCTAGTGCTGGCAGAGAAATACCATGGAATGGAGAAGCCAACAAGAAATAGGATAAAGAGCAACAGTTTTATCCACCATAGCCGTGTACTCAGACGACAGCAAGTGAGCAATCTACCTGCCCACTGTGTTCCATGTGACCCAGCTACTGTACCAAGGCCATGGTAGAAGACTTGTATCCAGAACAGGCCTGGATCCATGTCTGTACAGATGGAGGAGCTACAGATGCTGTCTCCAATGGAGGAGCAGAAGTACTGATGAAGTAATCATCTGGAGAAGTAGAATCAGCTACTGCCGGGTGTTGTGATGTGGTGTGATGTGCCAGGTGTAGTGATGTGGTGTGATGTGCCGCATGTAGTGACGTGTTGTGATGTGCCGACTGCAGTGCTGTGATGTGCCGAGTGTAGTAATGTGCTGTAATGTGCCGCGTGTAGGGATATGCTGTGATGTACCGGGTGTAGTGCTGTGATGTGCCAGATGTAGTGATGTGCCGACTGCAGTGCTGTGATGTGCCGACTGCAGTGCTGTGATGTGCCGGGTGTAGTGCTGTGATGTGCGGGTGTAGTGAAGTGATGTGCCGGGTGTAGTGAAGTGATGTGCTGAGATGTTTCCGGGTGTAGTGATGTGCTGAATTTAGGGAATTGCCGACTGCAGTGCTGTAATGTGCCAGATGTGCTGTGATGTGCCGGATGTAGTGAAGTGATGTGCCGACTGCAGTGCTGTGATGTGTAAGATGTGCTGTGGTGTGCCGGATGTAGTGCTGTGATGCGCCGACTGCAGTGCTGTGATGTGCCGGGTGTAGTGAAGTGATGTGCCGACTGCAGTGCTGTGATATGCCGGGTGTAGTGATGTGCTGTGATGTGCCGGGTGTAGTGATGTGATGTGCCAACTGCAGTGCTGTGATATGCCGGGTGTAGTGATGTGCTGTGATGTGCTGGGTGTAGTGAAGTGATGTGCCGACTGCAGTGCTGTGATATGCCGGGTGTAGTGATGTGCTGTGATGTGCCGGGTGTAGTGATGTGCTGTGATGTGATGTGCCAGGTGAAGTGATGTGCTCTGATGTTTCCGGGTGCAGTGACATACTGTGCTGTGATGTGCCGGGTGTAGTGATTTGCTGTGATGTGCCGACTGCAGTGCTGTGATGTTCCAGATATAGTGCTGTGATGTGCTGGATGTAGTAC
>CM060321.1:48521615-48546615 GCA_030674155.1 Stramonita haemastoma | reverse complement strand
GTGTGGTGAGCCCATGTTTTTTGGGAATTCGCGCTATATAAGCCTCCATTTTAATTATTATTATTATTATTATTATTATTATTATTATTATTATTATTATTATTATTATTATTATTATTGTTATTATTATCATTATTATTATTATTATTATTATTATTATTATTATTATTGTTATCATGATGATGATGATGATGATGTTATAGTGTGTAAAGTGCACACTATACCACATGTGTTATAGTGTGCACTTAAATTGCTATAAGAATTATTATATAAGTCCCCATGTCCCACAAGTGCATTTTGGCTTGGCTATGGTGCAGCCTACTGCCAAGTTGATCTCAGCCTGGCTGCCCCCTAGCCAGGCCAGAATGCACTTGTGGGACATGGGGAGTTTTTTGCAGTGGCTTTGTAGTTTGAGGCCGTGGAAGCCGTGCACGCTGAAGAGCCGTTGCTGTTGATGACGGACATGGGCTGTACCTGGCCCTGGACTGTGGACATTGAGACCTCAGCCCTCACTTGGGTCAGTCAGTCAGTCAGTCAGTCAGTCAGTGAGTATTTCTCTGTCTGTGTGGTGGAGGGGGGAGAGATGGTTAGTATTTCTCTGGGTGTTAGGGGGGGGGGGGGGGGCGATGGGTAGTATTTCTGTGTGTTGGGGGGGGGTATGGTTAGTATTTCTTTGCATGTTGGAAGTGGGGGTGGAAGGGGTAGGAATATAGTTAGTATTTCTCTGTGTGTTGGGGGGGGGGGGATATGTGGCTGGATTTGTTTGTATGCATGTCATGTGTGTGTGTGTGTGGGTTTGACTGGTGTGTGAATAGTGTGTGTGCATGTGTCTGTAGGGGGAAGTGGGTTAAATATAATTATATGTGTGGATGGATTGATGGGCACGGGGGGGGGGGGGGGGGGGGGGGGGGGGGGGATATGCGTGTGTGTGGATGGATTAATACAGACCTGCCTACTCGTATTTTATGGTATTTTTATGATTTTTTTACCCTAGATACGAAAATACGATTTTCCTGATAAAAATGCGATTTTGACAACCACCAAAATAAAATAATAAACCACTGCAAAGGATTCAAGGGAAATAACTCTTCTATTACTTTCTCTGTCCGCGATTACTTCCCTTGTTTGTGTTACCCAAGATGGCTGTCTCTGTCTGTCTCTGTCTCTCACACACACACACACACACACACACACACACACACACACACACACACACACACACACTCTCTCTCTCTCTTACTCTCTCTCTCTCTCTCTCTCTCTCTCTGAAATAACATAAAAGTCCTTCGGATGAGACTTTAAATCGAGGCCCCGTGTGCGAACGCACGCAGAACATCTTGTGCACACGTTAAATCCTGTTCCGCTTTTTGTAAGAGTAGGCCATCGTGTGTGCCGGTGGGAACAGATGACAATATTTACAAAACTGCATACACACGGGGACCGGATGAAAAAAAGCACACGATTGCTTATTCTGTTATCCTCGATATAAAAGAATAAAAATAAAATAAAATAAATAAATAAAATAAATACCAATTGTAGAGGGCAAGTTTTCTGAAAACACACACTTCTTTATATATAATAAAAGCATAGTGCTGCCAATGAATTAGAGCCCTTATTGCAACTGTCAAATAAATAATATTTAGAATACACCAAGACCAAGAAAGATTGGGAATACTATTTTTGCTATCAAAATACTATTTCTAATCTGTCCAAATACTTTTTTTTTTTTGCTGGGCCAGGCAGGTCTGTTAATAGGAGTTGAAGGGGGGGGGGGGGGGGGGGGGGGTGGGGGGGGTTGTGTCCAGGGTTGGTATGTTAGTGTATTTGTATTATCTGTTTTATAGTGTTATCCAAAGTTGTTGTTTTTTCACCACACTGGAACAAAAGAGCAATGCTGGGAATGTGATGTGGATGTATGACAGGTGTGTGGTGTTACAGGTGATATTGTGTTACAGGTGGGACTATGATGTGGACGTGTTACAGGTGGACTATGATGTGGTGTTACAGGTGGACTATGATGTGGTGTTACAGGTGGACTATAATGTTGTGTTACAGGTAGACTATAATGTTGTGTTACAGGTAGACTGTGATGTGGTGTTACAGGTGGACTATGATGTGGTGTTACAGGTGGACTATGATGTGGAGGTGACCCAGGGGCCTCACAGTGTGACCTGTCAGTGTCAGAGGGAGGAAAGCATCAGCCTGCCGGCCGTCCCCCCATTTGAGGTGTCCCAGCTTCTGCAGAGTCTGAAGGTCAGTTAAGCTTCATCATTGGTGTAGTGATGTGATGTGATTTGCCGGGTGAAGTGATGTGATGTGATTTGCAGGGTGAAGTGACGTGAAGTGATTTGCCGGGTGTAGTGAAGTGATGTGCTGTGATGTGCCGGGTGTAGTGAAGTGATGTGCTGTGATGTGCCGGGTGTAGTGAAGTGATGTGCTGTGATGTGCGGGTGTAGTGAAGTGATGTGATGTGCGGGTGATGTGAAGTGATGTGATGTGCCGGGTGTAGTGAAGTGATGTGATGTGCCGGGTGTTGCGAAGTGATGTGCTGTGATGTGCCGACTGCAGTACTGTGATGTGCCAGATGTAGTGCTGTGATGTGCCGCATGTGGTAATGTTCTGTGATGTGCTGACTGCAGTGCTCTGATGTGCCAGGTGTAGTGATGTGCTGGATTTAGTGATGTGCCGACTGCAGTGCTGTGATTGCCGGATGTGCCGGATGTGCTGTGATGTGCCGGGTGTAGTGAAGTGATGTGCTGTGATGTACCGGGTGTAGTGAAGTGATGTGCTGTGATGTACCGGGTGTAGTGAAGTGATGTGCCGACTACAGCGCTGTAATGTGCCGGGTGTAGTGATGTGCTGGATTTAGTGATGTGCCGACTGCAGGGCTGTGATGTGCTGTGATATGCCGGGTGAAGTGATGTGCTGTGATGTTTCCAGGTGAAGTGATGTGCTGTGATGTGCGGAGTGTAGTGATGTGCTGTGATGTTTCCGGGTGAAGTGATGTGCTGTGTCCAGGTGAAGTGATGTGCTGTGATGTTTCCGGATGAAGTGATGTGCTGTGATGTTTCCGGGTGAAGTGATGTGCTGTGTCCGGGTGAAGTGATGTACCGTGATGTGCGGAGTGTAGTGATGTGCTGTTATGTGCCAGGTTTAGTGATGTGCTGGATTTAGTGATGTGCTAACTGCAGTGCTGTGATGTTTCGAGTGAAGTGAAGTGATGTGCTGTTATGCGTGTACCGCAGTGCTGTGATGTGCCGGGTGTAGTGATGTGCTGTGATGTGCCGACTGCAGTGATGTAATGTGCCAGGTGTAGTGATTTGCTGTGATGTGCCGGATGTAGTGATATGCTGTGTGCCATCTGCAATGCTGTGATGTGCCGGGTGTAGTGCTGTGTTGTGATGTGCCGCGAGTAGGGATGTGCTGTGATGTGCTGACTGCAGTGCTGTGATGTGCTGGGTGTAGTGAAGTGCTGAATTTAGTGAATTGCCGACTGCAGTGCTGTGATGTGCCGGTTGTGCTGTGATGTGCCGGGTGTAGTGAAGTGATGTGCTGACTGCAGTGCTGTGATGTGCTGACTGCAGTGCTGTGATGTGCTGGGTGTAGTGAAGTGCTGACAACGCAGTACAACACGACACCATTTCTGGTTAAAGAGATGGAGGGGAGCATGATAACAGCTTGCCGCCCCGATGGATCTCTTATCACCAGAAATTTGTCTCATCTTCGACAACTGCCAGCACACATCACGATTGCTGGCGACGTTCCAGAACTCGATGCTCCAGAGGACCCAGACATCAACATTCCCCAGAGACATCATTCCTGCTGAAACTTCTTCAACTGGAGAAACTGGTAACAACGATACAAGCTCCAACCAGCTTCCATCACCCAGTACCAGACGTTCAGGCCCAACAATCAAGACTCCTACTTACCTGAAAGATTACGTCCTCGACTAAGCCAATACGTTGATTTTGTGCATGACCTGTCACTAGAGGACAACGTGTAGTTAGGTTGTCTGTCTATGTAGTCGAATTCAAACATTGCTTGATCATTGTTAGAGAGCATCAGAATGCTCTGTAGGTTTGCATTGTGTTTATGGCCTGTATATCAAGGAGGACAGCAGTGTAGCTAGGCTGATCCAACTTGATCTTAAGTGATCGTGTAGAGTGGTCACAATATTGTGTTCTAGTCATTGTCAGAGAGCATCAGAATGCTCTGTAGGTTTGGATTGTGTTTATGGCCTGTATATCAAGGAGGACAGCAGTGTAGCTAGGCTGATCCAACTTGATCTTAAGTGATCGTGTAGAGTGGTCACACTATTGTGTCAGAGAGCATCAGAATGCTCTGTAGGTTTGCATTGTGTTTATGGCCTGTATATCAAGGAGGACAGCAGTGTAGCTAGGCTGATCCAACTTGATCTTAAGTGATGGTGTAGAGTGGTCACACTATTGTGTTCTAGTCATTGTCAGAGAGCATCAGAAAGCTCTGTAGGTTTGCATTGTGTTTATGGCCTGTATATCAAGGAGGACAGCAGTGTAGCTAGGCTGATCCAACTTGATCTTAAGTGATCGTGTAGAGTGGTCACAATATTATAGTTTTTCAGTGATCGTATAGATTGGTCACCTTTTCATCAAGAGCTGAATATCTTGACATTCAAGTTTATCATTGTTCGTGCTGAAATTGACTTGATCTTTACATGATAACATTCTCACACTAGCTCCAGTCCCTGTACATACCCGTGTTGCACACAATGACAATTACAGTAAGGGAAAGATGGCAGAATACGTCAATGCCCGCTGTCACACTGCACACGCAAAGATGGCGCCTGATGACTACGTTTTGGTCAAACGGCCCAAACAAAATGCTCTGACAACGCTGTACAACACGACACCATTTGTGGTTAAAGAGATGGAGGGGAGCATGATAACAGCTTGCCGCCCCGATGGATCTCTCGTCACCAGAAATTCGTCTCATCTTCGACAACTGCCAGGACACATCACGATTGCTGGCGACATTCCAGAACTCGATGCTCCAGAGGACCCAGACATCAACATTCCCTGGAGACATCATTCCTGCTGAGACTTCTTCAACTGGAGAAACTGGTAACAACGATACAAGCTTGTCACGAATTGACCCCGGTTCGAATCCTCACACCCCTTCACCACCCCACTTACACCTCTCCTGACGGCCAGGGTGAAGGACTAGCACCCTGGACACGGAAGGAGAGGTGTGGTTTTAAGGGGACTGACGGGAGGTCCTTTACCTCCACCCAATTTTTTTTTCCACCCTCCCCACTTTAGTTTTTTATTGTGATTTGAACCCTTGAGCGCTAGCATGCGCATGGGGATTTTTATGTAACATGTTGATGTGTAGCCATGTGTAAAACTCCCTGAGTGACCGTGTACGAGGCGCCCGTGTGTGGCGGACTTTCCACCGAAACCGGGATGAGAGCTCACCTGAGTTCAGGTGATAGCAGGCATACATTGCCTGTCATGATGCCACCCCGACGACACTTTGTGCTTGGTAGCCAAGGTGCAGAGGGAGAGTAAACTCCTAGCCGACGCAGGAGTAGTTGTGCCGCGATCGGCACACGACGATGAAAACCACACGAGCTGTCTGAGGTATGTAGCGTGTGTCAGAAATTGAATTTATTTTATTTGGTTTAGACACTCGGAAGTGTCCAACATTTTTTTGGATGCATGCAACTTATTTGTTTGAATTATTTACTCATTCCACCGACTGGAGTGAGTGGGTGTTGCACCGGGGTTTCGAACCCACGACTTCACCACTTTATGTTTGGTTCCAATAGTTTCTTCCCTCGAACTCTGCCTTGGTGGGGAAAGAGAGAAGGTAGATTTTTTCGGAACATGCAGATTGCTTTTGTTTCCAAGACTTTATTTTCAGCGCTTCATTCTTTTGTTTTTTTTATGATTCTGGGGTTTTCGGGCCGTCGCGGTGGATTGAAACTGGAGGGGACCGCAGGTTCACCAGCGTCGTCTGATTTTGAGTACTATCCCAGTAATCTGTCCTGTTCCTCTGACTGTGGGAATATATGTTGCAGTCAGAGGTTATGTCATGTTTATTTTTATGTCTGTGTGACAGCTTATTTGAACTTACCTAGTAACCTCATGGAGGAGTTTGATGGAAATTGTTGTGGATTGTTAAGGTGGGGGAAGGCAAGGGATGGAGGGAGGGGTTGACACTCATATTATGACCAAATATTAATTCCTGGTCACAGCTTTGTGTGTGGGCAGGTGGCAGCAGGGGACGTTTGTGTTTTAGGCAGGCGGGACTGGATGTCGGGTGGGACGGGCCTCAGGGCTGGACAGTGTGTCGGGCAGAACTCCGCACCCAGCATTCCAGCAGACCTCCCTGGGCCATCTCAGCAGAGGGGATGAAGAGAGGAGCAAGGACCTTGCACAGCATGCTGCCAGCCTGAGCTGGACACTGGCGTCCAACGCGTCCAGCGCCTCAATGTCAGCACTGTGACATTTTGCAGAAGTTGAGTGTCCCCCCCACGTTTCCCGTCCTGATGCCTTTTCCCCCCATTGTGAACAGACTGTGAGAGCGTGTGTGTGAGGGTATTATTTTCATTTATTTCTTTTTCTTGTTCATATATTTGTGTAGGGGTTTAGGGGTCTTAGGAAGGGCAGAGGGGGGAAAAGGGGCATGTTAGCTTAGAGTGGTTAAGTTGTATGAAAGTGAAATAAAGCGTCTTGTTTGTAAATTTTCTTGCCTTTTGAGTTGTGCTTTGGGAGATTGCTGTGACCGCCACCCCTTTTCCGGACGAATTTAAACGAGCTACTTACAGCAGAAGATCTAACCTCGTCCTTTTTGGATGCTGGGGATTTTGTGTTGTGACAGTATCATTGTCATATTATTTAGCTGTATGTGTGTTCGCATACATAGTCAGGTCAGAGGCTTCCTCTGCTACTGGTAACCATGTAACCCAGTACTGCCTGCCACATGTGGGGAGTAAACCCAACCCCAAAAATCTGACTTGGAGAGGGATGGGCTCGGACAGGTTCGATTTACCCAAGACTCACCCATGAAGATACAGAATCTCCATTCGGGATTGGTCATTGCCCAGGTTACCAAGGATATTGAAGATGATGTGATGCTGCAGCTATGGAAGTGCATGTGCTTTGAGACTTCCTGACAGAGTTGTACTCTATGCTTACTATCATACTATATCCCGGCATTAAGCGGGCCTGAGAGCTATATACACCTGCAGTGTTGGTCAGTTAATTTGAGCAAGACTCTCAAACTGGCATCTGTAAAGTGGATGAAGCTGGACTGTGTGGTCCCAATCTTCCTTCTGAGCCCACAGCACACTCACTGTGGGTAGGAGCCGGCCGGAGCCCGAAAAATCCCTATGACCCAAATGGGATTCGAACCTGCAACCTTCCAGTCCTCTGTTTCACTTGTGTTTTCTTTGTCCTCTGTTTCACTTTATTTATGTTTTTATTGTCCTCATCAGCTTCACTTGTGTTATTGTCATCAATTCAACCTGTGATATCATTGTCATCATCATCTTTGCTGGTGTTATCATTGTCATTTTTTTTTAGCTTTATTTGTGTTAACATTGTTATCATTACTTGTTTTGTATTGTTGTCAGCATCATCATCTTGATTTATCCTTGTCATTACCATCAGCTTCACTTCTTATTAACAGGGTTTGTTTGTTGTTTTTGTTTGGTTGGGTTTTGGGTTTTTTTGCTGCCTTATCTTCTGTGACGTTCGTATCCCTGCTGTTCCTATGCTGCTTGTTTTCATCTCGATGCCACTGCCATACCTACCTCATTAGTTTTGTGTCATCATTGTCATTGTCATAATCATCACTTTTGTTGTGTTAACTGTCATTTCACCATCATCCCTTTACTGCTTTAGTGTTCAGTACGTCGATTTTGTACATGACCTGTCACTAGAGAACAACGTGTAGTTAGGTTGTCTGTCTATGTAGTCGAATTCAATCATTGCTTGATCATTGTTAGAGAGCATCAGAATGCTCTGTAGTTTTGGATTGTGTTTATGGCCTGTACATCAAGGAGGACAGCAGTGTAGCTAGGCTGATCCAACTTGATCTTAAGTGATCGTGTAGAGTGGTCACACTACTGTGTTAGAGAGCATCAGAATGCTCTGTAGGTTTGCATTGTGTTTATGGCCTGTATATCAAGGAGGACAGCAGTGTAGCTAGGCTGATCCAACTTGATGTTAAGTGATTGTGTAGAGTGGTCACAATATTGTGTTCTAGTCATTGTCAGAGAGCATCAGAATGCTCTGTAGGTTTGCATTGTGTTTATGGCCTGTATATCAAGGAGGACAGCAGTGTAGCTAGGCTGATCCAACTTGATCTTAAGTGATGGTGTAGAGTGGTCACAATATTGTGTTCTAGTCATTGTCAGAGAGCATCAGAATGCTCTGTAGGTTTGCATTGTGTTTATGGCCTGTATATCAAGGAGGACAGCAGTGTAGCTAGGCTGATCCAACTTGATCTTAAGTGATCGTGTAGAGTGGTCACAATATTTTAGTTTTTAAGTGATCGTATAGATTGGTCACCTTTTCTTAAAGAGCTGAATATCTTGAAATTCAAGTTTATCATTGTTCGTGCAGAAATTGACTTGATCTTTACATGATAACATTCTCACACTAGCTGCAGTCCCTGTACATACCCGTGTTGCACACAATGACAATTACAGTAAGGAAAGATGGCAGAATACGTCAATGCCCGCTGTCACACTGCACACGCAAAGATGGCGCCTGGTGACTACGTTTTGGTCAAACAGCCCAAACAAAATGCTCTGACAACGCCGTACAACACGACACCATTTCTGGTTAAAGAGATGGAGGGGAGCATGATAACAGCTTGCCGCCCCGATGGATCTCTCATCACCAGAAATTCGTCTCATCTTCGACAACTGCCAGCACACATCACGATTGCTGGCGACGTTCCAGAACTCGATGCTCCAGAGGACCCAGACATCAACATTTCCTGGAGACATCATTCCTGCTGAGACTTCTTCAACTGGAGAAACTGGTAACAACGATACAAGCTCCAACCAGCTTCCATCACCCAGTACCAGACATTCAGGCCCAACATTCAAGACTCCTACTTACCTGAAAGATTACATCCACGACTAAGCCAATACGTCGATTTTGTGCATGACCTGTCACTAGAGGACAATGTGTAGTTAGGTTGTCTCTCTATGTAGTCGAATTCAAACATTGCTTGATCATTGTTAGAGAGCATCAGAATGCTCTGTAGTTTTGGATTGTGTTCATGGCCTGTATATCAAGGTGGACAGCAGTGTAGCTAGGCTGATCCAACTTGATCTTAAGTGATCGTGTAAAGTGGTCACAACATTGTGTTCTAGTCATTGTCAGAGAGCATCAGAATGCTCTGTAGGTTTGGATTGTGTTTATGGCCTGTATATCAAGGAGGACAGCAGTGTAGCTAGGCTGATCCAACTTGATATTAAGTGATTGTGTAGAGTGGTCACACTATTGTGTCAGAGAGCATCAGAATGCTCTGTAGGTTTGGATTGTGTTTATGGCCTGTATATCAAGGAGGACAGCAGTGTAGCTAAGCTGATCCAACTTGATCTTAAGTGATGGTGTAGAGTGGTCACACTATTGTGTTCTAGTCATTGTCAGAGAGCATCAGAAAGCTCTGTAGGTTTGCATTGTGTTTATGGCCTGTATATCAAGGAGGACAGCAGTGTAGCTAGGCTGATCCAACTTGATCTTAAGTGATCGTGTAGAGTGGTCACACTATTGTGTTCTAGTTATTGTCAGAGAGCATCAGAATGCTCTGTAGGTTTGCATTGTGTTTATGGCCTGTATATCAAGGAGGACAGCAGTGTAGCTAGGCTGATCCAACTTGATCTTAAGTGATCGTGTAGAGTGGTCACAATATTATAGTTTTTAAGTGATCGTATATATTGGTCACATTACTGTAGTTTCTTTCATTTCATTTTATTCATGGAAGCTCAAGCCTCAAGGCATATATAATTGACATTTATGAGTGAAGAACCTGAGGTGAATTCCAAGAAACCATCCAGAACTAAATGGACGCCTTTTCATCAAGAGCTAAATATCTTGACATTTAAGTTTATTATTGTTCGTGCAGCAATTGAATTGATAACATTCTGATATTATTCATGATAACATTCTCACACTAGCACAGCAGACATATCCAGTCACTCATGTTGTTTGCATCCCTTTATTTTATTCTATTTGATGTTTGAATTTTCACAATGATTCTGACATACACACCCACATGCAGCCAAGACATGTATCTGCTTATTGATGGGTATTCAATATACATCGATGAAGCCAAAGGTTTAATTTTCAGAAATCGTGTTGCCTTTTAGAGTAAGATCAAGTCCAAATTGATGAACCCTAAGGACAATGATAATCTTTCAGAAACCATTGAATTCAAATTAACGCACAATGCATATCTTCCTCAAGTTTTCAAGTTTTGACAGTTACTCTTTGACAATTCATTTTCATTTTAATTGTCCATTCAAGTTGAGGAGGGATGTTGTGTCCAAAGCCTAGCTGAAACTGAAAGTAGATTGTGACATGTAGTGCGAGTTAATTCCCTAGAATAAAGGACACTTCCGGTTTCCAGCCAAGTGCCATGTTGTTCAGTTTTTAATGTGCGCGAGCCGTACGATTGTATTTTGAATGCATCAGGCCCCTAGCTGGTCATTCTGAAGTGAAACATAACAGGGGGCAAAACTTCAAACAGTGTTCAGTTGTGAATTCTTGCTAAGGAATTATCCTAGTTCATTTCAATGATTTAAATTATTTTTTAAAAGACAAGTGATACCCTTCAAATACTGAAGGATTTTCAAAGGTGATACTTGATGATTCACCCATGTACCCATACAGAATTCTCATGTTGAAGATATTGTCCCAAAATCTCATAAGAAGATTTGTGTTTATAGTAGTAGGCCCCCATCAGTCTCAGAAGACTATGGAGTTGCTCTCCAGGCTTTAGAGCGCAAAGTCTGGGTAAGTAAGTATGGAGGGCAAACTGTTACCCATGCAGCAGACAATACTGCAATGTGTCTATATAGCATACATAATATCACACACACACACACACACACAAAATCAGTCATTCTTAATTGATATTTTATTTTATTTATTCTTTTATATTGAGGATAATGCAATAAGCATTCATGTGCTTTTTTACTTCCAGTCCCCATGTGTATGAGTTTTGTAAATCTTATCTGTTCCCACTGGCACACAATGGCCTACTCTTACAAAAAGCGGAACAGGATTGACATGTGCGCATGGTGTTCGCACTCGGGGCCTCAGTTTATAGTCTCATCCGAAGGACTTTTGGGAGAGTGGAGTCGGCACTGGTGTTGTTGTTGTTGTTGTTGTTCCCCAGCTTAACACTCTGGGGGGTCACCCAGAATGAGTTCTCTGACTCACTCATCCCACCTGGGAATCACTGTGAGACTGAAATTGCACACTGAATGAGAAGTTTGCGTGTATGACTATTTTCAAGTACCTCGCCATATAGGCAGCCATACTCCGACTTCAGAGGATTCTTTCTCCTTTAATGAGAGTGCAGGTTGTTCTGTTAAGAGCTTGTCATGGCTGAAGGCAATCTCAACACAACATTTTACAACATCACAACATTTTAGTGTAGGCATTGGCAATGAGCTGACATCAATAACTGACACAGCTTTCGGCCTGAGCCAGGGCACTGGTGTTAACTCCAGGGGAAAAATCCCCTCGAACAGGAATTGAACCCGGGTTGTCAAATTGCCAGTGAAATGTTCTAACACTGGGCTATCCCGTCCCTTTATTGATAGAGAAAAAGTGTGTTCAAGATCTTGCTTGGTTTGGACATAACACAGTGAACCATGTCTTACAGGGGGGGGGGGGGGGGGGGGGGGGTAGAATGATAAAGAGTGGTTAAACAGACATACATATAGGTCACAGGTGAATGAGTGGGCAAAAGAAGGCTGATGAATGAATGAATGGGTATGTGGGTGTATAGATGGGTGGATTAATGTATGCATGTGTAAAGGGTAGGAAGAGGGGAAGGAAGAAAGGATATATATATATATATATATATATATATATATATATATATATATATATATATATATATATATATATATGATGCAGTGTGTGGTTTGAGAGTGTTTAAATTTCAGTGTCTCTGTGATAAGGGAGCTTACAGGTCTCAAAAGCATTGTTTATATTGTAAGACGGTACAATGCACAAATGTTGGTGTTTTGTTGGGAGGGTAATGTTGATGGTTTGTTTGGATGTTTTTATTGATAAGAAAAGTTTGGGTGGATTTTGTTGCTTTTTGTTGTGTGTTGATAACAAACTGATTAATGGATTAAACTCTCATTCTCTATTGCTGCTGCTACTGCTACTGCTACTACTGCTGCTGCTGCTGCTGCTGCTGCTGCTGCTGCTGCTGCTGCTGCTCTACTACTGCTGGTGCTGGTGCTGCTGCTGCTGCTGGTGCTGCTACTACTACTACTGCTGCTGCTGCTGCTGCTAATACTACTACTACTGCTGCTGCTGCTAATACTAATACTACTGCTGCTGCTACTGCTGCTGCTGCTACTACTACTACTACTACTACTACTACTACTACTACTACTACTACTACTACTACTACTACTACTACTACTACTGCTGCTGCTGCTACTACTATAATACTACTACTGCTGCTGCTGCTGCTACTACTATACTACTACTACTGCTGCTGCTGCTGCTGCTGCTGCTACTAATACTAGTACTACTGCTGCTGCTGCTACTACTACTACTACAACTGCTGCTGCCGCCGCTGCCAATACTACTACTACTACTACTACTACTACTACTACTACTACTTTCTTCTTCTTCTTCTTCTTCTGGTGCTGCTATCACCCCTGCTACTGCTACTTCTATTTCTACTTGTTATTCTTTTCATTACATAATCTGAGTTTTGTGAAAACTCCACCCTCTTCTCCATTCTTTCAGTTTCAGAACATGTCTTTTCCTGTTCCAGTTTTATCACAGGTTTGAATTGTTCTTCAACCTGCATAAACTCTTGCCTGTATGTTATCAAATGTTGGATATTTTATAAAAAAAAAATTTTTTTAAGTCTGTCCCGAGCCTAAGGCTCATCAGGCCGGTGCTTATCCCGGTTTCTGTGGCGTTAAGCGACTGAGAGTCATAGACTCCCCCCCTGGGTAGGACGCCAGTCTATCGCAGGGTTAACCCCCAACACAAGGTTGGTACCCTTTTACACCTGGGTGGGGTGAGAAAATAGCCGTAAAGTGCCTTTTCCAAATCACAAAGTCATAGCCGAAAGCTGGGAGCGAACCCGCAACCTTTAGATTATGAGTCCAACGCCCTAACCACTAGACTACAGTGGCGGCTGCAATGTTGGATATAGCCCCCAAACATTCATAATGTGTGCACATTGTTGTGTATGTTGTCAAATAGTGTGTATTGAATGATATGTTTTGATGGGATGTAGCGATACTTTACCAATAAACTTTTCCATTCATACATTGATTACATGTGTTGTGTTGTCTGTTGTATATGCCTCTTATGCCACTTTTAGCTAAGGAGAATTTTTCTGCATAAATTCCTGGCTACCCACCCCGGGAAGAGCACGATGCCACAAGAGCAACGCCACCCATTAAAAAAAATGTGTACTTATATTTAGCCGATTAGGGTCCATATGAGATTGGCTTTACTTTATACAAATCCGCCAAGAACAACTCTTCCGTTGCCATGGGTTCTTTTAATGCTCTAAATGTTACACATAGGGTATTGCTTTATGCTCTCATCTGAAAGAATATGAACCAGACCATCATTTACGGTCAAATGAATGGAAGGAAAGTTAACGCTCAAACAAGGATCAAACCTGTGATCTCTGGCTTTCAAGATGGGTGTGTTACATTTAGACCGCTGATCCACTGTTTTTTTGCACCTTTGTCAATACATCGTTTTACTATGAAAAGTGAAAACAAAAAAACAAACAAAGCAAACATGGGATTATATGTAAATAAACTGTAACAAGTGTTTTAAAAATGATAAAGGACCCCCTGACATGGAAAAGAGGGGGACATGGCCCCTCCCCCAAGCCAACCTACAAACTCTCAAGCCAATTGCTTGTATTTGTAATAATGTTGATGATCACTGATGTCCTGTGCAAGCAAAAGTTGAGCAATTGTGTTGGGGGTGGGGGGTCGAGGTCGAGGGGTCATATAGGTTCAATTTAAAGATGTTTAAGAGAGAGAGTCAGTGTGTGTGTGTGTGTGTTGTGTGTGTGTGTTTTTTATTTATATTTTATTTTATTCTTTTCTATAGAGGATAATGGAAAAAAGCACTCATGTGCTTTTTTTACTTTCAGTCCGCATGTGTATGCAGTTTTTGAAAATACTGTCATCTGTTCCACTGGCACGCAATGGCATACTCCTGTTGTGTGTGTGTGTGTGTGTGTGTGTGTGTGTGTGTGTGTGTGTGTGTGTGGTGCATGCATGTGTGCTTCAACATCTGTACCAACTCCAATCCTCACAAAATCTATAAACCTAGGTCCCATGTTTCGAATACATGTGGGACACTGTGCACACATATTAAAACCCATTCCATTTTCAGAAGACTAGGCCATTGCATGCCATTAAGTATAGATGACAACATTTTAAAACGCATGCACACTGGAGTTGCGTTTAGGCAATCCCCAAAGTTGGAGGGAGGCGACTTTGAGGGTGGGCAAAAACAGCCACATATGCAAAAGTCTCATCATTAGTGAACCTCAGAGCTCTAACAGAGGAATGTAGAACAAAAAGAGTAAAACTGTTTTGATGCCCAAATCAATTCTAAATCTCAATGGTATTTGTTCACTTTTCACGACTCACACAAGTATATGCATGCAGACAAGTGTACAATATATATATATATATAATATATATATATATAATAATATATATATATATATATATATATATATAATATATATATTATATTTTATATATATTATAGTCAGAATCTATATTCAGGTGCAAAACAGCTCTCTCTCTCTCTCTCTCTCCTCTCTCTCTCTCTCTGGGTTTTGTTTCTTAACCCTCTTGCATTAGATTTTCTTAACACAAATTTCCCCTAGATTTCGCATTCCATCACGAAATAAGGTCAGGCACACATGCTGACTTGCCTTTTCCTCCTTGTAGGCTATATACCAGCAGCTATATAAAATTACTTTGACTCTCACAGCAGGCTCTGTGTGGCTGGCTTGATACTACTTCGGTATGTGGTGGCAATCGGTGAAGGTCACTGCGTGATGGAGAACTACTGTGTGTAAATCCTGGTTTGGGATACCGAGAGGGGGGGGATTCATTTAATCCCGGCAAATCCCGGGTCCAGACTAAGGGTTAAAGTTTTAATCCCACGGGTAAAATTGCTGAATTCTTTAACAATCTGTTTTCTTTGTCATCAATTGACAGAAAAGTAGAAAATGAATCATATCAGAGACAGAAATGGACAGAAAAATGCTAAGTAATCTTGTGAATAGCCAACCAAGGCAGACTTGAGACATTTTTTAATGTAACTTGCAAGTGAAAAGCATTTCTTTTATAATACAAACTTTTAAAGTATACAACTTACAAGAAATCATAAGATAAACAGCACAAAACCTTGGCTTATTTTTAGATAGCGAATGTACATCAATACAATTTCTTTTTTTCTCGGGAAACAAAAGAAAAAAGAGATTGACAGATTATGAATTTTAGCTCATTACACATAGTTTCTGTTTTCTAGTTGTTGGGGTTTTTTTTATTTTAAAAAAAAATTGTTTCACTACTAGATTTGATAAGAGATTAATTCATGAATGAACAACACTCTAGAAAGCATCTTTTTCAAACAAAAATATGAACAGAAAAAAAAATGTTTTCTACAGTGTAATTCTGCAAATAACCAGAAGTTGATATGATTTTTACATACTTTATAGGAATATTTCAGCAGCCAGTGAATGTAATTCTATAGATGGGAAATGTTCCAGCACAGTTAATTCAAAGCAACAATAACACATTGGAGCATTTCCACCATGACAAAGCCAATCAGCATCACAGACTTCATTTCACACACACACACACACACACACACACACACACACACACACACACACACACACACACACACACACACACACTTACAGAGAGAGAGACAGAGAGAGTCTCTAAACATTGTTGGGTTTTGTTTTATAATTTTATTTGAAGGCATCAAAAGGCCATTCAGAGATCCCAAAACAATCAACCACCACAGGTACAATATTCATACTTTTTTTTTTATACAAAATATGTAAGAAAAGTTACAAAAGAATGTACTCACACATCTCTCACTGGGATAAAACACAACGAGAAGGAAGATTCAATCTCATGAATGAGAAGCTGAGGTCCCTGATGCCTCACTCTCCCTATGACCACAGGTTATGGGACACCTTTATCTTTAATCAAAGACAATTTGTTTAGCATAGTCCATAAAAAGCATTAACAAAAACAAATAAGTAAAAACAAATTTTAAAAAAAACAAACAAGACAAAGCAAATCTTTTTCTACTTCTTCGAATGCTCAGAGAGCAACTGTGTTTTGTTATATGAGCAAAAATGCGTCAAGCTGCGTCTTCTTCTTCTTCTTCTTCTTCAGCAGGCTCGTGCTACCAACTTTGGCACAAGAGAGAATTGTTATCTTTAAAGTCTGTCTGGGAAAAAAAGCAAAAAAAAAGCTGGAGATGGATCAAGAAGGCAGAAAATAAGAAAAAAGTGACATGAAGAAAAGAAAAAGTGTGATAGAAAAGAGGAAATTTCTAGCACAGTCTCCAGATGGTGGTAATGCTATTTATACTGACAGGCTCCTGGCACTGGGAATAACACAAAACAAGCAAAAAAGAAACAAAGAAAAGAAAACAAACCCCAGCATACACCAAAATCACATTTCTTTGACATGCAACTGTTTGAAATAAAATAATACTTTTTCATTTTTTAGAAAGACGAAGTACACTAATGAACCATGACATTATATATATATATATATATATATATATATATATATATATATATATATATATATATATATATATATATATATATAAGGAAGGTGGCAGGATGGTTAAGACATTCGCCTGCAAACAAGTAAACCGTGAGGTTCTGGGTTCGTACCCAGCCTCGCCCTTTCTTCCCAGTTTGACGAAAAAATCGAACTGCATGTCAAAGTCATTCGGATGAGACTATAAACTGAGGCCCCGTGTGCGAACGCACGCAGGATGCCTGCGCACACGTTAAAACCCCGTTCCACCTTTTGGAAGAACAGGCCATCGTGTGCCGGTAGGCGCGGATGACAAAATTATTTTTTTTATAAAACAGCATGCACACAGGTGGTGTCGTGTTTAGGCACCATCCCTGAGGAAAAATCGGGGAGTTGGAGTCCCAGGGTGGCTCGGGGCTGTATAGATGGCAACGTTCTGGTGGCTCCAGCGACGATACTGGAACCATTCCTATCGGTCAAAGGATCATTCCAGTGGCGTGGAGAGGGAGGGTCTGCTGCATGGGTAACAGTTTGCCCTCCATACTTACTTACCCAGGCTTTGCCTCTAAAGACTAATATATATATGTATGTATATATATATATATATATATATATATATATATATATATATATATATATATATATATATATATAAGAGAGAGGGACAAACAGGCAAAGAGAGTAATGCCAGACAAAGAGGAGAAAATGGGTAACATACAACTTGCAAAATACATTGCTACGATGTTTCTCCGACCTTCAACCCCACATACATAATATAATCATAACCATCTATACTGTATACATCAATAAAAATCACAATCATCACAATCTCTGGCTAATTTACATAGGCCTATACACACACCATTCACGCCATCACAACGACCATCACTACGAAAGCTATCAAACCACCTATCCCCCCCCCCCAAAAAAAAAAAAAACTCACCAAAAACAACAACAACAACAACAACAAAAACCGGCTGCACACTAACCTCCATTAGTGCTGCTCAACCGTGCACATCGTGGAAAAAACGGCACAGACGCCACAAACTTTTGCGTAATGATATACGTCATATTCAACATGACGACAAAAAAGCAATCCCATCATAATGACGTAAAAGATCATCCATGCTGCCTCTGGATCAGGCTTTCAATGCCCACCTGCCACCAGGCACTGCTAGAGACCAGCACACAGCCAGTCTGGGTGAACACTCACCCCCCCCCCCCCCCACACACACACACACATATGCACCCCCCCCCCCCCCCCACACACACACACACATCCATGCACCAATACCACACACTTACACATGCGTGCACGCACGCACCCATGTGCACTCCTGATCATACAAAAACACTTCGATATTCTTGAGTTTCGCTATTTGCAGGCTGCTTGAATCCAGTCATATCTAGCTATCCCTTACTTTTAATCCTTGGTAAGCCTTGGGCAGGGCAGGGCAGGGTAGGCCAGGGCAGGGCAGGGGGTGTTTGGGAGATATTGTTGATGATATTTCATGTGGACCTCATCTGTTGGTATTACACTTTGGTGTTATTTCATTTATTCTTTTTATGTCCAGGATAATGGAATAAGCATTCATGTGCTTATATATATATATATATATATATATATATATATATATATATATATATATATATATATATATATATATATATATATATATATATTTATATATATTATATATTTAAACATCCAGTCCTCGCGTGTAGGCCTATGCAGTTTTGTAAATTTTGCCATTCCTTCTCACCGGCACACTGTGGCCTACTCTTCTGAAATGCGGAACAGGTATTCCGAAATGCGGAACACATGCTGTGCGTGCGTGAGCGCGCACATAAATGTGTTTTTTATGTGTTTGTGTGTGTGTGTGTGTGTGTGTGTGTGTGTGTGTGTGTGTGTGTGTGTGTGTGTGTGTGTGTGTGTGTGTGTGTGTGTGTTTAATTCTTTTATTTCCAGGTTAATAGAATAAGCACTCTTGGGATTTAAAATAAATATTCAGTCCCCTTGTGTTTGCAGTGTTGTAAATTTTGTCATACTCCCACATATAATAGCCTACTCTTCCGAAATGCGGAAAAGGTTTTAACTTGTGCACAAAATGTTCTGTTCGCACACGGGACCTCGTGTGTTCGATTCATTTTACGTCTTTTCACAAAATGTGATATTAGACATTAAAAAAAAAAAAAATGTATGTGAGTGAGTGTGTATGTGGGGAGGGGGGTGGGGGTAGGGGGAGGAGTTTTGGAAGTGGGAAGGGGGTTAATTCACAAAATCTACACAGAACAGTTAAAAAAATATATATATATATAAACACAAATGTACTGTGTACTGTTCACCTCGTGTGTGTGTGTGTGTGTGTGTGTGTGTGTGTGTGTGTGTGTGTGTGTGTGTGTGTGTGTGTGTGTGTGTGTGTGTGCTTTAAATGATTATAGTGTTAAGTGCTGTCTGTTAAGTCATACATAATTTTATGGATACTGAAAATGATGAGTAGGCCTGTTTCATAAACATGGAGCGCGGCCTATTTTGGGCTACTGTCCGGTAGGTTGACTTCCACGATATTATGTTATTATACATATTCAGGATCATGACGTTTCAGGCACAGATACAGTAGTGGTTTAGAAGTCTTTTTTTTTCCAGTTTCATTCAGAGGTTCCAGACTTAGGGACACCATGTGGACTGTCCACTAATTTTCAGTTTATTGTGTTTTTACTTGGTATGAATTCCCAAACAGGTCAATTGACGCAGATTACTCGCAAGCTTAAGGCTGTAGAAATGGCCGCCGACTACTAGAATCGATTGAAGAAAACGCCCCGTAATAACGGTGAATATTTTTGTTGTTGTTGTATGATTTGTGTCTGTGCAAATGCGCGCAAACGTGTGTGTGTGTGTGTGTGTGTGTGTGTGTGTGTGTGTGTGTGTGTGTGTGTGTGTGTGTGTGTGTGCTTGCCACAGCCTTTCTGCAGTGTTACTGTTACTGTTAGTGTTAGGCTCAAGATAAGTAATGATGTCTCACGACCTCATATTCCAGTATGTTACAAATCTGTTTACATTCTCTATCGATTTCAAAACATTTAATTTTCATGGTTGTTTCTCTCTTTGTGGCTATTGACAAGTATCCTTGAGCTGGTAGTTGTACTGGTGACTTAACTGTTGACTTGAGTACAGAGTAGTCTGTTGTACTACTACTACTACTGTAGTAGTAAAGAAGTACAAGTTTTCTAAGTTAGTAGGCCTAGTTGAAGTACTAGGACTGCTGGTGCATCGTAAGTTCTACTTGTCTACTACTCAATGTACTGAGTACTGTGCTGCTAATCTAGTAGTAATAGACTAATACTCATACTGAGAATTGGTGTGCACCTGGTTACTGACAGAAAAGACTGATACTTGATAATCATAATGATATTGTCTTTAGGATGGAACTTGTAATTGGCCAAATACTGAAATAGATGAATAGACTCTTTACTGTCTTTAGCCGTTTAGGCTCAGTTGTTGAAATTTACACAGAAATTATATACTTTGGAATAATTAATCATGCTTACTGCAGTACTGGTACTACATCATTCATTACCTAGTAATAGTAGTAAAGAAACTTTACAATTTCTTTGATGATCATGTCTTGCTTTTTCTTTGAAACCATATATAATTTATATATTTAATGCAAGATTATTGCTTGAATTGAACTTGTTGAAGCACAAGCTATTTTAATAGTATATTTTCTAGACACTATCACAGTACAGGTGTAATTGAAACCGTCAAAGCAAAATTTTTTGATAGATATCCTACAAAATCTTGTAGTTGTAGGCATTATCATGATTATTTATTTTACAAACTACCAGTACAAGCTATCATCATGGAATAATTGATGAAAAGAAAAGTAATTTCTATTAATGAGCACTGAAGTCTTTTACTCACATTACTCAAATTACAGGGTTCGCGATAACCGGTAATTGTCGGTATTTTACCGATTGTAAACAGGGAATATCGGAAATTTTCGAAGCAGCCGGTACTGCGTACCGATTCTGTTTGCCTTTGACCGATTAGATTTCCGTCTCAAAAAAAAAAGTCTGAAGTGACGTTTTCTGACAGTCTGTCATGCGCCTGTACTGTGCTTACGCACCTACCCCTTCCTACCCCTTCCGACGAACATCTTTGGCGCCAGCCTCATTTAATTAGCCTAGCACGCAGAACAGCAAGCTTTACTGTTAAAGAATAGAGCTTCACGCTCTTCTCGGCATGACAGTGACTTCCATTCGCAATGAGTAAATGGGGCCTAGATTTATTTATTCTTTATTCTTTTAATCTTTTATATCGAGGATAATGGAATAAGCACTCCTGTGCTTTTTACATTTAGTCCCCGTGTGTATGCAGTTTTGTAAATGTCATCTGTTCCCACCGGCACACGATGGCCTGCTCTTACGAAAAGCGAAAAGCGGACGGTCTATGACTATGAATTTGCCCGTTGCTTTGAGAGAGAAGAGTCGAAAACAAAATCTAAAGTGAACGAAAGATCTAGATGAGCGCTAAGCATAGAAACAAGAAAGAAGAATATAAGTCACACGAATGATGCCATGCAAAACAACAGACTGACACAGACAGTGACACAGGCGCTAGAAAAAAAATCCTATTTCCTGCGTGGCTTCGTGCACAAGAAACGAGTGGCAGCAGCACGGCAGTCAAAGTCTGAGAGATTCGCGTTCAATTTAGATTTAGTTTTGCTGCCGAACAATTCCCCCCTCCCCCACCCCCTCACTGAATAGTTTCGTTTTGTTCACAGTAGATACCGGATTTTATTTTCTGGGGACCGATTTTGGGGGAGTTGGTCAAGATGTCTCTGAAATGGCAACTCCCAGTACCGGTTTTGAAAAATCCTAGCGCGAACCCTGAATTACTGTCTTTAGCCTTTAGTTACAAGAGTGCAGTATACAATACATTGTATGTGTACTTAACAAGTTAACTCAGTTGTAACTTGTGTGTTTCATTCACGAGGATTGATTTATTGTACTTGACTTGACTTCTCTCTGAACTCTTTGAAGAGTTGTTGGGGCATTGTGTTAATTTTTACTAATTTTAGGCAGAGTGTTATGTTATGACCAAGATATGTAATATCTTCTAGCAACTGCTACTTGCATGAATTCTTGATGCTTAGTCGTGTAGAGTAACACCCAGTGCATCAGATTATTTATTTTAGAGTGCTGTAGCCACAATTTCATAGATTTTATGCTATGTAACCATGTTTCTGTACTATGGTGTTTCTGTTAAAATAAATACACAAACTTCCATGTGCGTCCCAGCTACATCAGTGAGCTAAAAGTTGATGACGTCAACAACAAAAAGAGTCACTAGTGTCACAGCATCAAGTGATTTTTCTGCATCTGCCAGCTTGGATCATGAATGGTTTAACAGTTAAATTAAAGGTTGTTCATTGTGCATTATAGTTTATACCCATTTACAGCTGGATGAACTGAGGGACTGTGATGAAACCAAGGCCCCAAAATGGTCACCCATCCACCCACACGCAGTGCTGCTTAACCTTAAGTTGGGGAAATTGAGTGCTTTAGTAATTAGTTTCATGCAAATCATGGAGAGGTCACCATTTTCCTTTTTTAAATTATTTTTTTCTCATGAAATAGAAAAAAAATCACATGTCTGTCTTCATCACCCCTCCACCCAATTTTTTTTTGTTTGTTTTACTAGTTTTAGTCTGGGTTTCCTTTATACTCATTTCCCCATGGGGGGGGGGGGGGGGGGGGGGCTGTCACAGTGTTAGTATAGCATCCCCATCTTCTGGAAATTCTGTGCTAGCAGTTTCCTTTTTTCTATCCCTCTGTTTGTTTCTGCCTTGTTCCTTTTCTGCCTGTCACCTCCTTTATTTTCTGCTGTCTTGGTCCATTCTCCTGCCTTTTTTCAAGAAAGAAACTATAGCAGTTCTCTCTCATGCCAAAGTCAGATGCATTTGGCCTGATTTGTCAGGCACCTAATGGCAACGCAATACATTTTCACCCATAGGACAGACAATGATAGTTGCTGAATGAGCATTTGACGACAAGATGAATTCGTAACGTTATTCATACTGTGTTTTAAACACTAAACAGATGCAGTTTGTAATGAAAATTACTAATTTCTGTCACCTAGGTTTTATCATTGTTGGGGGAGAAAAAAAAAGCGAAGGAAAAAACTGTGTTTTAAACACTAAACAGATGTAGTTTGTAATGAAAATACTAATTTCTGTCTCCTAGGTTTTATCAGTTGGGGCGAAAAAAAAAAAGCGGAGGAAAAAGCTGTGAACGATGTCGTGGGCGAGTGAACTGCCCCAGGAGTTACTGTGTCGGCCTGTAGGTCTGGTGGCTCTGACAGGACTGGACACCACCTACAATGCCGTGCACAAAGCGGTGTGGGATGCCTTCTGCAACAACCGCAGGGCCGACCGTGTTCCTCTGCATTTCCGGGCACTGGAGGGCGACCATGTGTACCCCAAGGCCAAGTCCAAGGCAAGTGTTGTAAAGTTCTATGAACTGCACCTGTGTGGTGTGGTTAAGTTAAAGTCTGTCTCGAGCCTAAGGCTCATCAGGCCGGTGCTTATCCCGGTTTCTGTGGCGTTAAGCGACTGAGAGTCATAGACTCCCCCCTGGATAGGACGCCAGTCTATCGCAGGGTTAACCCCCAACACAAGGATGGTACCCCTTTTACACCTGGGTGGGGTGAGAAAATAGCCGTAAAGTGCCTTTTCCAAGGGCACAACGCCATAGCCGAAAGCTGGGATCGAACCTGCAACCTTTAGATTACGAGTCCAACGCCCTAACCACTAGACTACAGCGGCAGCTTTTGTGGTGTGGTATGATGTGATATTTGTGGATGTTGTGTGATGTGTTATGCTAGTGTTGTTGTGCTGTACTTGTGTGTTGTGTTATCCTTATCGTCATGTCTAGCTAATGTTATGTTGTAAGTGATGTGATATGTTGTGTGGTTTGTTGTGCTCATGCAGTTATGATGTGCTGTGATTGTGTCATGTGATGTTTAGGGATGCTATGTTATGCCCTGGTGTTGTGTGTGTGGTGGTGTGTTATGTTCCATAATGTGCTGTGTTTTGATGTGTTGTGTGTGGTGGTGTATGTGCTTTGTTGTGATGTGATGTGTAGTGTTGTGTTGTGATGCGATGTGCTGTGCAATGATGTTCAGTGCTGTGTTGTGATATGATGTACTGTGTAGTGATGTGCTGTGATGTGTAGTGATGTGCTGTGTGAAGTGATGTGTAGTACTTAATCTGTTGTGATGTGTAGTGATGTGCTGTGATGTACTGTGATTTGCTGGGTGTGTATGTTTGTGTATGGGTGCGTGGGAGGTGTGTGTGTGTGTGTGTGTGTGTGTGTGTGTGTGTGTGTGTGTGTGTGTGTGTGTGTGTGTGAATGTGTGTGTGTGTATGTGAATTTTTTTAAACAGGTTCATTAATCTTTCACCGTGTGCTTATATTGTCACAGAGGACGTCCTATGAATGGTACATCCCGAAAGGTGTGCTGAAGACAGGGTGGATGAAGAAACACCTGAAGGAGGTGCCGGCTGTGGTGGTCATCTTCTTCGACCTGGACTGGGACGAGGTGATGTGGAAGGAGCGGCAGATGGAGTGCGCCACCCGGGTGGAGATTGTCAGGTAGGTCCGTTAGAACTGAGAACGGCAGCTGCATCACAGCCAGGTGGAGATTGTCAGGTAGGTCCTTTAGAACTGAGCTTTGACCACAGTCTGCTGCTGTATCACATGCTTTATGTAGTGAGAGGATTTACTCAGGTAGGTCTGTTAGAACTGAGAACAGCAGCTGTGATCACAGTCTGCTGCTGCATCATCTGCTTTATTTAGTGAGAGGATTGACTCTGCAACCTGCCCCCCCCCCCCCATCCCCCTTCCCCCTCCCACTCCATCCCCCTTCCCCCCCCACAGCTGTCAGTTTCCC
>CM060321.1:48436615-48516615 GCA_030674155.1 Stramonita haemastoma | reverse complement strand
ATCAGAAGACACATTTTTGAAATGGCAAGGGAAATGAGAGGCAGTCGCTTGTCACTGCACTGGGTAATTGCTCATGAATGATGGATAAAGGACAGTCCATGTTTTAGACACTACCCACTCAGAATTCAGCCACAGCTGCCTAAGGAGATATCACATAATCACAACAACAAGATGGTCACATCCCTACTTTGTGATTACCATCCTCTTTCAGCCATCCCTTGCTGGCTAGAGCTTTTTGTGGCAGGATTTTCTTTCGAGTTTCATTTTTGTAAGGTGTTTTATGGGGGGCAGAATAGCTTAGTGGTTGGAGCATTAGGCAAGTTTTTCTTTGAGTTTCATTTTTGTAGGGGGTTCTGTGGGGGAAGAACAGCTTAGTGGATAGAGCATCCAGCTTTTGAACTGACAGTAAGTAATCTGAGTGTGTGTTGGATCAAGTTGCTGCTGAAGTGACTGTTGTCGACGGGGCTATAAACATAATGATTCAATTGATTGATCGATAGTTTGACCTGTGTCTCAGATCTGTCGGCTGTCGTTCCAACACAACGTTCCTCTGGATGCCATCTCACAGTTCCGCAAACACATCGACTTCTTCAAGAACAGAGTGGGCATTCCGGAACTAGCTTTCGAACACAGCGCCTGGATGTGTCGACAGTAAGTTCTCCTGTTGCTCTGGGTTAAGTTTAGTCGGGTCTTTTTCTGAAATGTTCATGAGTGTGCCTTTAGTTTTGCCTTGAACATCTTTTCTGTCAAAATCACAGGTATCTCAGTGTTGGGGTATAATTTTTTTTCAGCTGATGAAATGGGAATCTCTCAAAAGTTCTGTCTTTGTAAAGATTTATAAAATTTTCTGGTATGTCTGCAAAGCTTAATTTGCTATCTTTCATGATTGAGTAATTATATAAAAAAAATCTTATCATTGACTGCATTAAAAAAAATATAGTTTTCTTTAAATATCTTGCACTTTTATTGTCTGCTTCTTGTCTTATTGTTAATGCTCCTTCCTTACTGCTCACTTGTTTTTTAGTTTCTTTTGGTACTACTGATCTTTCTTGGTTTATTTTGGTGTATGCTGTTAGGTTTGTTCTCCTGTTAGATTTTTGTGTGTAAGCCTCTATAAGATCTTGCTGTCTTGAATCCCATTGTTTTAGCAAAGATTGATACAGAGAGGAGGCTCAGCTCACCTCATGTCACTGTCATTTTTGTTACATTTAATGAGACTTAATTCACTTGACACATAACAGCTCTGTATTAGTAACCAAAAACCCTACTTAAAAAGAAAACAGTTGACCCCCCTCCCCCTCACTTATGTCCCCCTCCAAACTGATCAAAGATCTCTGAGAGAGAGGGGGAGAGAGAGAGAGAGATTAATGCATGCTCAATTCATGTCCATCACAGTAACAATAGGAAAACATAGATTCCTACTTCAATACTTCTTGGCCTACGTTTGTGATTTTAGCATGCCATAGCTCAATGGAAAAACTAAAAAAAAACGAACCAAACAAAGAAAAATATCGACCACACGCAAAAAAAGAGTGTTTTTTCTCCTTGGATATCCTTTCTATGAAGGTCATGATTATCCCTATGCCTTGGATAAATATTTTCTGTAAATTTTATGATTATGCATTGAGTCTTAAATTTCTTGTTTGTAAAGTTCATACATATATATATATATCCCTTTACCATTGTTGTCTTTTCTGTACAGTTCATGATTATGCATGTAGTGTTGATTTCTTCTCTGTACAGTTCATATGTATCCCGTCACCTTAGATATCTCTTCTGTACTACAGATCATGATTATGCCTGCAGTGTTTGCATTTCTTTTCAGTAAAGTCCTGAAGTATTCCTTGGCCTTGGATATATTCATGTAAACAAAGTTCATCGGTATTCTTTAGATATGTTCGCATTTTCATTAAGTTTATCAGTATTTTCAGATGAGCTGTGACATGAAGCAGTGACTGTGTGTTTGTTAGTTCTTCAGTTTAACGTCCTTCCACAAAATAGTGATATCAGACGTAGTGACTGTGTGTGGTGCTGACTCCACTCTCCCAAAAAAACCTTCAGATGAGACTTTAAACCGAGGTCCCGTGTGTGAACATGTGCAGAATATCTTGGGCACACGTTAAATCCTGTTCCACTTTTCGTAAGAGTAGGCCATCATGTGCCGGTGGGAACAGATGACATTTACAAAACTGCATACACACGGGGACTGAATGTAAAAAAGCACAAGAGTGCTTATTCCGTTATCCTTGATATAAAAGAATAAATCAAATCAATAAATCAAATCAAATGGTGTGTCAGGTTTCAGCTGTTTGGGGACCTGTTTGATGAAGCCATCAAGTTGGGACTGACGGCCATCCAGACCCAGCATCCTGGCTTCTACTACCAGCAGGCCGCCAACCACGCCATCTTCCGCAAACAGCTCTGCCACGGCCTGTGTCTGGTGAGAGCCAGCCTTTTTCTCTGTTTATCTGTCCGTCTGTCTGTCCATCTGGATTGGTGGTCCAGAGGTAACTTACCTGCCTAGAAAGTGCGAAGTGCAGGTTCAATCCCCGTTTGTGCCAAAGTTTTACCCCATCCACTAGACCTTGAGTGGTTGTCTGGGTAGCTAGTCTTTCAGATGAGATAATAGACTGAAGTCCCATATGCAACATGCATTCATTCAGAGCATGTAAAAGAACCCACAGCAGCAAGAGAGTTGTCTCTGTCAAAATTATGTAGAAAAAACCCCACTCTGATAGGGAAGCAAATACACCTTTGTTTTAACTTTGCTTTTTTTTCAAAACTTTTTTGTGGTAGGCATCATTAGATAATTGACTTTTGCCAAAATTCCTCTTCTTTATCATTTTTGGGCCCCTGTTTTCTGGGTTTTTTGGTTTGCTTTAAAAAAAAAAATCTAGGATCAGTTGTGGAAAGGCCTGACCTGAGGAAAAATGAGGTGTTTGTTGATGTTGTTCAGGCATCACCACCTTAGGGTCTCACTCATCTCACCTGTATGTTATCACTGTGAGACTGTAAATATGCATTGGATCACTGGTTGTTGTTTTTTCCTGAAATTTTCTCGAAGTTCTTTTCAACAACCCTCACCTTACAGCAGCTGTATTCCAGCTTCTGAAGGTGTTTTTTTTCTCCTTTAATGGAGCATACAAGTTGTTAGGATGGGAGCGTGTCAGCTGTATGCAATCGTAACACAACGTTTTAAAAAATATACCAATTTTGATGTAGGCCTTAGCACTTAACTGACGTCAATAACTGAAGAAGTTTTATGGCCTGTCCATAGTCGGACAACAGTGATTTCTTAGCACCAGAATTGCAAAAGAGTGCTTCATCATGTCTGAGTTTGACAGGGATGATGATGATATTGTGATGGCAATAGTGATAATGGTGGTGATAATAATGAGGACAGTGATCATGGTGATGATGATGGTGAAGTGATGTTAAGAATGACCAGGATGAGGTTGAGTGGAAGAGTTTGGAGGAGGAGGAAAGTGATTTGTGTGCTGCAGAATGTGTACGTAATCATGATGGCGGTGTTTGGCAGGACCAGAACAGACAGACTCAGCAGAATCTTCTGGACGCTCTGGAACATCTGGACTTCTACGGTCAGCGACCTTGGCGCCAAGGTCACCAGAGTGAGTGACATTCCTTGGGCTGTTTGTTCAGTGTTGTGCCTGTGCTGAGTGGTTGACAATGAGGTGTTTTTGTCTTCATTGTTGTTGTTGATTAATTAATGGCTTGGTTGTTTGATGTTGAATTTATTTTGAGACGTATATGTGGTTTTATTTTATGAGTAGAAATATGAACATTTTATTATCTCATATGTAGAAAATTCATGTGAATTAGGAGCACAGCATTTATAAAAAGGAACAAAACAATAATAATAAAAAAGAAGGTATGCATGTCAAGTGAAGCACTGTGAAAGTATCACTTTGAAAATCAAATCATTTCCAACACATAAAAAAATACCACAACTTGAATAGAAATTGCCACTTAAAAATCACTCCTATTGATTCCATATACAAAACTTTCTTGACATCCTCCTCTCTCTCGTCATTCCCCTATCCCTTCTCTCACTCTCCTTCCCCCACCCTCCTGTTGTGCATGTCAGTTCAGAATAACTTTATTTGTTTAGTAGGAAGATTGAGTTGGCTGTGAAATGTGTTCTGCTGCCCAGAGTTCAGAATTATGGAAATCTGTTATGCTTTACAGAGGGAAGAATTTTCTTAGAAATTGCTGCAACTTGGACCTTAATCACTTGTACTTCTTAGCTCTTTCTCTCACACAGCATTCATGTAACCATGTCCTCAGATGAAGTAACGAAGATCTTAGTTGTGTTATCAGGCATTGAGCTGAATTCATCACTTGCAACTTCTCTAGCTCTTTCTCTCACACAGCATTCATATAACTCAGTGTCCTCAGAAGTGCAGTAACGAAGTCCTTAGGTGTGTGTTGTCAGGCATCAAGCCTGAAATTCATCACTTGTAACTTCTTAGCTCTTTCTCTCACACAGCATTCATGTAACTCAGTGTCCTCAGAAGTGAAGTAACGAAGACGGTTGGTGTGTGCTTTCAGGTATTGAACCTCCAGATACAGGGAGGGAGAAAGAGGGCATCTTTGCTCTACAAGCCAGGGAGAGGAAGGTGGATCACAGTGTGAGTTTTATATGCTGTCTTCCTGTTTGTATGATCGGTGTACATGTATTATTCACTACAGGATTATCATTAGACAACAGGAATGCATGGGGTAAAGGGGTGTTGGGAAAGGAGGGCACTATTAAAAAGGATATCAGTAAAAAGGCATGATTAAAAAGGAGGGTATTATTAAAAGGGGGATATCATTAAAATGAAGGGTATTGTTAAAAGGAAAGTTTTATCATTTTATACTTAGGGGAGGGGGGGGGGGAAGTAGGCCTCTGAGATTGAGTGATGGATAGTGTGGTGTGTGTGAGGGTGTGTCGGTGTGTTGTGTTGTGTGGTGTTGTGTGTGTTTTGAAAGGAGGGGTGGGGATACAAAAGGTGTTGCTTCTCATGTTTGTGTTTTTAGAACACCTTTTCTGTGTTACATTCTATTGTGTTCCTATTATCTATAATTTAAAGTTTCTTTTATCTAATCACAATTTTACTTCATAGATTCTTTTCTTCACACACACACACACACACACACACACACACACACACACACACACACACACACACACACACACACACACACACACACACACACAAACAAACAACCCAAATCTTAAGGAAGTCATTTCTCAGCTTTTTTTTTTTTCTCATTACTCTCCTTTTTTTTTCCTTTATTTTTTTTCTTCTTTGAATTTTTCTTGAAGAAATATTGTGATCATAGGATTGAAGTAAATGATAGGATATAATTTTTGTGTTGCAGTGGATCATTATTCCCTTTGCTCAGCAGTGCTGTGGCTCAGTTTCGCAAATACAAGTCACCACGCATGAACGCTACCTCAGTAAGGCTGTGTGTGGTTTATGTGGTGTGTGTATGTGTGGTGTGTGTAGTGTGTGTGTGTGTGTGTGTGTGTGTGTGTGTGTGTGTGTGTGTGTGTGTGTTGTGTGTGTGTGTGATGTGTGATGTGTGTGTGTGTGTTTGTGTGTGTGTGTGTGTGTGTGTGTGTGTTGTGTGTTTGTGTGTGTTGTGTGTGTGTGTGTGTGTTTGTGTGTGTGTGTTTGTGTGTGTGTGTGTTTGTTGTTTGTTTGTGCGCGTGCAAGTGCGTAAACACAAAACACCTTGACAAATGGATTGACATTGTACAAAATGTATTTTTCAGTGGTACAAATGGGAGAGGAGTATTTCCATGCCAAAGACTACAACAAAGCTCTCATGTGAGTACAGGAACATGAACAATAACATTAAGGTTGGAATGGGGAGGAATTATTTTGCTTTGCAAGAACTTTGACATCATTCATTTTGAGACAATGGTCCAGGCCAAAGGCTTTGTTGGTTATTGATTATGATGTGAGAAAAGCGCCAGATTCTACATGGACATGTTGTCCTGCTTTGAAATGTATATCATGCTGGCATTGTCTTCAGCCATGACAAGACAAGCTCTTAGCCTAACAACCTGTACTCTCCTTTAATTCTTTCATTCCCACAGCCCGGTTTACCGGTCTGCAGACTTTTCTTCCTTTCCTTCCCAGCGCCCGGATATACCGGTCTCCACTAACAAACACCCTTCCTTCCCACAGCCCGGTAAACCGGGCTCAGCAGGGAGCGCTCTGTTCTTCCCGTTAGTTGCTTATCAGTTGTCAGCCACTAACGGGTCTTTGTTTATGTAAGAAATTCCAGGCTGGGCAGCCTCCCTTCCTCCTCCCCTCCCCCCCCCCCCCCCTCCCTCATTAATCTTGACCTGTCAGCATCTTGCCCCTTCAGCCACTACCCAGTCTATGTAGTAGTAGCTGTGAATGGAATGCAGTTCCAGCATTGGTCTTCCAGCTCTCACCCCCCCTCTCTACCCCCGCCCCCCCCCCCCCCCCCCCCCCTCCCCCACTCGTGAGAAAGTAGTCGCTTGAGAAATTAGTTGATTTTAGAATGAGTGTAAGAGTGTGTGTGAAGATGTGGCTTATTTCTTGGCTGTGAAAATGGAAGGTGGAGAGAATTCGGATTCTGATCAAGGTGTATTATACATGTGTCACCTGTGTGTGACATATCATGTGATACTTGGACAGAAGGGCAGACATATGTAATTAGAGAACATGTAAATACTATCTGTATATAAAAAGTGTGCAAAATAGTGTGGGGCTTGCCTCTTTATTGGTGTGTGGTAGTCATACACAGTCTACAAAAAAGAGAATAAACTGTTGATGTGTTGGGGACAATCATGGTGACAATGGAGACAGTTCTCATGGAGTATTCACATAAACAATGCAAGGGGATGTACATGAGGCATCAGTTGGTGAGTACAAGCACGAAACATACAACTGGCTAGAAAAATACTGATCTGCATGGAGTGCATGATGGCATACCTGTTTTTTTACTGTCAACTTACCTGTTTTACACCTGTGTCACCTGTCATGTTACTGTGAAGTGTCAACATGGTCACCAACACCATCTCACATCAATTTCCTACACAATGATATATGACATTCTTTGGTTCATATAATATGGGCTACTGCCGTAAGTCTGTAAAGTAAGTACCCCATTATGCTAAGTGTTTTGGTCTGTAAATCCGGGAATGAAGGGAAGAAACAGACAAGAGGAAGCTGGGAATAAAGGGAAGCAATAGCAAGTGTAAATTGGGGAATGAAAGAGTTAAAGGAGAAACAAAGTACCATGAAGCCTAAGAATGTCTCCCTGATAAAGCAAGGTACTTTGAAAACAACTGCACCTGCAAGTTTTTCTTACAAGCTTCTCACAGTGTGTGATGAGCGAGACAGAGTGCATTTTCTGGTGACCTCCAAGGCGTTAAGCTAAGAAACATGCAACAACAAATAACGATTGTGTAGATTTTTTTTGGTAATCATTCCTCAGCTAGAGCTTCACAATCAGTGAGATTTTGCAAATGTGACAGTTTGCCCACCATTAAGGTAGAGCTGCACAATGACTGCAGGGAGTGAGATTGAAACAGTGTGGTTTGGATGGAATTTGGAGGGGGGAGGGATTGTGATTTTTTTTCCAGGTGGGGTTGTTCCCAACACTGTTGTGGGCAGATTGAATCAATGTGGTTTGTATATTTCACCGACGGAATTTGGAGGGGGGGAGGAGGGATTGGGATTTTTTTTTCATGTTGGGGTTGTTTCCCAACAGTGCTTTAGTCTAGCTAGCATCTTGCGCTGGGTGTGGTGTGTCAGGTTGCTGAACAAGGTGACGTTTGACTACCGGCTGGAGCAGTGGTGGCCGGTGCTGACCAGCATTCTGCAGACGTCGCTCAAGTGTGCCTACCTGACTGCGCGCCTGCAGGAGTACACCTCCAACTGCATGGAGCTCATTGGCCACAGTATCCTTTCCATTGTATTTTTTTTGTCTTTTTGTTTATCGATTTATTCTTTTATATTGAGGATAATGGAATAATCACTCCTGTGCTTTTTTTTATGTTCTATCCCTGTGTGTGTGTGGTTTTTGTAAATCTTGTCATCTGTCCCACCAGCACACAATGGCCTACTCTTTCGAAAAGTGGAACAGGATTTAACGTGTGCACAAGATGTTATGCGTGCGTTCGCACATGGGGCCCAGGTTTATAGTCTCACCCAAAGGACTTTTGGGGAGAGTGGAGTCAGCACTGATATAAACACCAGGGGAAAAATCCCCTCGAACAGGAATCGAACCGAGGTTGTCAAATTGCCTGTGCAGTGTTCTGACCACTAGGCTATCTTGTAGTGTTGTGAGGTGGGGTGGTATGTGCTGTGTTGTTGTGCTGTCATGGCTGTGACTATATCAGGTGGGACATGTAGTGCCTGATCGTCTCTTCTGCTAGTGGAAAAGAGGCCTGCTGCCTGCTGGCCTCACCTGACACATTCCGACTTCAGGGCAGTTTATGACCGGTTCAGCCACTGACTGTTGTGGTGGAGGAAGCCATGCTGAGAAGTTCATTTTGTTATTGTGCTGGTTTTCCATAACCATGCTGCCCCCACCCACCCCAGCTTGAGGCTGTGCCCACCCTGCCCCATGTCATCAAAAGAACACTCGCATTAACTTGGCGTATATATAACTGTGACTCTTTGAGTTCACCCCCAACCCAAGCGTGTGGGAGATCTTTGCAGGACATGTTGCAGTGTCTGGCGTTGATTCGTGTTGTATTACATTGCATCCTATTTTGTATTTTGTATTTTTTACCACTTAATGTCACAGCAGAATTCTCTGCATGAAATTTGGGCTGCTCTCCCTGGGGAGAGCGCATCACCACAAGTACAGTGCCTACCCATTTTTTCTTCTTTTTCCTGCATGCAACTGTATTTGTATCCCTATCAGAGTGGCTTTTTTCTACAGAATTTTGCCAGGGTCAACCCCCTTGTTACCGTGGGTTCTTTTACGTGCGCTAAATAGTGATGTGTAACACACGGGACCTCGGTTTATCGTCTCATCCAAAAGACTAGCGCCCAGACCACCACTCGGGGTCTAATGGGTGGGGAAAAGTTTTGGGTCCAAATGGGGTACAAACCCCGCACACTCCGACCCGGACTTTTTGCTTTCTAGGCAGGGCGCGTTACCACCTAGACCACTGATCCACATGCCCTTTATTGTCTCATTTATTACTTTCAATCATGGAGGAATTTTTGTTTGGTTTTGTTTTTTTTTGGCATGAAATTCGAGCTGCTTTCCCAGGGTAGAGTGAATTGCCACTAGAGCAGTGCCCCTTTTCAGTGTTTTAATTAAAAATTCACAAAAAATCTCTCTTTCCCTGGTCAGTGGCTGAACGGAGAGGCAGACTGAGTGAACGGTACAAAATGAATGAGATAAGCAGAGTCTTCTTTCCTGATGTGTAGCTTAATGAAGGGTAGTCGTTTAGTGTTGGAATTGTCCTTGACCTTGGCACAGACTCTCAGTGCAGTGTGGACAAGAAGACGAGAATCCAGATGAACTTGATGAAAGTTCTGTCTGTGAGTCTTTGTGTTTTTGTTGTGGAGAGGGAGGGAGGGAGGGAGGGAGGGAGGGAGGGAGGGAGGGAGAGAGAGAGAGAGAGAGAGAGAGAGAGAGAGAGAGAGAGAGAGAGAGAGAGAGAGAGAGAGAGAATGTGTGTGATAGACTGAGTATGCATGTGTAGATCTGTGGGTGCACAATGTGTGTATATGCGTGCCTGTGTAAATGACTGGCAACACACACACACACACACACACACACACACACACACACACACACACACACACACACACACACACACACACACACACACACACACACACACACACGTGTGTGTGTGTGTTGTGTGTGTGTGTGTGTGTTGTTGTGGTGTGTGTGTGTGTGTTTTATCTATAGACATATTCTATTTAAGTTGTTGAAATCATGTAGCTATTGTTGTGTGTTGTTTTGTTTTATTTGTTTCTTGTTTCTTTCCCCTTTCTCTTGTTGGATTATTGTTTTGCTAGATTTTCTGCTTTGATTTTTGTTGTTTTTTTTGTGTTGCTTTATTTTGTTTTTTGCAGTTGTTTTGATTTTGTTTTTCTTTTCTTTGATAGTGCTGATCATCATGCTTCTCATGTCATCTGGATTAATTTGATTGATTGATTATTGTTTTGACACACTCTCTCTCTCTCTCTCTTCTTCTCTCTTCTCTCTTCTCTCTCTCTCTCTCACTCTTCTCTCTCTCTCTCTTCTCTCTGTCTGTCTCTGTCTGTTTGTCTCTCTCTTTCACACCCCCCTCCCTCACATCCCCCCTCCCCACTCTCTGTCTGTCTCTCTGTCTTCTTCTGATTTCTGTCTCTCTGTCTCTGTCTCTTCTCTGTCTCTCTCTCTCTCTCTCTCTCTTCTCTCTCTCTCCTCTCATTCTACCACCCTATCTTCTCTCTCCTCACCCCCTCCCTCTCTCTCTCTCTCTCTCTCTCTCTCTCTCTCTCCTCTCTCTCTCCCTATTACTCTCCCCTCTCCCTCTCTCTCTCTCTTCTCTCTCTCTCTCCTCTCTCTCTCCTCTCTCTCTCTCTCCCCCCACCCCCACCCCCCCCCACCCCCCCACCCACACCCCCTACACCCTACACTCCACACTCACCCACTCCGCCTGATGTTACAGCATGACAGCCCCAGCTCGGAGCCTGGGCTGGACCAGAGTTGTGTGGAGCAGGCCTCCAAGGCGTGGTCAGAGTTCAAGGCCAAGCCCCATGTCTTCACTGTCGACATGCAAGGCCTCATCCCCTTCAGTATGTGACTGTGTCTCACCATTTGCATGCTTTTCTCTCTTCTTGACTGTGTTGGTCTCTTCGATTTCAAGTCTGTCTAAACTTTTGCAGTAACACAAATATTTATTTATTTCATTTATTCAGTCTTTCATGTCAAGGATAATGGAATAAGCACTCATGTGTTGTTGTTTTTTCAAACAGTCCCTGTGTGTATGCAGTTTTGTAAATATTGTCATCTGTTCCCACTGGCACACAATGGCCTACTCTTATGAAAAGCGGAACAGGATTTAATGTGTGCGCAAGATGTTCTGTGTGCGTTTGCACACGGGGCCTCGGTTTATAGTCTCATCCGAAGGACTTTTGGTGAGAGTGGAGTCAGCACTGATGTTAACTCCAGAAGAAAAATCCCCTCGAACGGGAATGGAACCCAGGTCGTCAAATTGCAAGCGCAATTTTCTGACCACCAGACTATCCCGTCCCCGTTTGCAATGTGCAAGTGCCTTAATATACAGAGGCAGCCCTTGTTGGATTTTTAAGAGGATTTTTGTTTTTCTCCCTTAATGGAGAATGCAGTTTGTTAAGCATGGAGCTTGTCATGGATAGAGACAATCTCAGTATTTCAGAGCAGATTTTTTTTTTATGTAGGCCTTGGCTCTATGCTTACATCTGCTGTTATTGAAGTTTTGGCCTGGGCCAGAATTCCTCTATCTCATGTCCTGTGCTTCTTAGACTTTTTTTTGCTCCAATTGCTATGTATCATTCTGGCATTAGCTCTGTTCTGTATGTAATGTTGGTTGTGAATAAGCGCTTTGATTTGTTTTTGCAAGATATAGCGCTATATAAATTCCATTTATTATTATTATTATTATTAATATATACTGGAGAATGTGTAAAAATGGTATAAGGTGGAAAGTCAGGCATGTAATTGTTTGAAATTCATTCAGGGGGAGGGGGGGGGGGATGGATGTGTCAAAATAGTATGTGTTATGACCTTTGAATGTAAAACCTGGTGTAAAGTATGGGAAGAATGTGTCAAAAGAGTGTGTAGCTATGTATCAAAATACTGATCAATAATGACAGTATGTGTAATGTTGTGTGTTGACAGTTGACTGCAAAGCCAGATTTGTGGGGGACAGTGTACCTGCAGATGGCCAGGTCCATGTGGAGGTCTGCTTCAGGTAGGCTGCTGCTTGTGTTCATTTTCATAGTTTATTTCGTCCTTGTTACTTGTTCTGTTCATTCATTTAGGATATCTGACATCATATACCATGAAAAGATTCCTTGGTCCCACTTCACACTGCTGTTGTTTCTCCCACTTTCAGTTGCTCTCACTGCTATGCATTCCATCCCATCCAGCCCAGCTGGTGCTGATTACAGCAGGAACTGACCACAAGATCTATGTATAAAAGCAGGCAGAACATCTTGCTCAGACATCAAAACCTGTTTTGCCTTTCAGAATTTTAGACTGTCACATGTTGAAAAGACCAGATGACAAATTGAGAAATGCATGCATTCTGCTAGACCTCATCTTGGAAGTTGAAATGCGGCTACCTGCATGGTGGGCAATCGGTTGCATCTCAAAAGCTAACTATGGGTAAACCTCTCAGCTCTAGCTGAGGAACTAAAAAAAGAAAACTTGTGGCAAAAATGTGTGTCAGTATTGAAAGGGTTAAGAGAGTTGCAAGTCAGGACTTGTTATACAGACATGTTGACATCATCAGGTGATGTGTTTTTGTCATTTTTCAGGGTGAGCTGCCCTCTTCCGGTGCACTTTTCCAAACTCAGCGTCCAGATGAGTAACCCTGTAAGTGTGTGTGTGTGTGTGTGTGTGTGTGTGTGTGTGTGTGTGTGTGTGTGTGTGTGTGTGTGTGTGGTGATGTGTGTGTGTGTGTGTGTGTGTGGTGTGTGGTGTGCATGTACCTGGGTGTATGCATACATAGCTGCAAGTTTTCCTTTTTCTCCCAATGCTGAAGCAGCCCTGCACCTGCAAGACCAACAGATGCCACCTGTTTTTGTATTGTAGCAGATGACAAAAGAATTGTAAAGCTGAAATATAAAAGCATTAAGGAAAAGAAAACCAGAAGAATGGATAGAATGAGGCAAAGAAAGAAAACTACAAACAACTAACAAGAGAGGGAGAGAGAGAGATAGTATTAATGCATGCTCACTTTTTCATGTCCAAAACAAAAGCTCCAGGAAAACAAGATTCTAACTTAACTCTTTCACCATCAAGTTTCTGACTGAAAAACTCTCTTCAGCATCCAAGTATTTTTCAATGAAAAACTCTCTTCAGCATCCAAGTATTTTTCAATGCTGTTGCTGATTTCTCAGCATTCAGTCTAGTCTGTGTCAGAGTAACACAGTCGATTTTTCCACTTGAAACTGGGTGGAATCGGGGAGGTGAAAGGGGACATGTTTGCTATCCCACTCACAAGTCAACTGAGGTGTGAAACCTTGTTACTGTATGAATAGCTGTCCTTTTTAACATGACCTGAGCTGTGGCAGTGAACGGTAGTGTCAACTAAAGTTGCTTAGTTGCTTATGGTGGCATAAGAGTTGATAGTTTTAGCATATGTATGTGATTTTATCGCAGAGGAAAGTCTGAAAATCATATCTCACAGTTAAGAAGGAAAAATAAAAAAGAGAGAAACAACCCCCCCATCTTCAGCAGTTGTGCTTCGCCTCAGAATGCTGTTCACATTTTTAGATTGGCAGTGTCAGGGTAATAATGATGATAATAATAATAATAATATATAGGATTTATATAGCGCTGAATCTTGTGGAGTATACAAATCAAAGCGCTTAGTGTACTATACTTAAACTTTGGCAGAATGAAGGTGCTGACTCCATGTTCTAAAAGCGGCGTTTGTCAACAGCGCTACCACGCCAGCTGTGAACTGACAGACGCCGAGGAACCACAGGGGCGTCATCGGCATCGAGGGAGGAGAAGGAAGGGAGCGAACTGTACCTGGAGCCAGGAAAACCTCGACTGTATCGCTTTGCCTTCCTCCGTGAAAGAGGATGTCGGGGGGCAGATTGAGGTTAGGATGGTGGTGGTGGTGGAGGTGGGTGATGTGTGGGTGTCGGTGTGTGTGTGTGTGTGTGTGTGTGTGTGTGTGTGTGTGTGTGTGTGTGTGAGTTGTTTGTGATGGTGTGTGTGGTGTGTGTGTGTATGTTTGTGGTGGGGGGGGGTTGATGTGGTGGAGGGGGGTGGTGGTGTTGTGTGAAAAGGAGAGAGAGAGAGAGAGAGAGAGAGAGAGAGAGAGAGAGAGAGAGAGAGAGAGAGAGAGCATTTGCCTTGTGAAAAAAGACGATTTACAGTGAGCAGTTGGATGACATGAACATACCCACTGAATGGATGTAAGTCTGCCAGCTTCGCCTTGACTGAAAGTTTCGATGTGATGTCTTAAAGATACCCAACTGCCTGGGTTTGAATCTAGCTCAAGAGGATTTTTCCTCTGGAGTTAACATCAGTGTCAACTCCACTCCCCCCAGAAAGTCCTTTCGGATGAGACTATAAACTGAGGTCCAAACACAAAACAAATGCGTACAAAACTTCTTGCGCACACGTTAAAACCATTCTGCTTTTCAGGAGAGAAGGCCATAGTGTGCCGGTTGGAACTGGATGTCAGAATTGACAAGACTGCAAACACCTGGGGACTGAATGAAAAAAAAACACACCCACATGAGTGCTTATTCCATTATCCTTGATATAAAAGAATAAAAGAAGAATAAAAGGAAGAATGAGAGAAAATTCTAAGCCCTCCTCTGTGTCCACGAGTCTGACCAAACTTTGTGGTCTGTGCAGATGTCCTCAGTGACCCTGGAGATGGGAACGGAGTCAGGGTGCTGCGCTCTGCTGCGCTGGGTGGGGCTGGGGGAGAGTCGGTCAACAGAACAGCTCCCCCGCGGGGCCCTTCCCCTCCCCAAGGCATCCCCACACCTGACGACCACACATTTGACTGGGCACTCTTCAAGGTCAACCCCATCATCAGGTGTGTTTTACCTTAACCTTTTATACGTGTGTCTATTGCTTCGACTCTTGTCTCTTTCTTTGACTCTCTGTCTCTTTTTCTCTGTCTGTCTGTCTTCCTGTCTTGTGTGTCTGTCTCTGTCTGTCTGTGTGTCTGTCTGTGTGTCTGTCTGTCTCTGTCTGTCTGTCAGTCTGTCTGTCTGTCTGTTGTCTGTCTGTCTGTCTGTCTGTCTTCTGTCTCTCTGTCTCTGTCTCTGTCTCTGTCTCTCTCTCTCTCTCTCTCTCTCTCTCTCTCTCTCCTTGCTGTCTCTCTCTTTGATGTGCGCAAGTCCGTAAGTACATGGACCCAACAGGATTAGCGTCTCCTTTGAAAGACTACCTTCAGTTTGATTTTCCTGCCAAACTGGGAAGAAAGGGTAAGGCTGGGAATTGAACCCGGGATCTCAGCTTACTTGTTAGACAGGTGAGACTGTAAAATTCAGGCTGCTGTTCCTAAGAAAAGCCTGTTGCCACTTGTACAGCTCTATCATAAAGAAAAAAAATCTTATGGTGTGCTTATCAGGGTGATTTTTTTTTGGACAGAATTTTCCAGCAATAACTCTCTTGTTTCTTTTAAGAGCACTTTTATGTTGGTTACAGTACCTCAGTTTATGGCCTCATCCAAATGATCGGCATTCAAGCAACCTCTTAGGATCTAGTAGATGAGGGAGAGGGGGGGGGGGGGGGTCTGGTTTCGTCTGGAATAAAGTAATAGTAATAATAATGTATAGAAATTATATTTATCGCTGAATCATGTAAAGCAACAAATCAATGCGCTTACATTCAAATCATTCACACACATGCAACTGTCCACAAATAGGATGAATAAGATATCAAATTTACACATAAACGCACACACACACTTCTGCCTTGTAGTCAGGCATAATAATTATGATGAGGCCACAGATCCAGCAGGTTTTCTCCCATGGTGTTGGCTGATAGTGTGTGAGTGAGGTGAAGGTAGATGTATGGTTGTGCTGTGATCCAGCAGGTTTTCTGCCATGGTGGTGGCTGGATAGTGTGTTTGTTTGTTTGTTCTTCCGAAGAAGTCTGTTCACTCTAGGTGATATTAGACCTAAACAAGCATTAAAAGTAGCTAAAACAAACCCAACAAATAAAACAAATAAATTCAAAAGAAAACCTATAACAGAACATTAATAACAGACTGAGAAATAACTATAGCAATATCAATATCACTGGATAGTGTGTGAGGTGAAGGTAGATATATGGTTGTCCTGTGACAGGGTGACTGCCATGGTGATAGCTTGATAGTGAGTGTGTGAGGTGAAGGTAGATATATGGTTGTCCTGTGACAGGGTGACTGCCATGGTGGTAGCTGATAGTGTGTGTGTGAGGTGAAGGTAGATGAGTGGTTGTGCTGTGACAGGGTGACTGCCATGGTGGTAGCTGATAGTGTGTGTGTGAGGTGAAGGTAGATATGGTTGTGCTGTGACAGGGTGACTGCCATGGTGGTAGCTGATAGTGTGTGTGTGAGGTGAAGGTAGATATATGGTTGTCTGTGACAGGGTGACTTCCATGGTGGTAGCTGATAGTGTGTGTGTGAGGTGAAGGTAGATGATGGTTGTGCTGTGACAGGGTGACTGCCATGGGGTAGCTGTATTGTGTGAGGTGTGTGATGTATGTTGTCCTGTGCAGGTGACTGCCCGTGAACCTTGCTGCAGTTGATGTGGATCACAGCCCCTGCCCCATCACGAGTTCTGCATCAACACACCGCACCAATGGAACACACCGCTGTTCAGCATGCAAAGTATGTGTGTGTTAGAGTGTGTGTTAGAGTGTTGTGTGTGTGTGTGTGTGTGTGTGTGTGTGTGTGTGTGTGTGTGTGTGTGTGTGTGTGTGTGTTTTCATTTTCACATCTATCCACTAAAAATTGATTTTAGACAATGTGTGTGTGTGTGTGTGTGGTGTGTGTGTGTTGTGTTGTGTGTGTGTGTGTGTGTGTTTTATTTTAACGTCTATCCACTAAAAAGTTATTTTAGACAAGGGTGTGTGTGTGTGTGTGTGTGTGTGTGTGTTTATTTTAACGTCTATCCACTAAAAAGTGATTTTAGACAAGTGTGTATGTGTGGGTGGGTGGGTTTTGGGGGGGGGGGGGGGGGGGTATATGGTTGTGTGTGTGAGAAGTGGAAAGGGGTTATGTGTCAGTGAGTGGGGGGGCGTATATGAGTGTGTGTGTGGGTAGGTGGGGGGGGAGTGTATATGAGTTGTTGTGTGAGTGTTTTGGGGGGTGTAGAAGGGGGTATATATGGGTGTGTAGGTGAGGGGACAGGTTTGTATGTGGGGGAGGGAGGGCATGTGTGTATAAAGTGTAACTGGAGAGGAGGGTAATGGAACATACCACCATTCAGCATGTGTGTTTGGAAAAAAGGGGCTGGATTGTGTGTGTGTGTGTGTGTGTGTGGTGCTTGTGTGTGTGTGTGCATATGCATGAAAAGAGAGAATGAATAAATTAATGTGCTCCCCAGTGGACCTCCATAGATCATATTCAAACCAGTCGCTATGTGTTTGTGTATTTCAGACTGTCCTTTGGACTGCAGAAAGATCAAGAAAGTTTTGATTCTACAAGTAAGTTTCTTTCTGTACAACACCATGGGTGTTGTTGGTGGTTAGTGTGTGTGTGTGGTGTGTGTGTGTGTGTGTGTGTGTGTTGTTGTGTGTGTAGTGTGTGTAGTGTGTGTAGTGTGTGTGTGTTTTGTGTGTGTGTGTGTGTGTGTGTTCTGTGTAGTCGTGTGTATGTGTGGTGGAGAGAGAGATTTGTGTGTGTGTGATATACATGTGTATTTGTAAATGTTGTTTCTTTGTGTCTTCTGGTTGTATGTTCTTAACTTTTAGAATTCTTTTATGCTCCCCCCTATTGTAGCTCAATATTTTTTTGGTCCATTCTCCTCCTTTTTCCCAGAAAGACTGAAAAAATACATTTCTCTCCCTCGCTGAAGTTGGATGTGCTGGGCCAGACTTGTCAGGTGCTTAGCGGCAGCACAATGCATTTTTGCTCACATGACAGACAACTGTAGTAGCTGTCTAAGCCTTCCACGAAGAAGATTAGCCAGAGAAAGAAGTCAGATCAGTCAAAAGTTGTATCAAATTTTCATCTTTTTCCTTATACCGCAGCAAGAATGTACCCACCTTGAAATTCTGGTTTTAGAAATGTTCCCCTTTTTTATCCTCAAATTCTTTGTTTCTGTCTTTGTCCATAATTTTATGTCCTGTCCTTGCATATTTTCTGCCTTTCCTGTCCATTTTCCTGCCTTTTTTTTGGTCAAATCCAGCAAATATTTTCAGGCATTTTTTCTTATATATTTTTTTGATTAACTACCCCAAAGTTGGAATGTGTTGTTGGCTGAGGCCAGCAAGCAGGCCTGCTGAAGAGTTACAAGCACAGGAGAAGACCAGACATGCATTCCACCCAATAAGGGAAGACTGAAGAAAAAGTAAAGAATCAAATCATGAGCATGTATCAAAGTAAAATGGCAACTTGATTTCATCAATGTCAGTCGAGAGAAATTTAGTGTATTTTGTGTTGTTGTATGTGTGTCTGTTTTCATTGGTAAGTTATGTTGCTATTTTCAGCCCACATGTGCAGTGGCAGCCCAGAGTTTGATGGCAATGTGGTTTCCCAGCCAGCTGACCTTGACCTTGGCACCTTGAAAAAGGGAGAGAAGGTAGGGGCATTGGTAGTGTTTCATGATTTGGATTTTTTTTTACAGAATGTGTGAGACAATACAATCCAACATGTACATTTTTTTCTGCAAAATTCCATAAAGGATATCTTGTATAACTCTATGATTTGGAATTGGAGATATGTTCACAGCACAACTGATTGCTAAAGCAAGATTTTACGCTTTCTAAAAATGGTTTCTTGTCGTTACACTCAACTTGGGGACGGGATTGCTCAGTGGTCAGAGCGCTTGCTTTCCCCCAGTCAAGCGAAGCAGCGTTGAACGTGGTTGCCAATTGGATGAGTGAATGTTTGCGCGCCTTGGCTACAGTACTGTTCACCCAGCTGTAAATGGGTACCTGCCCTCTTTAGGGTCAGAGAAGGTAAAGCAGCGAGGGAGAGAGATGGGGCGCCGCCCTCAACATGCTGGCCCCTAGAGAAGCTGAGGTCTCTGATGCCTTGCTCCCCAATGATCACACAGGTTATGGGACACCTTTACCTTTACACTGGACTTTGACTAAGTCTGCATTGTGCATGTCTGGATCTGCCTTGACTGGTGTCATTTTTTCCCAGTGGTGTGGAGATGTCTGTTGTATAAGCCCTTTCCTAGCTTACTTTTCATCACAGATAATTATAGTCTGTAGGTCATCTCCTGTTCCTAAGCAAGCATGTGTCTGTGTGTTGCAGGTGTCTCATCAGTTTTGTGAAGTGTCTCCAGTCTGGAACAAGGTCATTGTCTGTCAAGGTGAGTGAATTGTGTATGGGAAGACAGTTTTATAAGTTTCATTGACACACCTGTCTGAAGTGTGCTGAAAAATCTTGCTGTGACTGAAATGACCCATTCTGTTCTGAAAAAAAGAAAAGGCAGGATTTATGATGTGGATATTGTTACAGGAAGACAATGATGTGGATATATGACAGGTGGACCATGATGGGGTGTTACAGGTGGACTATAATGTGGTGTTACAGGTGGACTATGATGTGGTGTTACAGGTGGACTATGATGTGGTGTTACAGGTGGATATTGATGTTGGGGTGTTGTTACAGGTGGACTGATGGTGATGTGATTGTGTTACAGGTGGACTATGATGTGGTGTTACAGGTGGACTATATTGTGGTGTTACAGGTAGACAATGATGTGGTGTTACAGGTGGACTATGATGTGGTGTTACAGGTAGACTATGATGTGGTGTTACAGGTGGACTATGATGTGGAGGTGACCCAGGGGCCTCACAGTGTGACCTGTCAGTGTCAGAAGGAGGAAAGCATCAGCCTGCCGGCCGTCCCCCCATTGAGGTGTCCCTGCTTCTGCAGAGTCTGAAGGTTAGTTTAGCTTCATCGTTGCTGTCAGTGCTGTCCTGTTGTGTCTGTCATCATGGTGGATCGGTGGTCTAGGAGGTAACGCGCCTTGCCTAGAAAGCGAAAAGTCTGGGTTGGAGTGTACAGTGGTTTGAATCCTGTTTGGGCCCAAGACTTTTCCCCATCCATTAGACCATGAGTGGTGGTCTGGGTTGTAGTCTTTTGGATGAGATGATAAAACTGAGGTCCCGTGTGTTAACATCATTATTTAGCGCATCTAAAAGAACCCATGGCAACAAGGGGGTTGTCCCTGGAAAAATTCTGTAGAAAAAAGCCACTCTGGTAGGGAAACAAATATAGTTGCAGACAGGAAAAATTAATAATAATGGGTAGGTGCTGCACTTGTGGCGATGCGCTCTCCCCGGGGAGAGCAGCCCGAATTTCATGCAGAGAAATCTGCTGTGACATAAAGTGGTATAAAATAAATAAAAAGTGTCTGCATTATCATTGCTCTTGTGTTGTTGTCGTCACTTTTGTGTCGTCATATGTGTCATCAAAATCATTTTAACATGTGGTGTTATCAGCTTCACCCGTGTTTTCTTTGTCCTCTGTTTCACTCGTGTTATTATTGTCCTCTGTTTCACTTTATTTGTGTTTTAATTGTCCTCATCAGCTTTAGTTGTGGCTTTGTAGTTTGAGGCCGTGGAAGCCGTGCATGCTGAAGAGCCGTTCCTGTTGATGACGGACATCCGCTGTACTTCGCCCTGGACTGTGGACATTCAGACCTCAGCCCTCACTTTGGTGAGTAAAATAGTATTTATCTGTATGGTGGAGGGGGGAGGGGGAATATGTGGGTGGGCTGGCGTGTATGTGTGGAGGAAAGGGGGGGGGTAAATGTGTATGTGTGTGGATGGATTGATAGGGTGTGTGTGTGTGTGGGTGTTTTTCTTTTTTTCTTTCTTTTATTCTTTTATATCGAGGATAATGGAATAAGCATTTATATGCTTTTTTTACATCCAGTCCCTATGTGTATGCAGTTTTGTAAATGTCATCTGTTCCCACTGGCACACAATGGCCTACTCTTAGGAAAAGCGGAACAGGATTTAACGTGTGCGCAAGATGTTCTGCGTGCGTTCGCACACGGGGCCTCGGTTTATAGTCTCAATCGAAGGACTTTTGGGGAGAGTGGAGTCAGCACTGATGTTAACTCCAGAGGAAAAATCCCCTCGACCAGGAATCAAACCTGGGCCGTCAATTTGGTGTGTGTGTGTGTGTGTGTGTGTGTGTGTGTGTGTGTGTGTGTGTGTGTGTGTGTGTGTGTGTGTTTAAGTTAAAGTCTGTCCCGAGCCTAAGGCTCATCAGGCCGGTGCTTATCCCGGTTTCTGTGGCGCTAAGCGACTGAGAGTCATAGACTCCCCCCTGGATAGGACGCCAGTCTATCGCAGGGTTAACCCCCCAACACAAGGTTGGTACCCCTTTTACACCTGGGTGGGGTGAGAAAATAGCCGTAAAGTGCCTTTTCCAAGGGCACAACGCCATAGCCGACAGCTGGGATCGAACCCGCAACCTTTAGATTACGAGTCCAACGCCCTAACCACTCGACTACCGCGGCGGCTGTGTGTGTTTATTTGTGTGTTTATTTGTGTGTGTATTCATCTGTTTTATAAACTCTTGTGTATGTATTCATATTCTCTGTGTGTGTGTGTGTGTGTGTGTGTGTGTGTGTGTGTGTGTGTGTGTGTGTGTGTGTGTGTGGTATTCATCTGTTTTATAAACTCTTGTGTATGTATTCATATTCTCTGTGTGTGTGTGTGTGTTTGTGCTTGTGTGTGCATTCATCTGTTTTATAAACTCTTGTGTGTGTATTCATATTCTGTGTGTGTGTGTGTGTGTGGTGTGTGTGTGTGTGTGTGTGTGTGTGTGTGTGTGTGTGTGTGTGTTGTGTGTGTGTGTGTGTGTGTGTGTGTGTGGTGTGTGTGTGTGTGTGTGTGTGTTTGTGTGTGCGTGCATGTGCGCTCACTCGCACATGCATGCGCGTATGTGTGTGTTTATGGTATCTTACAGAGTGAACACATCAAGACGGCCAGTGATGTGTTTGAGTCCCAAGTGGAGCAAGGTAAGAAGACTCCTGTTACTTCAGATCCAACTTCATTTTCATAAGGATGGACAATTACAGTCCCCCAGGGTTTGTTCATGGGCAGATCTGCCAGTGCCTTCAGTCCTTTGTATATGCTCTCATGCAGAAGTTTAGATAATTATACGCATGGTAAAGCCTGTAGGTCCCATCATTCATGTCGGCATTCAGCGTGTTACAGTAACACAGACATACCTAGCATGCACCAAGAGAGAAATGGGCTCTGCCAGGCTCAATTTACCCAAGAGACTCCGCCTGAAAAATATTCAGCACTGTGTCATGATGACTCCTCAGGGAGAGGAGATGGGGGGGGGGGGGGGAGAGGGGGGGAGAAATTTGAGATGTGCATTCATTCATTGATGGTTGTGTGTGTTTAAATGTGCACTGATGTGTGTTATGTTAAAGTGTGCAATGCAGTGATGTGTGTTACACTGTGTGTTCATCACAAATGTGTGTTATGTTAAAGCGTGTACTGCGGTGATGCGTGTTATATTGTGTGTGCATCATGGATGTGTGTTATGTTAAAGTATGCCCTGCAGTGATGCGTTATACTGTGTGTGCATCATGGATGTGCGCGCCTGCGTTTGTATGTGTGTGTGTGTGTGTGTGTGTGTGTGTGTGTGTGTGCGTGTGTGTGCATGTGCGTGTGTGTGTACATTCAAATTTGCTAAAGCTATAAATGGTTATTGATTAATTGTGTGTTGTATAGGTCGAATGCAAGTGCTTTGATTTGTTTTTACAAGATATAGCGCTATATAAATTCCATGTATTATTATTATTATGTGTTGCTGTGTGAACAGTGCAGCTGAAGAAGACGGAGTGTGCCTCGGAATGTCTGTGGCTGGTGGCTGCTGCCTCTGTCCAGCCCTCTGTCCCTATGGGCACCTACACTGTCCACTGGCGCAGGTCAGTTCATGTCGTCATCAGTATTTAGGTATAGATCTGGCTGCTGACCTAAGGACTTTTTCAGTTGATGTAAGTGTTACAGGTGTGTTGTCGTCAGTTCTTGGGTTTTATCACAAATCTTGATTAAACCACTGATGCTGGGGGCAACAGTAAAGTAAGAGACTATGATCAATGGCTTTCTTTCCCCTCATGGAATTCCACTTTACAGCCTAATCTTTAGTGATCGACAATGACTCTGACTAGGAGGCTTGACTTGCAGTCCTTACATGCTGCAGTCCTGGGGGCTAGTTGGCCTTTGGAGAACATCTCCAATGCTGACTGTCCTTATGCCCTCTTGGCAGAGAGAGTGGGAGTGCTGTGGGCAAAGCGTCTCCTCTATAATCAAATTTCTGCTCAGTTTCCAAAACAGCAGGTTCCTCCTCTGCTGTTTTGGAGGTCATCGTCAAACAAATTGGACATACAAAAAAGCCAGGGTGTGTATGTGTTTGGGGGGCACATACAATTTTACTTTTTTTTTTTTTATACTTTCCTACAAAATATGAAGATATATGAGATGCACACAAGAGAAGTAGAGGTATCTTAGAGCAGCATTCATCTAGTCATTCATCCATGAAAGGATAATAAATTAAACTGGATAGGAATGATTGTCAGGATGAATTAAAAAAAATCCACAAACAAACATACATGAAACCTGAAATCATTCTGAAAAAAAACTGAAACGAAAGTGAAGCATCCCTGCCCAAGAGAGCAACTGTTGTGTTGACAGGCAAGGCAGTGGGCAGCCCTTTGTCAGCACCCCCTTCCCCCTGCCCACCGTCAACATTGAGCACATCCCCATCTCCGTGCATCTGCAGCTGCCGGCGTTTGGCCGCGTCAAGACGCTGCTGCCCCTCACCTACCTCATCCGCAACCGCACCGCCTACGTGCAGGAGTTGGAAATCAACATGGAGTCCACCGACAACTTCATGTTTTCTGGCAACAAGCAGGTATATATGGGGGCAAAACTTCAAACACTGTTCTGTTGTGAATTCTTGCTATGGAATTATCTTAGTTCATTTCACTGATTAAATTTTTTTTAAGAAGACTAAAAATGATACTCCTAAAAAACTGAAGGATTTCAAAGGTGATTCACCTAATGTAACGGTACAGAATTGCTATTCTCATGTCGGAAGATATTGCCACAAAAATCTCATAGGAAGATTTGTGTATGTGCAGCATACATAATCACCAAAAAACAAAACAAAACGCCCCCCAAACAAACCTCTTTAATTGATTGAGAAAAAAGTGTGTTCAGGAGACTATGTTGTATCATTTGGTTTAGAGAGTATACAAAAAGCTATGTATGATTTTTTTTTTGGGGGGGGGGGGGGGGGGGTTGTAGAATAAAAATGAGTGGACAGACAGACATACATATAGATAAATGAATGGGGAAAAGATTGATGGATGGGTGGATGAATGAATGGGTCTGTGGGTGTATGGATTAATGTATGCGCGTGTAAGGGGTAGGTAGGAGGGTGGGTGAGTGGGCGCATGGATGGATGGATTGTACAAGTAATATTTTAGGCATTTCATCAATCAGCCAATGAGTAAAGAAAGAAAAGAATAAGAGAAGAAAATATGTTTTTATTCTAGGCATTTCATCAATCAGCAAAATGAATAAAGAAAGAAAAGAATAAGAGAAGAAAAATATGTTTAACTAATTTTTATACTGTGTGAAAAATAAGAGGATTTTGTTAGAGTTGTATACGTGTTGTACAACCGTTTCTTTGCCGACGGTAGGCGGGGCAGGTGGCGCTGCCCCGACTGCACGTCAACATGCTGCGTTACCCGGGCACCATGGACGACCTCATCTACAGCATGCTGCCCTCCCACCTCTTCATCAGGGTACGACCTCCCTCTCTCCCTCCGGCAAAGTCTACTTATGACACTTTAAATCTAACCTAAAGACACACTTATTTCAAACCTAAGATTTTTCTCCTGTTTCCATCTCTTATCTGTCCCTGCCTTCAACATCTACCTGCCAAAGTGTATAACCTTTATATGTGTGGGCGTGTGTGCGTATGTGTGTGTGCGTGTGTGTACATTACAATTTGCTAAAGCTATGAATGGTTATTGATTGGTTGTGTGTTGGTATAGGTCGAATGCAAGCGCTTTGATTTGTTTTTACAAGATATAGCGCTATATAAATTCCATGTATATATTATTATAACCCACACGCTGGGGCAGTCAAGTTGGTTTCATACCCCATTTAATCAGTATATAGTTGCACAGTTTTTGTTTTTTTTAAATAGTTGCACAGTTTTAATTTGAGTTTTAAAATGTTTTTTTTTGTTTTTTTGTTTGTTTTTTAGATCAGATTTTCAGAATTTCCTGTCATCAGCTACAATGTGATAGAATCACATATGTAGCCTTGGAAGTACTGAATAGGGAATCTTTGTTTTCCTACTCCTATTGTGATGGACATGAAATGAGTTTTAAAATGTGACAAGGTGACAGCCCCGGTATGGCCTATGTGGTCGCAGGGCTATAAACAACATGACTGGATTGGATTGGACTGGGGCTGGATGCCGTCAGCTGGGTTTTTTCCCCAGATTTTTCTCAATCTTCCAAGCATGCAGGCCACTGCTGGATCAGTGATCTAGTGATAGTGCACCTTGGTAGCTTGGAAAAAGTTGTAGATCTGATGTTTGTCTGGAGCCAAACTTTTCCCTGTCCAAGAGATGGAGAGTGATGAAAGTCAAGAAGTTAATGTTTGAAATGGAATAAAAAGATGTTTCTGTGTGCAACTAGTTTCGTGTGTGTTTACCCTCATCAGTTTAGGTGATTGATGGTCTGCCAAACATGTTTTCGTGTCTTGTTCTGTGTGTTGCTGTGAAAATATGGAAGATGTCAGGGAAATGTATTGTGACAGTGTAACTGTGACCTAAGTAAGAGGGCCACTTTGGAGAATGACTGGGGGCTTAGTAATCCCTTGGACAGGTGTCACCATTTCTTCAGTTTCTGCTTTTTCTGTCTTTCTTTTTTTAAAAAATTTTTAAAATACTTTTATTTTGAGGATAAGGAAATAAGTGCTTGTGTGCTTTTTTGCATCCAGCTCCATGTGCATGCAGCTTTGTACAATGGCCCACTTGTACGTCGGAACAGGCTTTAAATGTGCACAAGATGTTCTGTGTGCATTTACACATGGCACTTATCCAAACGTCAAGAGTACAGGCTGTGGGTACAAGAAGACTTGATTGTAATCAGAAAAGCCTCTGTCATGGCCTAGTTTTCAGTTCATGGCTTTAAGTAGTGGTTTTCATGGGCAGCACTTTGCCATTTTTAAAAGGAAGTCATGATTTTACAGATCAGGATAAATTCCAAATTTATATTTTTCTGAAGATTTTGAAAAGGTGAGAACTGATCAATTTGAAGAGATAGTGGAGATTATGTTTGTGTTATTGTGCGTGTGCATGTGTGTGTGTGATGGTGTGTGTTGTGTGTGTCTGTTGTGTGTATTTTTTGAGAGGTTTTGTCAGTGACATATGAAGAAGAGTTCTTACAGGTGGTTTTTGTTTTTTTGTTGCAGCCGTGGGCAAGTCTCTTCAGATACCTACCTAGGCAGATTGCGGTGACACCAGTGTGATGTTGACTGTGATGATGTGGTTACTGTATCCTGTGCTACGTTGTCATCCACGTTTTCATTTTCAGTATCGTAAACCTATGATAGATTTAGTACAACCACAGACTTGAGAAGAAAAGAAAGATGAAGCCCAAACAAAATTCCACCCCCCACCCCTCCACACACACACACTTTTGGTTGCCATGATTCAGCATTTGTTATGTGAGAGGCAATGATACAATGTTTTTACACTGTGTCATGGTTCTGGGCATTGAATTATCTGTATGGGGCTATAGCGTGTCTCCTTTTTATTCCAAGAATTGAAATTGAGGCAAGGTAGGCTGAGAGATGTCATTTGTGCTTTTATTCTGTAGTTTGTAAGAGATTCTTGTTGAGCTTAACTGTTATCTATTGTGATTGTTTTATTTTCAACCAGTCAAGTTTTATGTCTGCATAAGATGGGTTCATCAATAAGTTTCTTTTCTGTCTCTGTCTCTGTTTTTTTTTCTGTCTCGTCTCTGTTTTTCTCTCTCATGAAGTGTTATGGCTACCATCAGCTCATTATGTAATATCAAGAAGTGACTTGTATTGAAAACTTGTAAACCGATTCACTTTTTTCAGTCATGCAAATTTGTGATCAACATCCGTCATTTTTTTTGCTTCTTTAGTTTTGTTTTTTTGCCACTGTCTTTTTTGCTTTTTTTTTTTCCTTACCACTTTTTATTTTTTTTATGAAAAAGGTGAAAGGGATTGTGTGGAGTGGGCTGTCCTCATTTGATTCAGACTACAACATGTGGAAGAATCTCATCTAATAATTACTACTAATGGCATGTCATTAAATAGGAATGGTTAAGCTATCTTTTGGTTAGTCTATCTTCCAGCTTGATTTTCCTGTCAAACTGGGTAGAAAGGGCAAGGCTGGGAATCAAACCCAAAACCTTACAGTTTACTAGTCAGCAGGTGAGCATCAAATGGGTCCTGCCCATTGTTTGTTGTTTTTGTTTGATCGTGTGGGATTATGGAAAAGGTGTTAAATATTAGAAGTTCTGGATTATGATAGGTTAAGTTGGTAATGAGGGCAAACAAAGTGCTACCAGACTCCCTCGCTTACTATTTTGATGGCTCTTCTCTTTCTCTTCCACCCTCTTTAACATTTTCTCTTATTGTTTCTGTTTTCCATGTGCTCTTTTTTCTTCATCTTGTGATTAAGGGATGTTATTTTGAAGATGTTTATTATTTTCAAATTCCCTTTTTTTTTAAATAAAATTTTTTGCCATTTACTTTTTTTCCTTTTTTCTTTTTTTTATTTTTTTGTATTTTTTTTCTTTTTCTATTTATTTATATGTTAATGTATGTATATATATATATATTATATATATAATATATATATATATATAATATAATATATATATATATTATATATTTTTTATATTTTTTTATTTTTTTAATGATTTCTATTTTGACATGTTTTGTGGTATTAATATGTCTGCATGATTAGTTCTCTTTCAAGTCTTTATTTGCTTTTAAATTATTATTATTATTTTTCCTTGACCGAGGGTTAGATGTAAAAAGCCACCATGTGTGCTTATTGTTCTCCCTCAATAAAAAGAATATTCATTCTTCATCTTTCTCTATTTCCTGCTCTGAAGTTGTTTTTTTTTTAACAAATTCTGCATGTCACACTGCTACATGGGAAAATACATAAATATAGTATGTGCAATATTGAATTGGATTTGTGATGGGTTAATTATTCAATCATTTTTTTGTATACCAGATATGTATGTTAATACATATTATGAGCTTATGTGTATGTGTTTGTTCATTCGTTCATGTCTTTTTACTAATAGTGATATTAGATGAAGGGGTAAAGGAGGACAGCAGATCCCTGTGTGTGACTGAAAGTTTAGCTTTTGTCACTTGTAGTGTGTGTGTGTGTTCATGCATGTGTGAGTGCATGCAGGTGTTTGTGTGTGTGTGTGTGTTGTGTGTGTGTGTGTGTGTGTGTGTGTGTGTGTGTGTGTTTGTTGTTTACGATGCTTTATCTTGTTAAACGCAAATGATTGACATGTACTTTTTCATGTACTATGTAATTCATAGGCACTTGAACTGTAATTTATTTGTTCTTGATACAAATTTTTCGGAACTTCATCTGTATTTTTGAGCTGCACTGTGTCAAAAGAATCATTCCTGTTTGAAATACGTAGCTATTGTGTGAATGCGTAGATGCAATAGATAGTCCTTTTATTCTTAAAGACTTGTCTTGACCTTTCCCTCAACTCCCTGAGGAGTCATTGGGACACAGGCACAACACTGAAACTCTCTGTCTGACTGGAGCAAAGTGAACTTGGTGGACCCCATCCTAGGGTAGGTGTCACCGTGTGATAAAATGACTAAATGGTAATGCATCTTATAATGAAACATATGCATGCATACAGATATTTTCACCTCGAGCTCTGTAGCACTAGCACAGGCTGTCATTTGTTTTCTGTTGCACATTTTGTGTATGTAGATAAGAACAGGATTGTGGAAATGAGGTTCTAATAACCACACCTGCGTATTCATCTTATTGGTTATGATTTTATTTTTTTTTTTTTAGCGTAGGTGACCAGAAAGCTATACAGGGCTGTCACCTTGTGATGTTTGCATCCTACTAAATCGTACTATGTTAAGATGATTATAAAAGTGATGCTGTAAATTGTATTGTACAGTGGATGCAGTAAACACCTGTGTATTGTTATGTTCTAGTTTTATGGGGATACTGCGGAAAGAAATGTAAGGTTTCCTATCTTATTGTATATCTGGTCTTTGTGACTGTTGGCTTTTGTGTACTGTGATGCAAATTTATCTTCTTACGTGTTTGATATGGACACTCAGAAATGTACATGCGTGTTAGTCATACACAAGGGTATGCACATACACATTGACACACAAAACACGTACCATACTCACATGGACAACTAATAACACATCTGTTGTGAAGTATATAATGCACACACAATTAGGCGATAGGTGCACTCACATGCACACAAACATATATTTGCAGCATACACAGGTATCTATCTTTAGCAAACACTCTCTCTCTCACACAGTCACACACACACACACACACACACACACACACACACACACACACACACCACACACACACACACACACACACACACACACTCAGAGCATTGGTGTAATGTATAAAAATAAGAATAACCTGTTTACTTCAAAGAGAAGAGAAATATATCACTAATATAAACCCCTTTCCTCATCACATACATTTCTCTTTATCAGCATTTGAATCAGTTTGTATTTTGTCATTGTATAATCATAATTGAAAGTAAAGCGCTTGCACTATAACAGAAATGTGTTGTTCATTGTTGATTTTACAATGTTCTCTTGAAGTGTGTCATTACTCGTGTTTTTTATGCTGATTGGTGGGACCCGAAGGTAGCTTCAGCTCAAATGCTGAAGGTATGATGTACGATGTAATTATTGTGTTTTGCTTGACTATACCTGTGATTAAATTGCTGAAAGAATATGTTTTTTTCTCGAGTGTGTGTGTGTGTGTGTGTGTGTGTGTGTGTGTGTGTGTGTGTGTGTGTGTGTGTGTGTGGTGTGTGGTGTGTGTGAGAGGTGTGTGTGTAGTGGATGTGTGTGTGTGTGTGTGTGTGTGTGTGTGTGTGTGTGTGTGTGTGTACATGTGTGTGTGTGTGTGCACTTGTCTTTCCATGTCTTTCTTTTTTGGTTTGTGTTATTTTGTGTCTGAGTATATGGGTATTTGAGTGTGTGTGTGTGTGTGTGTGTGTGAATAAAGAAGAAAAGTTAGATAATGGGGGGGGGGAAGCATGTACATGATAATTGATGTTACCTGCCTTGTCACCATGGACAAAGGTGAGGTAATTAACATACAGTAATGTAAAAGAAACATTTCAATATTTGTGAAAAATTAAAAATTACCAAGTTCTCTATCTCCCTCTCGTCTCTTTCTATATGCATTCCCTATGGGTGGGATGCATAGAGCCTGGTTTTCTCCTGTGCTTGTAGCTCTGCAGGAGGTCTGCTCGGCCTCAGCCACATTCCGACTTTAGTGTGGCTCATTTCATTGTACAGGTTGCATACTGGGTATGTTCGTATATTCCGTAACCCACCAAATGCTGACATGAATTATGGGACCTTTATGTGCATATTTCGTCTTCTGTATGTGTGTATACATGAAGGGATTAGGGTACTGCAAGATCTGCACTTGAAATTGACCTGGGAGATAGTAAAAACCCCTACCTATAATTTACTGGATGCCCGAGATTCAAACTTGTGACTTCATGGACCCAGGAGATTGAAGCCAAATGATTTTATCCACTTGGCTATAGCATCTGTTCTGTCACCAAATTAAAAAAGAACATTTTGCTGATGGACAGAATTTTTTCTAAACTCTTTGAGGATCTGGGCACTGCACTGAATTTTTCAGGCACTTTAAGCCTGATAGAGCTCATCTCTAACAAAGTCATACTGCATGCTAGGTATGTCATCCATACCACATCATCATGCATGTTTTCATAGTAGATATGTCAGCCATACTGCTGATCATGCATGTCTTGTCAACCTATCGGCACTTTGGACCTTTGTTTATAATCCCAACTGGTCAATGGTCAACTCCAGGGTGGGAAATCCCCTCAAATGGACCATCAGAGAAGATTCAAACTGGTCATTATCAGGTCACAAATGAAACTTGCTCTAATGTAGTGGTGAAGGGGAAGGTAACAGTAGTAAATTTAGACCTAACCACACTACTCCCCCCCCCCCCTTCTGTACACACCCACATTTTTGTAGCATAACATACCTCATAAATATTATACCAGAGGGCTATATACCAATCATGTAAGATTCCTAGTAAATGGGGGGGGGGGGGGGGGGGGGTTAAAAATGAATGAGATTTTTTTTTATCAAACAAAACAAACAAACAAACAAAAACGTGCAGAGAGCAAAGCCACACATAAACACTAGCAAAATAATTGGTTCCCATCTCTGTGTATATATATTTAAACTAAATGATGATACACACACACACACACTTCTGTGAGTTTATAAAATTCTGTACAACTTCTGACAAACAAAAAAAAAATCCGAACAAACTGATCTGCAGAGTGTATACATGAGAACAATGTGTTTCTCCATCTAGTCTAGTTGATTCATGCACTGTGTGTAAGTGGGTGCTCAAGGATCAGGTTTTCCTTCCTGTTACATGAAACGAATTTGAGATTAAAAAAAAACACACACAAAAAAAAAATAAAGAAGGCTACAGCGCTGCTGGTCGTATGTCATTTTACAAAGAACAAGAAGGTCGTTAAAGACGCTACAATTGCCAGTCACTCGACCTTGTCTGCACTAGCCTACCCCTCCCCTCCCCCGGCCGAGAATCTAAGAGTGACCCCCCTTGCAACTTTCGCTGATAAAACAGCCAAATTCGTGCGATGTTCAGATTTGGACTGAGCATATTTGGACATCGCAGACTGGGCAGTCTGTGTGTAAGGTGCCCAGGGAAACCGCGCCACAAATCCGTTGAAATCCATCAAACCTACAGCATGTCGAAAGAGATTGCAACATCTCAGACGAAGCCTAAAGTCTTCATCACTCGCAATGTTCCGGACAGTGGCCCTAGTTTGTTGAGGACAGAATGCGAGGTCAGCCAGTGGGCGAAAGACGAACCAGTGCCACGAGCTGAACTTCTGTCCGGGGTCAAAGGCATGGACGCTCTCTTCTGTCTGCTGACCGACAAGATCGACGAAGAAGTTTTAGATGCTGCAGGTAGGTGTTGAATGAATTTCATGCAAGCAATTGAAAGCGAATTGCGTGTGTGTGTGTGTGTGTGTTTTATTTATTATTTATTCATTTATTTATTCTTTTATATCGAGGATAATGGAATAAGCACGCTTGTGATTTTTTACATCCTGTCCCCGTGTGTATGCAGTTTTGTAAATGTCATTTGTTCCCACCAGCACACGATGGCCTACTCTTACGAAAAGCGGAACAGGATTTAATAGGCCCGCAAGATGTTCTGCATGTGTGTGTGTGTGTGTGTGTGTGTGTGTGTGTGTGTGTGTGTGTGTGTTGGGGGGTGGGGGTGTAGTTAGTATACTAGTAGGCTAGTGAATAGAAGGTGTATACTTTATTGATACACACGCTGACAAGTCAGTGGCTTTTGCATTGCAGTTTGGTTTGGTATGGCCTGGAGATTTTGATTGCCTCACAGGTCAGATGCATAATTTACTTTGGGGATTATTTTCAAGCATCTAGTAAAGATCCAGATATCCCCTCCTCCAAACAGACCCCTCCCCCCTCCCCACTCCCAATCACTGAAGAGTTTTTCGTATAGGTTGGCAGAATATTATTGCTGTTTGTTTGGTAATCTTAGAGCAGTCAAGTGCTGCAACAATGAGATTAGCTCAAATCTTGGAGGGAAAGATGTGCACAGTCTTTGAGGGAGGAGTTTGGGGTGTGGGTGCTAAGGGAAGTAAAGTTGACGAGTCAGTGATGCTGGAGTCCAGGCAACACTGCTGGATAAGATTTGTACATTTCTGTTTCTCCCAAACCTGAGTGATAGATTCTGAGAAACATGGTGTGTGTGTGTGTGTGTGTGTGTGTGTGTGTGTGTGTGTGTGTGTGTGTGTGTGTGTGTGCGCGCTTGTGTTATGCATGCACACACATATGCATGTGCATATTTTGTGTGTGTGTGTGCGTGTGTGTGTGTGTGTGTGCGTGCGCGCGCGCGCGTGTGTGCACACACATTCACATTTTACAACAGGAATAAAGAAGGGCTTATCAATGAATTTTATCATCATTATCAAAACAAACTTCAAGTAAAGGGTTAGCCTTAAGTACTACAAGTTACTACTACTAGTAAGGTAGATATGATATACATATTATCATAGATGTAAATGATATATTTTTTACTTTTCATCTTGTAAGTAAACCCTCTTCCCAGAGTGGAGTTGCTCACAGAGGATACAGTATTAACCAGCCGCCATGGCGCAGTGGTTAGCGCCTTGGATTCCGGACTGGAAGGTCGCGGGTTCGAATCCCATAAGTCATAGGGATTTTTTCGGGCTCCGGCCGGCTCCTACCCAGAGTGAGTGTGCTGTGGGCTCAGTGGGGAGACTGGGACCACACAGTCGAGCTTCATCCACTTTACGGATGCGAATTTGAGAGTGTTGCTCAAATTACCTGACCAACACTGCAGGTGTCTGTATCTCTCGGGCCTGGTTGACGCCGGGATATATTATGACAGTAAGCGTAGAGAACAACCCTGTCAAGTAGTCTCAAAGCGGATGCACCTCCACAGCAGCATCATTACATCATCCTCATCATCATTGATCATCATGCAATAATAAAAATTGCCTCTGATTCGGTGGCCTCCGTTGCTCTGGTCTCATGGTGACCTCAGATTCGATTTCCCCATACGCTTCTGTGCCTGTGGTGAATTTGTGTCAAAGCCTTTGGGGTTGGAGGTTCGCGGGGAGGCGGTCGTTGGAGGGACGTTGTGGTGGTCGCCACCTTGGGTGGGTGGCTCACTCAGTCTGGCTCTGCGACTGAGCTAATACTGTCGTTAGTAGGGGGCTTAGTAGGTGGTGTCCTGCGTATGTTAGCTCAGAACAGGCACCACTGAACACCACCAAAGTGACCCAGCAGAAGTGCAGGGCCCCTCTGGCTGGTGGCCCCGCGGCGGCCTAATATTGATGGGATCCCTGTGGACTCCCGACCCCGGGGGTGAGACACAACGAATCTGGGTATGGCTGTGGCGGGGAGACTGAAATGAGCGGCGTGGGAACAGCAGTACGGGAGCGTCACAGAAGACGAGGCAGCAAAAAAAAAAAAAAAAAAAAAAAGAAAAGAGGATACAGTATTAATTATGCATAGATCTATCTGCATCTTTCTGTGGAGGTAACTTTATGTCTATGTTCTAAAGTCTATATTCTGAGTGTGTCATGTGTGTATGTGCCTGAATGCAGCATGGCCTCATTAAGTGTGTCAAGTGTATGCCACCCAACAGTGTGATGTCATGGTGTATATCAGTTTCATTGTAGTGAACACAGGGTGGCATCATAATGTGTATGGTGCATGTGTCAGGTCCCAGCCTGCGTGTGGTGGGCACCATGTCAGTGGGCTATGACCACGTGGATTTGAACGCCTGCACCAAGAGGGCATCAGGGTGGGCTTCACACCAGACGTGTTGACCAATGCTGTTGCTGAGTTGACCATGGCGCTTCTGTTGGCCACGTCAAGACGGCTGAAAGAGGGTGAGTTGCTTTAACCCTTTTGCTGCTGTCATATTTTGCTCAGGCACATGCTGGACAGAACAGAGAGATTGTGTGTTTGATTGTCTGGTATATCACTTAAAGTGGGAAGACGTTAAACTGAAGACTACTATTACTACTACTACTACTACTACAGAGAGAGCGTTGTATCATTACCAACAGCGATCGTCAAATGAGCATTGCTGGTGACGGTTTCTATGACGAACACTGTTCATCAACAGTGCAGTAAAGAGATTAATTAAAGAGATGTTTGTGTAGAAAAAAAACTGATCTCTCTCTCTCTGTCTGTGTGTGTGTTTCGCTCTCTTTGTCTTTGTCTTTCTTTTTCTCTGTACCTGTCTCTATGTGTTCCCTTACCAGCCTAGGTCTGTAGTGGAGAGAGATTATTTAAACATAGGGTTTGAATATTCTGAGCGATGGTTTTTTTTTTGCACAGTTAGCAGATTTACATGATATACAACTATGGGTTTTAAGACACTTTTTTATCTCAAAATTTGGCTTGGCTTCGCTGAAATTCTTAAAATCTTTAATGTCATGAACAAGTTAAACCTGATGGAGCCCATCCTTCTTCATCTTGTAGATTGCATGCTTGGTATGCTCATGTCATCTTTACCTTGCACTGTAAAACAATCTGTGATCAAATCAGCTAAAATGAATACCTTTTTTCAGAATTATAATCATGATGATTGAGAGAATTTTTTAAAGATTTATTTTGTGACCAGGTAAAATATGAATACATAAATGTGCATTTAACTAAGCATTGTTTATAGCAGCTGTGGTGCCATTTTGATGAATTGCATTATTATCCTTTCCAGTGCTCCTTTTTATGTTCATAATTTTTTTTAATCCAAAAAAACAAAACCAGCAACCAACCAGAAGACTGGTTCTTCTAAAAAAAAAGGTATTTTGATTACTGCTACTGTTAATTCTCATGAATAGAATAGGGAGGAAAAGGACATCATATAAACATTCGTTTGCTGTTTGTGTGTGTTGTGACAGCAATACGCGCAGTGGGGGATGGAAGCTGGGGATCCTGGAAGCCCATGTGGCTGTGTGGCCCGGGGCTGGAGGGCTCCACTGTGGGCATCATTGGGCTGGGTCGCATTGGAATGGCGGTGGCCCGGTGCCTCAAACCCTTCGCTGTCAAACGCATCCTCTACACTGCCTCTGCCGAGAAAGCTCAGGCCAAAGAGATGGGTGCAAAGTTCCTTCCCCTGGACGATGTTCTGGCATCGGCGGACTTTGTCCTGGTGTGTGTGTCGTTGAAGCCGGAAACGACCGGCATGTTCAACAAGGATTTGTTCCGGAAGATGAAGAAGACGGCTGTGTTCATCAACGTCAGTCGCGGAGCGGTGGTGAACCAGGATGACCTTTACGAGGCCTTGACCTCTGGGCAGATTGCTGCTGCGGGGTTGGATGTCACCACCCCTGAACCCCTGCCCACCAACAGTCCTCTGCTGACCTTGGACAACTGTGTGGTGCTGCCTCATGTGGGGAGCGCCACCCATGCCGCCCGCTCGGCCATGGCAGAATTGACTGCTAGAAATATCCTGGCTGCTTTACGCAACCAGGCCATGCCCAATGAGCTCCACACCAGTTCGTGAAGACTTTTTGTCTAGGTAACTCCAGTTTTGGTTGAAGAAGTGTAAAAAGTAGTGTTTTTTTTTTTAAAATATGAAATATGTCAAGAAATGTTGAAGCAGAACTTTAAAAAGAGAGAGATTTTTGTGCCAGAATAGTACACTTGGACTTTAAGTGAATGAAAAAAAAGCAAACACAAATGAAACAAAATGAAATAACCCTTCCCCCCCCCCCACAAGAAGAAAACAAGATGAACACGAACACACACACACACACACACACACACACACACACACACACACACACACACACACACACACACACACACACACACACACACACAAGAGAGAGAGACCCAGAAAACCAACCAATCAAAACCAAACATTGGAAAGGGAGACAAGCTAGAAGATGAAGTAGAGTGTTGACTGATTTGCTAACACACTCTAGTCGACCTGCCTCTCTGACAGTTCAACAGTTTGTGTGTGTGATTTGTAACGCTTGAGTGCCATAACACTGTTGTTCAGATGTTGTTTTACATTCTGAAAATCAAGTACAGGTTCACAGATAGTGTTGTGCAAATGATTAAAACTTTTTGGGTAAAAAAAAAAAATTGTAGGGGGGGGGGGGGGGAGGGGGGGAACTCTGAAAAATACCCTTCGTAAAAATGTCCAGACTTTTCATTGTGAATATCTGTAAAAGATGAAGTAGAATTCAGATAATCTTCAAAATTTTCTTGTCTGAAAATTATCTCTCTCCACATTCATAGAGTATTGTAAATGTAAGGATGTATGATGATCATTTTTATATCTTGGGCATGAGGCCAAGTGTTGAAGCATATTCTTGTAGCCATGATTGTAACATCAAGTACATGACTTGTAATCAGTTGCAACCCCCCCCCCCCCCCCCCTTCTACATACTCCAGAGTTTTTCTTTATTCTGTGATTTCTTTACAGGAAGTGCATGATCAGTGCATTAAAATCCAGGGCATTGCAGTGATTTGGGGTCTGGGAATTCTCCAAAGGGAAAACTTTTTTTAACCCTAGGTAGTGTTGTGGCTGTTGGCTTGCAAGAGCAACTGTGTAAGGGGAAGCAACTGTGTAAGTTATTTCTCAGTAGAAGAGAGGAAACAATGCATGCTTGCTTGATGGACACTAGCTGAGTGATTAACCCATAGCTCATAGCTTGGTAGGGATTTTAACTTATAGGAAAACCCCATTTGCCAAGGAATTTTTCCATGAAATGGATGACTGTTCCAAAAAAGAAATCTTGTTAATTAGATTCTGAACTATTGTAAGTATATATTTTCTTAACGGAAAATGTTATGAGCAATAAAGATAAAAAAAATTTTTTTATGATTTAAGAAACTTATGATCTATACAAAGAAAGTACTTAGGCAAAGTCAGGACATGTGAGCGATGGATGTTCTTGAACGGCGTTTGAGTCAGCATGAGGGGCGTGGTGTATCTGCCGTCCCGGAGCGGCAAGTGTGGCAGGCTAAAGGCTAAGATTGTTTTTTTTTGTTGGTTTGTTTTTTCTGTTTCTTGGCTACAGCTGGAACTGAAGTACACCAATAGTGTTTTTGCATATGTGACAGTTTTTACCCACCATTCATGTAACCACTTTCCAACTGTGGAGATTTAAGACCATTTAATTTCAATCCTGTGGGTGCAAGTTGTGGGTTCCATTCTTACAATCTTGGTAGTGGTGTCTGTTGAATCAAGGGTGGGAATTTTGTTTCTTATCTCCCAGGTCAACTTACAATGCAGACCTGCCAGTGTCTTACCTCCCTTCATACACATACAGATGCATGCAGAAGATCAAGCATGCACATTTAAGATCCAGGAGTTCATGTTGGTGTTTGGTGGATTATGCCGGAACATGAACATACCCAGCATGCATCCCATACCTGAAAAGGATGGGTTCCACCAGGTTCAAATTTCCAAGAGACACTCTCTGAAAAATTCAGTGCTGTGCTCCAGGGGAAAAAATGCCCTTGAGGGGGTGTCTTGGTGGTGGGTTGAACCTGGGCGGTCAAATCAAGAGTGCAACACTCTAACCACTAGACCCGCCCCAACCCTTCTCCCGAGGAGTCTTACTGCCCCTTTTTTGTGTGTTCAGCTTTGAGAAGTGAATTTTGTGTTTGGTGATGAGGTGCAGAGTGGCTGTGCTGTGTGAGTCTTTGATCTTGAGATCCCTCCATTTTGCAGATGGATCTGCAGTGGTAGTTTGATTTCAGTGGTGTATGATTTCCAGTTGCGTATGTTTGTATTTGGGGTTTGTTGTGTGGGAAGGGGTTTCATGGGTGATTCCTCAAGGATTATGATGGTCGTATACTTCACAATTTTATGTGTTTTCAGATTTTTTTGTTGGGGTTTGAGTTTCAATTCTCAAATAAAATAGTGCAAATTCAAACAAGGTTTTTTGTTGTTGTTTGTTTTGCTGTTGGCATAGTGGTGGTATTTTTTTTTTTTTTTTATTTTTCTTTTTAAAAATTTTAGGCTTGTTATTCAGTGTTATGTCTTCTAGCATAGGTCATTGAAGCTGTAAGCCTTTTTTTGACCTCCTGATCTATCCTATCCCCTCTCTCTCAAGCATTGAGTACAATTTTTCATGCTTTAAAAATTCATCTTATCATTATCAGTTTTCAGCATTCCCATCCTTGTTGCTTTATAAGGTTAAAAAAAGGTTCATAAGTCGTTTGTCCCGAGCTCCATAAGGCTCATCAGGCCGGTGCTTATCCCGGTTTCTGTGGTGTTAAGCGACTGAGAGTCATAGACTCCCCCCCTGGATAGGATGCCAGTCTATCGCAGGGTTAACCCCCAACACAGGTTGGTACCCCTTTTACACCTGGGTGGGGTGAGAAAATAGCCGTAAAGTGCCTTTTCCAAGGGCACAATGCCATAGCCGAAAGCTGGGATCAAACCCGCAACCTTTAGATTATGAGTCCAAACGCCTAACCACTAGACTACAGTGGTGGCAGCTATTTCTTATATACTGTGAATTAACCTTTGCTTAATACTTGCACAATGATCTTTAATTCATCACGAATTGTCACATGTCACGCTTCATTGTAATGCAGTTGATTAATTGTAAACATCAGTTTATTCTCCTTCAGCTGATAGGACACTGTTGAGTGGTTAAGACCATTTGACTTCAGTCCTGTGAGTCCATGAAGTCCTTGGTTTGAATCTTGCCGGTAGCTACTGGTGAATTAACCCTCTTGCATTCGGATTCTCTGAACACAAACTGCCCCTAGATTTCACATTCCATCATGAAATCAGGTCAGGCACACATGCTCACTGCCTTTTCCTCCTAAGTACATACCAGCAGCTATGATTACTTCCAGACACTCACAGGGATTTCTCCTTCAGCCTGATAGAGCTTTGACATGTGGTAGCAATTAGTGAGGAAAATCTTCGGTGTAAATCCTGGCAAATCCTGGTTCGGGACTTGGTGGGGAAATTTAAATTCAAACCCGACAAATCCGGATTCGGGACTAAGAGGATTAAAGGTTTGGATTTTGATGATCTCCCAGGTTAACTGCCAGTACCTTAATTCCCTTCATGTATAAATACACATGCAGAAGATCAAATATGCACATTAAAGGTCCTGTAAATGATTTATTTCATGTCAAGTGTTCCGTGGGTTACAGAAACATGAACATACCCAGCATGCATCCTGTATGAGCTGCTCTGAAGTTGGAATGTGTGTTGGCTGGGGCCAGTGGGCAGACTTTCTGCAGAGTAACAAGCACAGGAGTAACACCAGGCATTATACCCACACCCTACCAGGTAAGGGATTGTAGAGAAGTGAAGAGATACTCCTACAGTAAAACACACACACACACACACACACACACACACACACACACACACACACACACACACACACCACACACCACACACACACACACACACACACACACTGACACACACACACACAAGCACACACAGACACACACACAGAAAAGGTAACAGCAGACTGTTTTCACTAATTAGAACTTTAAACATAGCCAAAGCAAAAGTCTTTATGTTTCAGTGATACAATTGACCTAGCTCGCTTTGCAAAGTCTATGTTGAATCTTAAACTAACTTCTTCGTGAAAAATTTCGTATGATAAATCCAAAACATACTTTGCAGCACAAGTTCCTGTAATCTATTTGTGAAGGACATTGTACTGAAGAACAACAAAACACAACACACACACACACACATTCACTATACACACATACGCATACAAACAACCCAAAACACCACACCACACACACAAAGAACACACCAAAGACACACATACACACACACACACACACAAGCACACAAGCACACACACACACACAAGCACACACACACACACACACACAAGCACACACACACACACACACACACACACACACACAGATCACTCATACAGTAAGGCCACTGAAGCAGAGATGAACAAACCACACACACACACCAAATAATCCAGTTGGAAAAAAAAGAAGAAATCTTTAATTGTTTTTTACCTATTGTCGTGATGATCAACAAAAAAGCACATACAACATTGCATTTTTTTTGATAAATATTGCATTTGTAAAGAAATGCTCCAAACACTCACACGATGCACCAAAATGAAGGAAGCCAATGACAACATGTAATAGTAATAACATTGTCGAGATGCAACAACTAACCTGCCAGCACAGATATAAAAAAAAAAGGGAGATATTTACATCTGCACTGGTTTCCAAAAAAACAAGGGTGAATTTGTGGGTATCTAAAGCAAAGGGAAAAAAAAAAGAAAATTAAACCAGTATACAATTAACGTGACACATAATGAGTGGAGAGAAGTAGTGGTGTTGAACCCATCAGATGGGAGTCTCTCATTTGGGTAGATTTATTCCAAAAAATTCGCCAACTTGTTGTTAATAATTAAGTACAGTAATTTCAAGGCATTTCTTATGGGGAAAAAAAGAAAAAAAAAAAAAAATGTGGTGGGAGGGGAGGGTGGGGGGGGGGAATTTATGTCTTTAGTTTTAGAAGTGATGATATGAGCATCACTATTTGTGGTGTGTTGTGTGTGTGTGTGTGTGTGTGTGGGTGAGAGAGAGAGAGAGAGAGAGAGAGAGAGAAGAGAGAGATGAGAGAGAGAGAGAGAGAGAGAGAGAGAGAGAGAGAGAAGAGAGAGAGAAAGAGAGAGAGAGAGAGAGAGAGGAGAGAGAGAGAGAGAGAGAAGAGAACTAAACCAGTGAAGGGGGGTGGGGAATATACAAGTAGTTAAGTGGGGGGGGGAGGGGGATGAGAGAGAGGAGGAGGAGAGAGAGGGAGGAGGAGGGAGAGGAGGAGAGATAAAATAACAGTGAAGGGGGTGGGGAATATACAAGTAGTTATAGTGGGGGGGGGGGGGGGGGGGGGATCCCTAGGATTACAAGGAATCGAACATGTTTTGCCATTCACTCTTATCATTAAATATTTGCCTGTTTATTCCGTCTTTCACCTTCACCTCCTCAAAAAAGAAAAGCTGGGAAAAAAAACAAATTAAAAAGAAAAACAAGACTTGATTTCCTTCTATATTTAATCTTTGCCATTTTTTTTTTATTTGGGGGGTGGGGGGTGCATGTTGATGCCATTTTAATTCTGAGTTGACACAACTCTGGATTTCATTTTCTTGTGACTTATCTGTCTTGCTCCCTAAATACAGAAACTTCTGAAAAAGATTGAAAGTTGAGATATTTCGAACCACCACTAATTGATTTTAGAGGACATTTAGTCTGACTTCACAAAGTAATCAACATTTAAAGACACCTCAAAGTGAGATTCAGTTAGAATATTTTTACATGCTGTTGCTTCCTTTTTATTCATTTTAGTCTGCCTGAGTTGAGGACTGAATCTATGAAAGTTATGTCATAAATTTGTTAACCACCAAAAACAAAAAAGCAAAAGAACCCAAAAGCCTTTGCCCAAAACCACCAAATCATAAGTGTTTCACTGTAAGTAGGGAGCTGAAGGAGAATGCTTCAGTTATCATAAGGTTGTATGAAAAGTACTCATCCAGGAGTACTCATCCAGGAGTACTCACTTATCCAGAAGCCAAATCTCCAGTAAGATTCGACAGAAGGAATGATCCTCACTCTAAAACGCTTGAAAAGCTATCATCCAAAGATGTTCTCTTTAATGATCGTTATGGGGTTTTCTGTTAAAAAAAAAAAAAAATTAACCAGTTTTTCAATGATGAAGGAGGTGTAGTAGTTACCTGTTTTCCTCCACTACCTCATATTTTTTTTTCCAATTTATCTGTGATATTATGGTTGAACTGGTTGTCAAGTCCTCAGGGGTGCCCCCACAGTCTCCAGACTAAGGGATAGGTAGATATATAAATTATGATTTAGAAACTAAAATGCCTCTGAGTTTCTCTTCTGGCGTTTCTGTGGGGGCGGGATAGTGACAGAAGCAAAGCAAGAGAGAGCTGTTTGGCCATGTTGATATATCATCAGGTGTGCTTGCTCTCTGCAGAGTCAGGAGTAGACAACTGCTCCAGCCTGCTAAGCATGAGGTCAGCGGCCATTTTATCATTTATCTTTATCTTAATTCTGCTTACTTACCCCCAAAATTATTTTAAAAATTTTTGCTGCCTCACCTTATTTTTGTTTGTTTGTTTATTCATTTATTTTTTCTGCCTCATCTTTTGTGAAATTTCTGCTCCGTTGTTCTTCGTTTAATGACTCGTTCATTTTTTTGGTGCCTCATCTTTTGTGAAGTTTCTGTCCTGTTGGCCACACACTGTTCATTCCAACCCTACACTATGACCATACCCAGGCATGCCATGTCACATCTTCGGGGTCAGAGGTCTACAGGGAGCTTTTCTATGTCCAGCCATTGTGGGACCACTAGCCAGAGGGGCCCTGCACTGCTTCTGGGTCACACATGGGGGGGGGGGGGGGGGGGGGGGAGGAGGGAGGAGGAAGGGGATCCTGCCAACTTGACGCCAGCTGTGTGTACCTGTTCCTTTTTTGTTGTTGTTGATATTTTTAAATTATTTGTCACTCCTGTAGAATGAGCAGAGGAAAACTTTTTTTTTTTTGGGGGGGGGGGGGGGGGGGGGGGGAGGGGGATTTTGGAAGAAAAAAAAATCATTCAGGAAACAGGAAAATTATTGTCTAGGTCAAAGTGATGGTTTCATTAATCAGTAAAATTACTGGGTTGTTTTTATTTTAAATCAGAAAAGGGGGAAGCTTTTTAAAAGTATTTTTTAAAGGATGATCAAGAGTAAGGAGGGAGGAATTATCATTCATGAGTAGGGTAAGGGATATAAGGTCAGTCAGTCTAAATATAGAAAAAAATCGAAATCAAATCCACAGCCTCAGTAATCATGGTTAAATTAGGGAATAAAAAATTCTTGTGTTCTACTTCAGCACACTACTTCTTGTGTAAGAAAATGGTGAACAAGAAGATGAAATGCCAAAGTTGTAGTGTAGAAAATCATTACTTTGAATTGGAGAATATTCCCACTAATTCCAGACAAAAATGTTTTTCCATTTCACTGAAGATTAGTATGCCAAACATTGATGTGAAATAAAATTTTCCTCCATAACTTTACAGCATTTCACATAACAGGAACAAAGTAGTAAAGCTAACATGAGACCATATTCAACACTCCATCAGTAATACTGCATGCCATCACATAGGGAAAGAAGTAAAGGGATCTTTGCATGCAAAGAGGTTACCTTGAATTTTCAGTGCACTCACAAATGATAGATGGCAAACAAAATCTCACACACTTGAACTAAGGGCAAAGCATTTTTCTTCGGGTTACACAATATTTTCTTCATGGCTAAAACTTGTGTTCACAATTTAGACACTTCCAAATCTTGTGCTCTCTTCAAAGGCCTGACATCTTTCTGCTTCGAAAGATTTAGCTTTCCCACTTGAGTTGATAAAGAAACAACATAAAAAAAAAACAAAAAACCATGCGAACAAAATGATTTATCAGGCTTGTAGGCAGGAACAAAAAATAAAACTATAACAGAAAATGGTTTAGTAACGTTGCACATGTCCACAAAAATGGCTAGGTTCGAACGTGAACACAGGACTCTTCTCTCTTAGCACCAGCAGCAGACAGGAAAAAAAAAAAAAAGAGAGACTTGAACATTGCATGAATGGTCCGTGAGGCCACGACATCAAGACTGCACCACTGCCACCAGCCCACAGGAAGATGATACAGACAGCTATGTACAGAGGTTCGAACCACAACATGGCATCAACTCAGACACAGAGACAGAGAGAGAGAGAGAGAGAGAGAGAGAGAGAGAGACACACACACACACACACACAGCACACCATCTCTGTTCATATATTATATGTGTGTGGCATGTTGCAATAGAATCATGGTCATTCAACTACAATATGTTCACTATGACCAAAACGGCAAAGGACTGGGAGTGAAGGGTTGTAGCGAGGTGACAGTAGTAGTGTAGCCTCAGTGTGCACTGTGCTTGCTATGTGGAAAGAGAGAGCAGGCTCTTCTTGTTACACTGCTCTATTGGTCCTTGACTGGGTTTACAGCACCTCTGTCAAAAGCAGTTGTTTCTGTATGTAAGCATGAATATCAAACAGCAAACTTTAAAGGCGAGATTATTCAGGACAATTGCCACCACAATAGACCGCAGTAGCCTACACCTGGATGCATACACAGTGGCATATTGGGATGCTTTGTCAGCCATGTTTGACCCACAATATCTTTTCATGTCTTCATTAAAAACACAGGCGGTGTTTTCCATTGTTCCAACTACACAGGAAAATGACTGAGTTGTAATCTGTTATTACCATGACAATATGACAGTTTTCACAAAACCTGGAAACAAACATATTATTGTTATACTCAAAAGTAATCACTGGTCTATTCTCCGTTATCTTATCCGGCACCATTATCTCTTCGTGTTCATGATTGCCCAGTACAGTGAACAAAGTTACATTACAACTTCTATTTTGTCTGGATTTAGTCATGTTTATAGCTTCTTGTGACCACAAAAATGTCATTGATGAGAAAGTAAAACAACAAAACATGACCAAACTCCTTCCCCTTCACATACAAAAAAACATATCAAGCAAAATCACTCAAAATTCAGGTATTCAAATTTAACAGAAATAAAATTCTATTCTGTTATAGTACTTAATTCTAAAAATCCGTCATAAAAATCTAAGATGATATAAAGGATGAATACAATAGTAAAAAATGTGTCATCAACTTTACTTTCCCTATCACCCTCCTAAAAACAACAACAAACAAAAACAAAACGGTAATAAAACAACCAAAAACATAACCTGTGCACAGACAACTCATTGAAGAAAAAAAGGATGATTAAAAGAAAAAAAAATGACATGCCAACAAATTACCCACATGATAGTGAGCGAGCCATCATATCATTTGACCACATGAAAAGTTTGTTTGGCTACAGTAATCCATTCCAGCAGAAGAATTCCTACTTGTAATGCTTATCAGTCTGTTAGATTAGCTTAGTAGCATTGCTCCTTACAAATATTGGTCCAATGAGGTCTCCTAGAGTTTAAGCTGTTGGGGACTATGCATGTGCGCGCGTACACACACCACACACACAATCACACACACACACACACCAGATTAACAGTTGGACTTTAATCTCCAAAGAAAGCAGTGATTTGCAAGTATGTTACTTCAATTTTTAGAAGCGAGGAAAACGGGTCACCAGTGTTACTGTTAGCTAAAAACATAATATAAATAAAAAGAAAAAAAAAGTGGACAAAGAAGCTATGTGTGCAATGGTCCTTTATACTCTTGCAGTCCTTATCACAGCACTCAGACAGCGAGCTAGTGGTCACAACAGGAGCAGACCTGTGCAAGTGATGGTACTTTTCCATCACATGCTAACGCCATAGTCATGCAAGAAAGGCTGTAAGAATTGGTGGGGATTCCTTTCCTACAGCAGTACAATCATCTTCCAGCACTGTTTTGGGATGCTGGCGCCACTTCCATTCACACTGACCCACTTTGGGGCTAAACTAGCACACAGAATTTGAAATGTAAGCAAGGTTGTGCCTTAGAGAATCTAGATGCAAGAGGGTTAAAGAAACTATCTGTCTAGTCCACAGCAAAAGGGTTAAACCATCAGACTAGTGTGGACTGTTGTAAGTGATTTGCTCATGGCATCAAAAGCATCAGGCATTCAAGTCTGGTGTTGTTGTTGTCCATGAAGCGTTTAGTCTAGCATGGATCCTTAAAACCTAGTTCATCATAAGAAGCTTTAGCATAACAGTCTGAAGTTCAGTGGCACAAAGATACAAAACTTTGGCTGAAAACAACCCAAGGACAGCCCAATAGCAGTTTATATTCTTTCTTCCTTGCTGTTATTCTGACATTATCTTGCCCCCCTTTCCATTTAAGCAAGGTGGTGAAATGTTCTGGGTGTAGAAGCGAATGTATTTTCAATGCACAGCAGAGGTATACTTGTAACTGTGGAGAATATGCTAAACAGAACATTCCTTTAACAATGTGAATAATAGCAGCAATATTCTTTCATTAAAACTGATTCATTTCATTCACTTTTCTAGAAAGCATTGGCCGTTGCTGATGTACAACAAAGGTTTTAGATTTTGTTTGGCAATTAAACCAGTCAGTATACCATGTGTACCTTTTTTTTTTTTATTGCAACAAGGAACAGTCATGGGCTCCTAACACAAAAAATAGAATACTAAGGACTCTGTAACAATATCATGTTTTGAAAAAATAACAACAACAATGAAATTAAATTAAACAAAATAAAAAAAGAGGGAGGGGATGGAATTGAACCCAATAAAGAACACATACACATAGGTTTTGTTGGTGTTTCCCCCCCCCCCCCAACCCAGGATGGGTTTTTGCCCCCCCCCCCCCAATAATTTTCCAACATAGGCAAACACCCTGTAAACACCATCACTTCTGAATAGGTTGAGCATTTTTGCTATGATAATATTCCATACACCATAGACATATTTTCAAAGCATTTCAATTTTGATAAAGTGGAGGGGGGGGGGGGGGGGGGGGGGGGGTGGTGGAAGAAGAAGAATGCAAAGACATATTTTCGAACAATTTGTTCAGAAAGATAATCAAAGTGTCTATCACTTTACTTTTGTTTATTCATTCATAGTGCATTCATCAAGCACAGGAAATTTCACAGCTATAATAAGAAATGTAGCCATACTCAAATTATATAAAAAAAGTAAGAAACAAACAGATTTTCTATTCTGAATGAGACACAGCTTCAGCCTTGTGAGAAAGAAAAATCAGTTTATTGATACTTGAATGTGCCATATACGTTTATTACATGTTTTGATTGTGCATCCCATTTGTCATTTAGTCTGTTTCGTCCATACTTTGTTCATGTCCTCAGCTGCTGATACTCAATAATTATGATTTAATCTACACTTTATTTCAATAAAGATGGCATCCACACAGGAACAGAGAGGAAAAAACAGTTACATTGATGGAAAAATGTGAACTAAAAATGCTTTTTAAAAATTTTGCCTAGTCATTTCTTCTATGCGTGTGGGTTTATGGTGGCAAATTGTTTGTAATGTACAAAGTAACAAAGGTCCCAGTTTTTCAGCAAAAACTTTATATTAAGAAAAAGAGCAAGTTTTGTCAAGCAAACACACACACACATGCACACATACGCACGCACACGCGCGCGCACGCACGCACGCACGCACCACCACACACACACACACACACACACACACACACACACACACACACACACACACACACACACACACACACTTGTTATCCATAGTTTAATTGTTAGCTGTCATGCACATAAAAACTTACTCATTTATTATCACTCAGCAGTTTTGAAATTCTGCCCTCTTGCACATTCTTGCACACATTCATTTTCACCTTCACTCTGGTAATTCCAGTCTCTGACTCTCAGGTGGGATAGTTTTAGTGGTCCCAGTTTCCAAAGTCTTTTTGGTTCTACCAGATTTGTCTTTGGAGCTTTTTGTTTCAATTGTTGTTGTTGCTTCGATTTTACGTCTGTTCACTCAAAGTGACATTAGACGATGGGAAGGGAAGGGGAGGGTCTAGTATGTTGATGGATGTGTGCAGTAAAATGGGTGTCTTTTTCTTAATACTATATACAGTACATAAATTTGGGCTAAACAGTGATAACAACAAGTAAATACATAACAATTGTTAGTATGACTTAAAACTATAACAAATTTCCTAAAGAACTATTCATTAAAGATTTTGTTATACGAAATGCCAAATTCAGATATTTAAAAAAAATCTTATCCAAGGATTTTTCCAAGAAAGAGGGTAAGAATGGTTTTAGTCTCTTACATTAAAAAATTATGTGACTGTTTGTAATTTTCTCACCGCACAAACATACTGTGGAAACTATCTGAGTAATGTAGAGAATGAATGTCAATATAGACAGTGATAGTCAGTGATAGTCCAAAGTAATAGAATCACACTTACCTAGTACATTTTCATAAAACTGGATAGACAACACGCTGTGTTGTAAAATCCTTTTTAAAGCTTCATGATTTGGCAAAAAGTATTCTGCTTATCCAAATATTTTGATTCTTTCTTTGTTCTTTTACGTTCTAAAAAATGATATCAGAATTAAGGGCAGAAGTCAGACAGACGACAGAAACTAATCTCCTCACCTATGTTGCTTTTTAGGGGTTATATTTATAAAATATAAAGCTAAAGGAATCAAGAAAGACCTGTGTTAAAAAAGATGAAAAATTGGCAAAAAAAGTTTTTTTTTTTTTGAGAGATGAACTTCAAAGACTATACAGATTCAACCACCTTTAGGAGTAATTGCAGCAACATGGTTGTGATTTGTTCACACTTGCCATTAATCTCATTCCTCGTTCAAAAGTATCCTTGTTTCTTGTTGACCGTATTCTGCTTTCTTTGTAATCACTAGGATTTATACTTTTGACATTTTGCAACAAAATATTAAAAAAGTGCTTTGATTTTAGACAGGCAGATCAGCAGTGAGGAGTAGGTCAGAAGGATCTGGGGATGATGGTGATAAATAAACGTGTGTGTGCTGCAATTTGGTGTGGAGATAGATCACCCATCCATCTGTCTGACTTAAGTGTAGCCAAGAAGCTTCTGCTCATCACTAATGTGGGTTTGCTTTTATTGGAATGCAGATCCATACAGAGATGGGGTTCTGCTAAAACCCTTCAACTGAAACATAGCGTTGGTTAGTCTCACCCCACAATCCTTAAAATTTTGCTGTTGCATACTCAAAGCATGTGTTCAGATAAGAAGTGAAAAAAAGAAGAAAAAAGAGCAAATGAAAATCAAGCAACCTTCTGTTCCTATCATGGTGTAGAAAATTGACAACAGAAATGGGAAGTGACAAAAGCAAATTGTCCTTGAATATCAATATGGATGTCCAGTGAAAACGACATTTGAAAGAGACAACAACAACAACAAAACCATGAGAGGGAAAAGACTGTGTATCAAAGTTGCCCTCATACTTAGAAAAGATTGCTTATTTTGTCAAAGATCAAATCTACAGATTGTCTGTTTTATCAAGAGTATGGCTACAATGATGTGCTCTCTTACTTCTTAAAGTTATGATAAAACATGCAAGTACACAGCTTGATATATATATGTATGTATTTTTTTACAAACAGTGCTTATAATTATGATAAAAAATCTGTCCCAACAATGTAAGAATGAATGGAAAAAAAAAAGAAAAGTAAAGCAAACAGAAATAAAGCAGTAATCTTTTTTTTAATGTCCTTTTTTTTTTTTTAAACAAAAGCAAATATCCATTTACACCCCACTCCCCCCAAAAAGCACCTGTGTACACATTTTCTAATTGTAAACAATTGAATGAAAATCTCTCTCTCTCTCTCTCTCTCTCTCTCTCTCTCTCTCTCTCTCTCTCTCTCTCTCTCTCTCTCTCTCTCTCTTACTTTAATAGAAATTAGAAGGCTTGAAAGGGATGAAAGTAAAGAAACAAATCTTGTAAAACCACTTCAACCACAAAAAAAAGAGAAGATTTTATTCCATCAAGAGAGCGTTCTGATAAATTCTTCTTCTTTCTTACCAGAAGAGGTGGGAGGACTGAATACAGTCTGTGTCTATATCTATATCATAGTCTGGAGCATGAAGGAGACCACTCATAAAATCAGTAATATGAAACATAGTGTCAAATGACCCAAAACAAAAGGAGCTGATCATTGTTTCAACACAGTTGGGATGAGAAAAGTTACCATTAAACCTTCAAAACAAATGATTTGATGGCATGATTAAGCATTTTACCTGAAGAACAAAATTAATGATAAGGCCAAATATAATGAATTATTTAGGAGGAAAAAATCATACTCCTTTCACTTGACAATAGCAGTGAAAAGTCACCGAGAAATGATGAACCTTAAAAAAAAAAAGCTAATATGCTGGGAGTAATCTGACAGCTGAACACAAATTTTTTGTCGAGAATGATTTGATAAAAAGTAATAAATAGTAAGAGAGGGATATCGCCATGTGTAAAAAAAAAAAAGAAGAGAATATGCCACGATAAATTGATACAGTTAATACCCGCATTGGCATGCAGCATTCTTCTTTGATTGCCAGCCATTTTGCTTTAGAATTCCCAGATGCTAGCCATTTTTTGTATAAATGCATGAAAAAAAAGATAAACATACGAGTGAAGATCTTTATGTATGGCAAATGGAACCCCTAGCATTGGCATTAACTGGTATAGTTTTATGTCATCAAACAGGAGTGACAAGAGTATTTTGACATTCCTGAACATTACGTTTCTATGATGTTAGTGGCAGCTTTTCATATGGCAGGAATGCAGCATCAACATTGTAGGGGTTCAGCTGCAGAATTGATGCCACTGGACAGCTGAACGTGAGCAGGAATTATCATCAGTGTTTTAAGCCAGGCGCTTCAGCTTTTACTGTGAATGAATCCTGACCTAATACTGATGCTTTGATGTCAGTTTGCCAGGTTTTAAAAAACAAAATCCACACTAAATGGGACTGAATAGAAAAGGTATAACTGTCACCAAAAAGTCTGCCCTTACCGAATTATGCATGGACAAAATAATACAAATTCCAAACCAAGTTGCAAGAATGAACCAAAATAATGCTACAACAAGAATGACCGATTCTGTTTGGCAGAAGAAGCAAGTAGTACATTAATATCAGAATGGTTCACATTACATGAGCTCAACTGCCTCTTTCTGACATTGCGGTTCCAGCACAGAACTGTTCAGCTCAATACGCACAAAGTTGTTTTTTTTTAACAACATTTATGTGTTTGTTATCTCAAATTTGTCACTATGGTGAAGAAAAGATGGAAGATGATAGCCAATGTTAAACTATCTCTTATCACATCTCTCAAAACCGTCCTGGACCTGCACTCTTGCCAGGCCTGTGTGTTTAAAACATATTGGAATCAGCCTGATTTTCAAAATGACCATTCAGGAAATCACAGTCATCACAAATCATACAGTTGATCAAAAATTAATAGGTTCAGTTGCTGGCTGGTGATGGGTATTGGAGAACAGATGCATACAGCAGGATCACTGCTACTTTGCAGACACCAGCTGAAGTCTGACTTCTTGATTTTGCTAGCTTTAGGCTGTGGTGATGCCTCTGCTATTGCCTCCTGTTTACTCTGTGTGAAGGATATTCTGTGCACAATAAGACACTACTGTGGACTTCCGGGTCTACTGACACATTTATTCCATGAGGCAATTTACTCCAATAGGAAAAAGTGTTTAGAAACAGATCAAACTGAGAGGTGATGAAAACAGCAGTGTGTCAATGTTAAGTTGTTTTTATTTTCTGATTTTTGCGTACGGGAAAAAAATAGACTTAGTGCATAGATAGTGAAGGGATTTTTGTGCTAGAGTGAAAAAAAGATCAGATGAAACAGTTTGTCAGGAAAAGTGTTCAGATACAATAAAACTGATTGGCAAGGTAAATTTCAGTATGTCATAATTCATTTGATTTCATCTTCTGAATATAGCTGGCTCAAAGGAGATTTACAGTTGAAGTTAGTTTGTACCAGTTAATGAGATTTTTGGTTTGGGATAGCAAAAAAAAAGATAAAGTATTTATGTTTTCCCATGTGGTACTTGGCTTTAGCAGCGTTTTAGGCAAGAGTCTGCACACAAACTGCTTAGCTTTATCATTAAAGTAGAAAAACCTGTTAAATAGCAGATCCATCCATTTTTTTCTGTTTGTTTTTACCCAGGTTTTTCCTTCTGTGGATGTGTAGTATTGAGGTGTGGTTAGGGTACTGGCTGTGCGATAAGATGGCAACATGTTTGATGCAACCTTTCCTTTCAATGCTATCTTTATTACTTGACTGTGGGTCCTCTGTTAAACTTGTCCTTAGGTGACTTAGAGGAAAGCTAAGTACACAGGGTACCTTGTTGTCTTGTTGCTTTTCATATAGGCATAAAGCCAGATAAATGTCTACCTTAGCATAACTTTCTTAAACAAGTTCTAGAGTGGGTATTGTTCATTGCATCTTTGTGCTTTTCTGTCACTTTCTTTAGAAGAAGCTGGGAAACCCACCACAGGATTCTCATGCTTTGTCAATACTTTTTTAATACAGTGGGTAGCTTTTCCTGATTTTTGTTTGTTTTTCTATTACTTTTTCTATAGCAAAATAGCACAGTGGGTATCCTTTTCTGGATTTCCCTTCCTCTTTTTGTTTTTCCTGATGAGCTGTCATGGTAACATCCCTTCCCCACTGCTGCGAGCTCCACAAATGCTTACATTCCTTAATGACATGCTTTTTTTTTTGAGCTTTTTGATTTTATTTTACACCCTTTAAAAATTCACAATAGCCTATTGATATACATCAACAGATAGAGGAAAATGCAAACTTTGCAAAGAGCATTTTATTAAATGGCTTTTGGATACTTTAAGGAGGCTGTCGAGGTGGAAACAACATACCAAAAATGTGGGTAGAATACCTAACTCTGATTGGATAGCAATGTTCACAATGGAGGAGGAAGTTGTGTGGAAAGAGGTAGAGAAAAATGTAGGCACACACACACACACACACACACTGATACAGTTCTCTTCCCCTTCCCACACTCACATACAGAAACACACATAATTATGTAAGCCCACAACAAACAAACAAAAATATGTTGGCAAGCAGGAAATTCCACAGCTCCTATCTCAGAAGGGTCTGTTAATCAAACTACTGTCAGGTCAGTTAGTGTACTACTATCAGCACAAACAAGCCAACTCTTTCCAATAGCTAAGGCCCTAAACTAAGTATTTAAGGTGGCTGCAACCCTTAGACTGTAAACAGTAGAAGAGGGGATTTAAAAAAAAAATTATATGTACTCTGTCATTGTCACATTATGCCTACAAGCTACTCCAGCCACACTGTTACCAGTGCATGGTGCGTTTGCATCTAGAACATTTTTTTTAAAAAGTAACTAATGCACAATGCTTCAGCAAAAAGTCAAGAGTGGATACTCTTAACTGAATGTCCATTATTGCTGCTAAGTTTGGAGAAAAAAAGTAGATAGCTCTTTCCTAGATTTCTGTTCCTTTTTTTCTTCTTCTCCAAACAGTAGAGTCCTTCATTCCCAGTTTGATGGGAAAATTGAACTGAATGTCAAGTCCTTTGGAGAAGACTTTAAACAAGTTGGACCTCTGTAATTAACAATCTTGAGCACATCAAAAGATTACATCACAGTTGAAAATTGGAAAGAGCAGGTAGGTACCCCCCAACTTTCATAGCAAAATTTGAAGGTTTAATTCTGAACTGTATGATCAAAGTATAGTGTGGCTACATTAATAAGGGGGGGGGGGGGGGGGGAGGATTAGTTGCATATATGAAAAAAATCTCACCATTGGTGAACCTTGGAGCTCCAGCAGAGGAAAAAACAAACAAAAATAGTTGAGAGCCCTGGATTTCTATGCTTTACTGGGTTTTTGTTTGTTTTCAAGTTTGTTTTTAGGTAAAGTAGATATCCACTTCTGGTTTTTTTTTGGGGGGGGGATTACCATTGCTCCTTTTTTATTTAGAAATTGTTGAGTATGTACTCTTTCCTGGAATTCCATAATTCACCATTACTTTTTAAAACAATAAAAACTTAAGGAACCCTTTCCTGGATTAAAACGCAAAAGTGATTGCAGTAAACAGTGATAAACAATGAAATCATTCTGTGAACACCCGTGAGCTAGGAGCATGAAGAAGAGGTTGAGTGTGAGTGGGTGTTGAAAGTGATTCAGCACGGCTTATTTAAAGAGATCTATACAGTGGAGTTTAATCTGTTGAGAGTTAACAATGCATGATCTAAGTGGGGGTAAAGTTTCTTATCAGGTTCAAAGACAAAATCACTTGTGGCAAAAGTGGGGTGAGAGAGAGGAGAGAGAGAGAGAGAGAGAGAGAGAGAGAGAGAGAGAGAGAGAGAGAGAGAGAGAGAGAGAGAGAGAGAGAGAGAGTGTGTGTGTGTGTGTGTGTGTGTGTGCGTGGGCGTGTGCGCACATGCCTGCATGCGTGCCTGCGTGTGTGTGTGTGTGTGTGTGTGTGTGTGTGCCTGTGTGTGAAACTTCTTGTTTTATCTTGACCTCATGATCTTTTTTAGCATCAGTGATCCCTACACCACCCTCAACTCTGGGGAAAAGAGAATTTTAAAACTCATTGAAAAAAATAAACTTAAATGAGCTAGTTGTAAAGTCCAAGGGGGGAGGGGAGGGATGACAAACAAGTCTCATTAAATATCACTGTACAAGTCATATTCTGACTAGATTAGAGAAAAGAAATCCTGCACTTACCTGTAGATGGAATCATGTTGAAATGTTACCTGCTAATGCATGATCTTCATTGTGTATATTTATTGGTCACAGAAGCAAGAAAAGAATCAAGCTGTGAAAACTTCAGCCTACTTTTCCTTATCAAGGAGTACTAAAGGAAGAAGAGTGTGCTGCGGAATCCAATAATTTTAACAGAAATAAGAATTAAATCTTATTTTCTAGTCATCTCAGTTGAAGTAAATTGGAGCTAAAACAGGGAAAACATAAATCTGCAGAGATGGTTTTACTACTGCTTTTATCTTTCACAGTCGAAGTCACATGAACAAAGTTGTGTAAGCAATAAATGGTCACTGTACATTTTATTGGTTGAAAAACAAAATACAATAAAGTCATTCAGCAATGTCACATCAAAAACAATTTCAACATTTGATCTACAATGGCAAGTTTCTTTCAGGTAAACATAGTTTTGATTTTAAAAAAAAGAGTATTTAACAAAAAGGAGAAAAACATTTCGTCAGACATCAGCAAGGGAGCTGTTCATGGTCACAGGACATAAATGATAAAAATTCATTACCTGATCCTCAGACAAGGTTAGGAAATCTGTTGATGTAATTGTAAGTGAAACCTTTCAGCAATAAATTGCCCACATCTTGTATTTTTAACGATGCGCACTGACAGAAATTGTTAAGCTCACAAGTCTTAATGCATAGTAACAAGCATGACAGAATCTTTAAAAAAAAATTAAGTACCATTCTGTGTTCATAAAAGATAACTCCCAATTAAAAAAAAAATTGTTAAGTATTGTTTTGTGTGAGATTTTTATGGCAGCGACTGTTTTTGCCCATCTTGACTAGGTAGCCGATTTCTTACCTCTGGGATGATGTCGAAACATGACATCAGTGTGCATGCCTATTCATTTTTGTCCTCTTTTTCTTACTGCCATGAATGGCCTACTCTTCTGAAAGGCAAAACATGTTTAAGTGTGTGCACAAGACGCTCTGTGTGCATTCGCATTGGCACTCAGGGTTTCATTGAAAAGATTTTCAGGGGAGTGGTCTCAGTACTGAAGTTTACTCCAGAGGAAAAATCCCTTTGAACAAGCATCTTAATTCCAGGCTGGAACTTGGACCATCAAATTGTGAGCACAATACTCTAAACACAAGGCTACCTCTTCCCCCCCCTCCCCAACCTGTTCTAAAAATCAAGCTTTTGAATCAGATTCTGTTTTTAATGCATAGCAGCCTTTGTGCCCATGTAGTAAATCTATAAGCATGTTTATGGCATCATTATTCATCTCACTGACTTTCAACCCAAGATTCCCCCTTGTTGTAGAAAGAATCAGAGTAATGTTTGTTCGTCCCCTTGTAGTAAAATAAGAAGCACAGCCATTTGGGATGCAGGTCTATGTTTATTTATTTATTTGTTTATCATTTATTATTATCATTATTATTTATTTTTTAATATATATTTATTTGTTTATCATTTATATGATCATTATTATTTATATATATATATATATATATATATATATATATATATATATATATATATATATATATATATATATATGGTGATTGAAGCCCACTCTGTGTGTGTGTGTGTGTGTGTGTGTGTGTGTGTGTGTGTGTGTGTGTGTGTGTGTGTGTGTGTGTGTGTATGCGTCATGCGTGCGTGCGTGCGTGAATGTGTGAGTTAATACATTTTGCAATTATGCATTTGATACAAAAATGTGCTTGAAGCATAGACAACCCAGGAGACATATCTGTCAGCAAGTGAGCTTGAAGGCTTAAAGTAAACATTCAAGTATAGAGTTAAGTAACTAAACGTAAGAGTGAGACTCCAGTTGCAAGCCTCTAGCATGGATGTATTTCATCATGCAGCAACAGTTATAGAACATAAATAAAATAAAATAATGTCTACAACACTCACTACTGATATGAGTTCTTACCCAGCAGGAGTGCCTGTTGAGCTGAGCTTGAATCCTAAGGGAAGGGAGAGGGCGAACATTAAAACAAGCATGTGCCAAATCTTTGAATACAAATAAAATAAAAAATCATCAAAAGAAGACATGATTTTTAAACATACATGTATAAATGATATGAATTGAAATGCAGCATTTAAAAAAAAGAAAAAAGTTAAAGAAAACTGGATTGTCTTCCACTATGACACGGGCCAGGTATTTTCCACTATTTACATTGGCAGAGTCAGTCACATCACTCTTTCTACTCCAGATTCAGGATCAAAACAATCGTGTTCTAACCAAACGATAAACAAACTTGGCAAAAATGTACACAGCTGAATTATTGCCCTTCCTATAGATATTTTACACAAACTCCCCCCAAAACCCTTTTCTGTCATAAATTCAAAAACACTTAAAATGGAAACATCACAATTCAGATCCATTTTCTTTTCCTTGCAAAGTACTTGTGCTGAGTTTTAAGCAAGATTTTAAGAGTATTTCCTTTCTTCTTGTGATAAGTTGCTGCTTTATGTGTCATGAATATTACTGGCAGTGTCAGTACAACCCCCCTCCTCAGGACAAAAAAAGCTCTCTCATGGCAAATTTTAAAACATGCCATGTCTCCATCTTAGTTCTTAAAGGGGACACACAGCTAACTTGTAATGAGATTGCAGTAATGTGAATTAAGAAAATACTGGGGTAAGCGTTTTTCTTTTTAAAAAGTAAACAGATGTCAGTGTGTAAATTATCCAAACACTCTGGAGAATAAATTCAGATAATTATGGCACTGCCCTGGGGAATTTGGTCAAATTCATACCTCGACTAGAATTCTCACTCCAGGACTGTCAATGTATAATTTTTTAAAATTTTGTGTTAGTAGTGTTTTCAAGCCTAAATCTGCTTTCATTTTATCTCCCCCATTAAGTTCTGAAATTCTCTAGCGACACCAACAGTGAAAATATTCAATGACACTCCACTCTACATCCTTTTTGGGTTTCCTACCTATGTGAAAAAAAAATCCATGATGAAAGTTTATAACCACTCAAAATGACTTTTAAGACAATATTTCTGCGATATGACAAGTCAACTGTTGAAAACGCACACACTTTATGTACAACTTTATATGATTAATAAATGCACACACATGTGGTATCCATTTTGTACAAACTCAACGATGACGTACGAGGATACTGTCGACTAGAAATGTTCGCTGACCACAGTCATTATCAGCTTTAGATATTAAAATGATGTCATCCCCCATGTTGACAATGACCAAAGTGTAGGAGGAAAAAGCCCAGCACTGATGTAGACAAGAGCTCACAAGCGGTTCCTGCTATGCGCACACTGGAATGTTCAGTTCAGTTCAGTCAGACGCCGACAGACAGCATGAAGTTCTGTCACTGCATCCTGTCCACGCTGCAACGTCAACAACAGACAACCATGCCTGTCAGCGACACAGAAAATAACAAATGTATAACCTTTGATTTACACACAGGGTACTATACAGCACTGACAGGGGGTGTGCACACTCACACTTGTTACACTCATTGCGGATTGTTTAGTTTTCCATTTCAGAAGAATGCCAGTCGAAATGGAACCCTTCTTATGTCACTGCTCTAGATGTAACCACTCAAATGGAGCAGTTTTATCAGGATGTACATTCCTATCCAAGAGCTATCCATCTTCTCTGATGCACCACAGGGAAAAAAATCACCATGCCAGATCACTGAAAGCAACTGATCTGCTTGCTGCAAAATCTTCCTTTGACTCCAATGTGTCTTTGCCCCCATTCTCTGTGCACTAAGAAAACGCATGAGATAAAGAAAGTGTGAAGAAAATCAACCACCCCATGAGAACAACTGTGACTGGGGGAACAAGAGTGAAGATAGAGTTCATCATGAAGTAGGGCCAAACAGAAGGTGGTACTAATGGTAACAAATCATCTCTATTAGCCCACTCTCATTCCAAACAAATCCAGACCTTTTCGGCCAAATCAGAAACATGACAACACTAGTGATCATTTTTTTTGGTAACTTCTTCAAGCCAAACTGACAACATCAAAAAGTAAAACGTTCAAATCAATCAAAAAAACATAAATGACATCCCAAAATGTTTCCACATACTTTTATCAATCCAACTATAAATCTGTATGGCATATATCATAACCAGTACAACTACTTCGAAGAAATGAACCACATTCACAAACATAAATTGTCCGTCATGATTCCTCAACATGATCACTTTTTTGGGGGGTAAAATATGGAGCTTTGTCAGTTTTCCGTCTTTCAGACCCATTTCTCCAGACTGTGCATGAGCTCGATCAGTCCTGGTCCTTTAGCATGTGTGGTGTGATCCACACTCCATTGTCCCATCACCAGGCCCTCCACACCAACAACAGTGGGAAGAATACAAACCGGTGTCGTCAACTGCTCAACAAACCTTCACACACACGCGGTGTCCAAACCTCACGCCAGAGGCTGTTCGTTCAGACAAAATCCCCCACAGATGCTGTGTCTCCTCACGCTGACATGATCCTGAAGGTGTATGTTTGTTTGAACTGCTAATTGCCTGTTTCCTTGTAGCAAAGTGTTTTTGTATTCATGATGAAATCTGATTTTGTGAGGATGCAGTAGCAACAGTCCATTTCACATCAGCTACAGTATCAGATCCACACTTACATCCGTGAAAGCAATTCATTTTTTTTCACTGACATTCAGTACTGCTGTGTGCATTCAAGCACTGTCATGATTCTAGGGATGCACAATACTGTTTAAGCTCTGTTGTTAGGAAAACTGGCAGTGGACCTTCTTCGGTGTCATCATGAAACAAGGTGGCATGTCAGCTTTCTGACATTGCACTCTTTGAGTATTTGCAACAAACAAAACAAAACTGGAAAAATGGATTTGCTTGAAGTGCTGAGATGGACAAAACCAAAAACAAACTACCATGTAGCTGATATCAAGAAATGATGAAATGGCCATATTGTAGCTCTTTGTTTCTGTCAAACTGTTATGATACAAAGTGTATTCAGGAGAAGCATATCAACACTTCCCACATCTTGGTTCACATGTTCACAGACAGCATATTACACACTGACCAGCTTGACTCTGACCACCAGTTGACTGGACTGTCTAAAATCATTTACCTTGTTCAAATGCAGAGACAAATGGACTCTACGTGTTGGCTAACAGTGATGGCTAACTTACAGTGTAGAAACCGTGGAGACTGTTGTGGAGTCATCTGCCTACATGACATTCTGAAAATGGCGAGCTACTTATGTCAGACTGTTGATGTGTCATGACGAAATGAAAACTTGTGAACGATGGTTTGCAGTAGGCTGATGACTGCACACATGACATGCTGCACACGATCAACCAATCCGTCTCCACGGCATGAATGAAACCTCTGCGCATCAATCCACGGACACAAAGAGTTCAACTTGGAGGGCAAGACGTGGGGAAGTCATCTACTACCTGGCCTGCTTGATGAAGCGGATGTTGTTGCAGTCGTCGGCCAGTTCGGGGTAGTGGTCAGGGGTCAGGATGTACTGACCCACGTAGCCCGCCACCTGCCCAGACTGCGCCAGCTCCCGCATCTCGGGGATGGACCAGGCATGCTGGGAAGGAAGGGAGTGCTGCAGCAGGTGCTTCTCTCGCAGCCAGGCCAGCTTGACGGCGCGCTCAAAGGCGTGGTGTAGCACGCGCTTCCTCTCCTGCTGCAGGCTGGTGCCATACCGCACGTTGATCACCGTGTGGTTGGAATGCACGCGCACGTCCACCTCCCCGCCACGCCCGTTCTGCCCGCGGTGAACCGACACGTTGACCCCGTTCTCGTAGGTCACCAGGGAGCTGTGGATGCCCAGGGAGCGCAAGTCACGGTCAGCCTTGGCCCGTCCTGCCGCACAAAGTAGTGCATGTCCTTGCCCTTGACGGTGAAGCTGAGGTCCACCAGGAAGGAGTTGTTCAGCAACATGGTGGCCAGGTTCCGCGCCCACTCCGTGGCGATGTCCGCCAGGTTGACCCTTGCCCTGCCCTTGATGTTGGACACCGTCACCCCGTCCCCGAAAATGGGCTCCAGGGGCGAGGGTGCCTCCACGGGCAGGTGGTGCAAGGGCGTGACCTTGGAGCGGGGCACAGAGGTCATGGTCAGCAGGTTGCGCATGTCTCGGCGGAAGGTGCACTCAAAGGCGGAAGAGGAGGTAAGGAGTTCGTGGGCGGTGGTGGTGGTGGTTGTGGTGGTGGTGGTGAAAGGGTTGAGGTCGCCGGTGTAGGACACTCAGGAGCCATGCCTTGGATGTTGTAGCCCAGTGCTGACAGCCACGACTCCAGGTCTGCAACAGTATGGCACAATAACAACAACACCACAGGATATTATCACAATGTTCACAACATGAGCTGTATATATATATATATATATATATATATATATATATATATATATATATATATATATATATATATATATATATATCATATTGGTATGTCAGAATGACAATAATGTAAAGTAAAGAATGCTGTGATGATAAACTGAATCAATATATCTTTTTTGAAGACAAACCCAGAGTAGGAAATTTTAACCTAGTTCTTTACAAAGCTAACACTGAAACCTTATATGACCAAAATGACTGGACAAAATTCACACAACACACACACACACACACACACACACACACACACACACACACACACACACACACACACCATTAAAAAAAGTGTTTTTAAAAAGGATAGTCTTGCTCTATCACAATTTAAAAAATGCATCAAAATAAGTTTAGATAGTTCACCAATATTGTGATTTTGCAACTATTTCTGTTTTTTGTCCACCATTAACCAAGGTAACCATATTCCAACTTCAGGGAGTCCTTATAACTAAACATTTGATGAAAATGGACACATCTTGCAATTCTGGTCTGAGACTGTCTGATGACAACAATCACAGATCAAATTAAATGTTTATTTGTTGAGCTCATCCTATGGTTTTTCTTTTCCTTTTTGAAAAATTCGATTTCATGTTATGGGGATGCCACTACTGAATCCAGAATAAACAAATGTCACAGGCATACCTTGATCAATGATTGCAAAATGTCATTACATCAACCGCACATTATTCTCAGTGACAGTACAGACAAGTTGTTGGATTCCTTTTTAATGAAAGATATATGGTAATGGTAAACAAATAATCTGTTGACATTTTCAAATGCAGCACACTAAGGAACCCTAACCACTTTGAAGTTCTTCTTCATGACAAGCTTCTTTTTTTAAAAATTCTTTTATATTGAGGATAATGGAATAAACATTCATGTGCTTTTATTTTTCATCCAGTCCCAAGCTAGCTTACCCAGGCGTGGCGTCTGCAGCTGTTTCAGGTGGCGGTTGACCAGCGTGCGGTGTTGATACAGGTTCAAAACCTCCGGGTCCTCCACCACCACCTTCAGCTTGTCAAATGCCCCTGCGTAGTCCGGTGCCAGGAAGCGACCCAGCTGGGTGTCGTAGACTCGGTTCTTGATGAACGCCAGGTGCACAAAGTCATTGTACAGCGCCCCCTGGAAGCCGAAGGGCAGGTCAAAGTCTGGAGCGGAGTCCAGAATGCGGAGGCCCAGCGGGGTGTAGCTGCACTGTTTGACAGCGTAGCCGCGGTCGTCAAAGATCACCAGGGGTGTGTGGTTGGGGTCGGTGGCGATGTAGTAGGTTTTGCCGGAGCGCTGCATGGCGATGAGCGTGCCCTGGGTGTCGTACAGGAAGAGGGAGGCCTCTCCCGTGGTGTGGTTGTAGGTGTGGGTGACATGAGCAGGGTTGTGGGGGTCTCCGTAGAAGAACTGCATGAAACGCCCGTCCTGGTCTTTCTGGGCCACTAGCCGCCCCTGCACATTGTAGTAGAAGGTGACCTTGGCCCCGCCCCCTGCTCTGGAAACAGTGGTCAGCTGACCCAGAGAGTTGAAGGCCACGTGGTCCAGGCCTCGCTGAGCGGTCAGTCCGTCGTCGTCATATTTGTACAGCAGTTCTCCAAACATGGTGATTTTGTCTCCAACATCAAACTCCATGTGGCGCGTTCGTCCGTTCTCTGTGATCTTCTTGATGTTGCCGTTGGGGTCGTAAGCATACGTCCACACCGTCTGCCCCTCCACCAGCACATCTGTGAGGTGACTGTCGATGTCGTAAATGTACTCCACAGCCTGCGAGTCCGTCTGGCCAACCTTGCGTCTCCACTGGTGGATGCGACCCATGTGATCGTAGTTGATCTGCAGCAAGTAGCGAACGCTGTTGTCAAATGGACGTTGACGTCGGTCAGGCGGCCGTAGCCGTCAAAGTTCCTGGTGATGCGCACAGAGCCGTCAGAGAAAGTCTGGTTGTCCAGCGAGGGCCAGGTGATGTTGAGGTTCTTGAGCTGGATCAGTTGACCTGTCTGCTCGTGGAAGGTCTGGTGGTAGGTCAAGGTCAGGTTGTTGGACAGCACAAGGGTGCTGGCGGTCATGCGGAAGCTGTTGTCATAGCTGTAGGTGAGGGTGGCCCCCAGCAGGCGCTGGTTGTGGGGGAAGGTGATGATGGTGGAGCGCACGAGGGAGGCGATGTAGGAGAAGGTCTGGCGGTACTCGTAGTCGGGGCTGATGAGCTCCGTGAGGGACAGGCGCTGCGCCTGGGGGTGGTATTCCTGCACCAGCTGGGTCTGGTCAAACAGCACCTGGGACACCTGCACACATTTTGTATATTTGTATTATTTTATTTATATTTTATATTGAAGATAATGGGATAAGCATTCATGTGCTTTTTTTCATCCAGTCTCCGTGTGTATGCAGTTTTGTAAATATTGTCATCTGTTCCCATTGGCACATGATGGCCTACTCTTACAAAAAGTGGAACAGGATTTAACGTGCACAAGAGGTTCTGCATGCTTTTGCACATGGGGCCTCGGTTTACAGTCTCATCTGAAAGACTTTTGGAGAGAGTGGAGTCAGCACTGATGTTAACTCCAGGGGAAAAAATCTCCTCCAACGGGAATCAAACCCAGGTCATCAAATTGCGTGCGCAATGTTCTGACCACTAGGTTATCCCGTCCCCATGCACACACACAGGCAATGACTTGTTTTTTCTCTGGTGTGTCTTAGCCAGTGTAGTGTGCACATCCATCTACTGTTGTGTTATAGTGGTGGTACTGCTGCATCGGTCAGGTTTGGTTACAGGATAAAAGTCAAAGATGCTAAAATGTCTCTCTGTCAAAGTCAGTGAAAATCTAAGTCGTCAATGAAAAAAACTCAGGAAAATTTGAAGTTAGTGGGGGAAAAAATTGTTGAAGTTAAAGTTGGCAATGTTTTTTTTTTTAAAGTGAAATAAGTTAAAGAAATTGGTGTCAGTGAAGCTTAAGTCAGGTCAACAAAGTCAGAAGCTACAGCCAGAGAAGCTAAAGTCAGGTCAACAAAGGTCAACAAAAGTCAGAAGCTACAGTCAGTGAACCTAAAGTCAGGTCAGTACAGTCAGAAGCTACAGTCAGTGAAGCTAAAATAAGGTCAGTGCAGTCAATGAAGCTAAAGTCAGGTCAGTGCAGTCAATGAAGCTAAAGTCAGGTCAGTACAGTCAGTAAAGCTAAAGTCAGGTCAGTACAGTCAGTGAAGCTAAAGTCAGGTCAGTACAGTCAGTGAAGCTAAAGTCAGGTCAGTACAGTCAGTGAAGAAAGTCAGGTCAGTACAGTCAATGAAGCTTAAGTCAGGTCAGTACAGTCAATGAAGCTTAAGTCAGTGACATTAATTAAAGACAGTAAAGTCCAGTTGGTGACATCGGCATATCCAGACTGAAGGCAGGATAGGGGGTGTACAGTCCCACAGACCACAGAGGCCATACTAGTCAATTGAAAAGAAAGAACGTCAGTAACAGCTTCAGGTTTTCTGCCTCATTCCCTGCTTACCATGTCCACCCTCAGACCTTGTCTGTGGACTGGTTTTCATGCTCTCTGCACACCCCCCCTGTCCCCCCTCCCCCCCAATAAGTCCTGTCACCCACACTTTTCTCCCTTTTTTTTAATTGGTACAGTGTGTCCATTCTTGTCATGCTATTTTCCTAAGTGGCCTTTATGTGTTTCTGATTGGGAGAAACCTAATTTTGTCTTCATATGTTTTAACAAAGAGGAGATGACAATGATATTAACAATGCCATGGTGCTTTAGAATTCAATTATGTAAATAGAACACCTACCCCAAATTACACAGAGGAAAAAAGTAATTGAGAAAAAAAGCTATTGTTACTGAAAGAGTTTTCCATATTCCCTCCGTAAGAACTTCAAACTTGAATAGATATTTCGAAAAATAGAATTTCACCATGATATAAGATAACATGAATGAGCTTACATCATTAAAAATTTAAATGAATGCTGAACAAATATCTGTAACAACCTCAGATGATTATCAACTGTCTGTCTATCTGTCTGTCTGTCTGTCTCTCTGTCTGTCTGTCTATCTAACCCTTAGTCTGGAAACCATTGGGGGGGGGGGGGGGCACCCCTGAAAACTTGACAACCAGTTCTCTCCATTCCTCTCTGCTCTCTCTCTCTCTCTCTCTCTCTCTCTCTCTCTCTCTCTCTCTCTCTCTCTCTCTCTCTCTCTCTCTCTCTCAAAGGAATGGAGGGATGATCAACTACTTCTTAAAACAAACAAACACCCCCCAAAACCCCCCCTATTTCTTTTTGTTTTTCAGCAAATCACCCCATACCAACAAAGAACACAACAGCATGCACATACACGGAAACGGGAACTGTCATGGCAAGAGACTGACCGACTAACTAACCTGGAAGTGGTGATTGTAGCGGTACACGACACGACGCTGCAGGCTGGGAAAGAGGACCTGCAGCAGTTTGCCGTTGGTGTCGTAGTCGCTGATGAAGGGCTGGCTGATGCCGGGGGCCGTGTACAGGTGGCGCTGTCGGCCGATGGTCAGCAGGGTGCGGAAGTGGTGGTGTCCCAGGACCATGGTCTCCACAAACTGCAGGCGGCCTTTAGAGTCCCGGTGAAACAGGTACTGCTCTCCGCTAGGCAGGAGCACATCCGTCGGCTGCAACATCGAATTGGATTGGATTGGATTGGATTTCTCACCTGTGTAAGTTCGAATTTGCTAAAACTAAAAAATTGTTATTGATTGCTTGTGTGTTGTATAGGTTGAATGCAAGCGTTTTGATTTGTTTTTTGAACAAGATATAGCGCTATATAAATTCTATGTATTATTATTATTATTATTATTATTATTATTATTATTATTATTATTATTATTATTATTATTACTTAATCATCAGGGCATTGCACTGATCTTTTCTGGCAGTGTGTCATGAACAAGCTGGGCAAGATGGGAGTCCATCCTTCTCTAGCTACACGGTGCATGCAGGGTATGCTTCATGTCACCCATACCACCACCCCTCCTCTGTTATGAAGAGACAGATGGCGTTTTAATGTGTGCACAAGATGTCCGCATGTGTCACATACAGGACCTAGGTTTATAATCTCATCTGCAGGACTTTTGAGAGAGTAGGAGTTTGAACCAATGTTAACTAACCACAGGAGAAAAGAAAAAAAAATCCCTTCAGATATCATCAGCTGAGATTTGAACATGCTGCTTCAATCAGTGTCAGATCAGTGTCAGGTGGATCGGTGGTCTAGGTGGTCACGCGCCTTGCCTAGAAAGCAAAAAGTCCGGGTCGGAGTGTGCGGGGTTCGTACCCCGTTTGGACCCAAAACTTTTTCCCCATCCATTAGACCCTGAGTGGTGGTCTGGGCGCTAGTCTTTCGGATGAGACGATAAACCGAGGTCCCGTGTGTTACACATCACTATTTAGCGCACGTAAAAGAACCCACGGCAACAAGGGGGTTGTCCCTGGCAAAATTCTGTAGAAAGAAGCCACTCTGATAGGGAAACAAATACACTTGCATGCAGGAAAAAGAAAAAAAATGGGTAGGCGCTGCACATGTGGCGACGCGCTCTCCCCGGGGAGAGCAGCCCGAATTTCACGCAGAGAAATCTGCGTGACATAAAGTGGTACAAAATACAAAATAAAATAAAAAATACAAAAAGATCCTGGGTATGATGCTGTAGCCACTGGGCCATTCTGATGGTGAGTCCAACTGCAACACAACCGTGCTGTCACCTGCTATGGTTCTGTCACTCCTTTTTCTCTTGGAGGACAAGACACCTCGATGTAATGTGACAGAGTACAGAGTACAGTCCTATTAAGCAGTCTCAGAGCAGATGAACCGCTATAGCATCTTGTTATAATCATTATCTTCATTATTATTCATCATAATGAAATAAATATGAGTGTGAAAGTACAGAGTACAGCTCTGTTAAGCAGTCTCAAAGCAGATGCACCTACATAGCATCTTGTTATAATCAGTATCCTCATTATCATTCATCGTAATGAATTACATATGTGTTGTAAGTACAAAGTACAGTTCTATTAAGCAATCTCAAAGCAGATGCACCTGCATAACATTATTGTTATTATCCTCATTATCATTCATCGTAATGAAATACATGTATGTGTACCCGTCACAATTGTCACATCATGTAAGAAAGCCTAAATAAACAACAGAACACTTGTAGAAGCATTTGTTTGTTATTGCTGTTGTGTGTAACATTTAAAAATCACCTTCTTGGAGCCATGGCGGTAGAAGTAGCGGTACTGCACTCCAGCGGGGTTGAGGACGCGCTCCTTGATGCGGCCGTGGTCGAGGTACTGGCGCTGCTCCATCAGCTCCCCATACTGCCAGCTGAGGAGGTCGCCCTGCGGGCTGTAGGTCACGTTCATCCCATGGTGCGTGGCGGTGGGCAGGAAGTGGGTGGGCAGGCCAGCGTCGTTGTAGACCACTGTGATGATTTCTCGCAGGTTGGGGGCCAGCACCGTCTCGATGTGGTTACGACGGTCGTATTCAATGGTCATCAGGTTCTCGCCGTTGATCTGTTGAGTGAGGGAAGGGGGGGAGGGAGGAAGGGAGGGAGGAGAGGTTTTAAATAGGTTAGGATAAAGCTGCATAGTGTAACTGATTCTGTCCATGGAAATATTTGACAAAATATATTTGCAGCAGAATTTTTTCTGTTCTGATAAGCTTTTATGTTTTGTTTTCTTAGTCATTCTAATAAGCTATCGTTTGTCTTCTTGATTATTTTTCGAATCAATTATCAACTCCAGAAGTCTCCTAAGCCAAAGCAGAAGGAGAGATTAAGATGAGAGGCAGGAGTAGCGGAGTGGTTGAATCATTATATCAGTGACCTGACAGTGACTAAGGTGCAGGTTTGAGTCTTAGTTGCGATGTCAGTGACGCTGAGATATCCTATTTGTTAGGACCTGTTTGGTCACTGTATTGCCTGCAGCACCAAGAAGAGCAAAATATACCTTTGAAGAAAAGAAAGCCATCATCATTGTTTTCTCTTTAAAACTTGTGACGAACATATCATTACCATCGTCATGATTATCATGATTATTTTGATAAGCTTTATATTGAATCTTCTGAGTTTTGAAAAGCCCTGTTTGAAATATGGCACATGAATCATGGTATGAAAATGGAATGTGAATATAGCATGATGTTATCATCGTACAAAACTTTCCATACCCCACAATAAAACTGAAAGGTTACACTTTTGAAAACACTGATGATTTTATCAGTTAAATTTTTCTTGTAGTCCGTTATAAGATATGAAAGAAAAAGAAAATAGCAATATCCAAATAATCTATGAACATGGACTGCAAAAAAACAAAAACCTTATGATTTTTGAAACAATGAAAATATGAAAGAGTCTTATTTTGAAAAGTACATGCAGTAGTAGCCAAAAAAACAATGAAAAAATTAACATGCTGTAAGATGGAATCAAAACCATAGCAGTTATAATGACATTCACATAACCTTCAGTTATGTTTGATCATATGAACGATGCAACATGGTCAGATACTATTTGTTACTGAATTCACTCCAAGACAAAATGCATCAGCTAACATGCCCTAGAGATAACAGAATGTTAGATAGATGCGGGCATGCTGTGTGTGTGTGTGTGTGTGTGTGTGTGTGTGTGTGTGTGTGTGTGTGTGTGTGTGCTTTATATTTTATTTATTCTTTTATTTCAAGGATAATGGAAAAAGCATCCATGTAAATGTTGTCATCCATTCCCACTGGCACACAATGGCCAACTCTTTTGAAATGTGGAACAGAATTTAACATGTACAAAATATGTTCTTCATCTGAAGGACTTTTGTGGGAAGTGTAGTTGGCATTGCTCTTGACTTGAGGGGGAAAATCTTCCTGAATGGGGTTTGAACCCATGCCATCTGATCATGAGTGCTACACTCTAACCATCAGACTATTTGATCCCCTGTGTGTGTGTGTGTGTGTGTGTGTGTGTGTGTGTGTGTGTGTGTGTGTGTGTGTGTGTGTGTGTGTGTTTGTGTGTGTGTGTGAGTGTGTGTGTATGTGTGTGCATGCGTGCCTGCGTGCGTGCGTGCATGCATGCGTGTGTGTGTGTGTACCTTTAATTGTGCACACACACATTTATGTTACTAAGAAAAAAAAGGTATGTCAAACTGACTTACTCAAAGTTCATGCACTGTCAGCTGCTGAATTACATATCAGCTATAACAAGACGATAGTCACAGAGAGAAGCAAACCTCAGAGCAAGAGGCAGTTGAGTAAAAAAAAATCACCATTTCTTTAAAAATTCACTTATTACTCAGCGAATGTACTTTTTTTTCCTCATATGCTGCCTCATGCACATTACTTTACAATAATAGGTACAAACACTTTCATATGTCTTATTCACAATGCTACACTCTTTCATTCAAGTACACATTCACCACACTCTTAAATCTAAAAGGGAGTTTGCAAGAACATTTTTATACACATTATTACACACCAGTCATGTTCACACATACGCATGCATGCACGCACTCGCGCACACACATACACATACACACACACACACACACATACACACACTCACTCACTCACTCACTCACTCACTCACTCACTCACTCACTCACGCAGAACATCTTGCGCACACGTTAAATCCTGTTCCGCTTTTCGTAAGACTAGGCCATCGTGTGTCGGTGGGAACAGATGACAAGATTTACAAAACTGCATACACACGGGGACCAGATGAAAAAAAGCACATGATTGCTTATTCTGTTATCCTCGATATAAAAGAATGAATAAATAAATAAATAAATAAATAAATAAATAAATAAATAAATAAACTCACTCATGAGGACTGGATGTAAAAGAGCACACGAGTGCTTATCTATTATCCTCTAATAAAAGAATTTTGCCTTGCCTTGCCTTGACTCACTCACTCACACATGCCATCATGCAAATCAACCACTACAATTATAAGCCTTCATAGTTATTTTAGGTTATCAAAAGGTAGTTTGTTCATGCATGATCAGGAGATTAAAAGGAAGAAAAATAAATCTTGTTATGATAGCTACAAATCAACCTCATTGCCAACTTTATAAAAAAAAACAAAAAAAAAACCCATGCTACTTTTTTGTGCTGGTCTTAGTTCCAAATGGCTCAAATAAGACACTGAGCCCCCTGTTAAAAACAACAGCAATAAATCAACTTCAAGTTTGACAACAATGCATCTTGCACATTTGCCATTGCCATTACAGTTTTGTTAAAATTATGACCAAATAGGATAAAAATGGATGATATATGCATCAAGCACATTCGCTGATGCTATTAATAATTAGAAATGCAGACAAAAGTAGTTACTGAATCAGTGAAAAGAGTAAAATTGCATTAGTCACGGTCAATTAGATAAAACATTTGTGAAAATGAATGGTCATTAATAGTTATGTATTATTAACATGTCTTCCGAGAGTAGATTAAATGGTTAAATATGCTTTTTTTTCAGTCACTGATCATTAATGTGTTTGCCGTGAAGTTTGCCATGAATATAACACATGGTTAAACAGGCCATTTTCAAAGTTAGAATCATCCTGTATGAACAAAACAAAAACGGTTACAACCTGAATATCCTCCACAACTTCAGATTTGACATCATGGCTATGTGTCATACTTAACAACAAACAATAATGCCGTGCTTCCTGCCACCTTTTATATAAAATATGACAATGATTTTCAATGAACACGGCTGATGAGTTGCTGAAGATGGCAATGAGGATAATGTCTGCCAAATTTTCTGGTTACAAGCCATGCCAAGACTGTATCCCCCCCCCCTCCCCCCCCCCCACGCTTGAGAAAACTCATACAGCCTAAAGATAAATTGTTCTTTGGTGTCATTTTGGCTGATGATCTCAGCTATTGGCAAGATTACTGATACTTAAAATTTTGCATAATAACTATGAGCACATCACCAGCCAAGAACACCACTTTGTTTACCTTAAAGAGTGGTCTGCATCAATACCTGCTTTAGCACCTCATGTTTTGATGTTCAGTTTAAAACTGATCATTATGTTTTCAAACAAATGCAGAGAAAGTCCACCATCTTGGACAGAAAAGGATCAAGGTGTTTGATCTCATCCTCAAAAACATCATTTCAGCAAAAAGAATGAAATCATCAGTTATCAAACCTGATCAAAGTTGCTTTTCATTTCAAGTTTACAAAAAACTGTGTGCCAGAACTACTTGGTTGACGAAGCAAGCAGATACATGTGCAGTGCAATAGTGATCATAACTGTATCAATAATCCAGCCACCTGTTTCCTATTTCAGTCTTGTCAATTATGCAGCTCGGAGTCTGAATTCCCCACTACTAATGAATTGATCCTAAATGTTTCTACAAGTTCAGTCATATGGCTTATATACATACAACAATGCTTATCGTAACCCAGAAATTATGGCAAACGTACTAAAGAGCAGAAAAAAGTGTGTGTGGGAGGGGAAGAGGGGGGAGAGGAGAGGAGGGAGTAGTGCAAAGAAAAGAAAGTCAGGGAAGGGAAGGGAAGGGAGGGGGGAGGGAAGGCACATACCAACAGAGCCTTCTCCTTGATGGCAGTCTCGTCATGCCAGCCATGCAAGGCAGACAGCGCCCCTACCCGAAAATGCTGACCGATCTTCTCCACCACCCGACCTTGACCCGACCTCCGCTTGCGGCGGACATAGAAGCGCCACTCGAGGCGGTGGAGGAAGTGGTCGGGCACGATGACCTTGCGCTTGTAGTGCATGCGGTGCTCGTTGTCCATCACCGGGTGACCCCCCGTCTCTATGGCAACCGTCAGGTTGCTAGGGAACACCACCACCATGGCGCCGTCTGGCAGGTAGGAGACCTTGGTTTGGGTTACACCTGGAAGAGAAAGGGTTCCGTTCTGGTGATGCGGTAACATGCATTTTCGAACACACTGGTATGTATCTACATCATTTGTTTTACCATCACCGAAAATCGGAATGTGGCTACCTTACTGGTGGGTAAAAATGGTCGCATAGACAAAAATCTCACTATTGGTGTGAGCCTTGGAGCTGTTACTGAGGAACAAGGGAGAAAAAAAATCCTTTTACTAAGTGACTACCCCAGAAATAGTCTAGGTCAGACTTGCAAATTTGACATCAGACCTGTGTTGGGGGGACAAGATTGCCTGGTGTTACAGTGTTTTGCTTGTTGCACTCACTATCTGACAGTCTGTGTGGCTTTGGGTTCAAACCAACACTGAGACACCTGTTCCAGGGGATTTTCCCCCTGGAGTTATCATCAGTACCAACTCTACTTCCCTGAAAGTCCTTTGGATGAGATTATTGAGCAAAGTCCCGAGTGTGAATGCATGCAGAACATCTTGTGCACACATCAAAACCTCTTCTGCCTTTTGGAGAAAACATGAAAAAGAAAAGAAATAAATAAACAAAAAAACTAGCCATCCAGATAGAATAATGAACATGCACATGTACGTGCATGCGCGCACGCACACACACACAACACAAACACAAACACAACACACACACACAACAAACACATACATACACACACACACACAACACAACACACACACACAAACACACACACACACTCACCCACACACACACACAACACACAACACACACCCAACCACCCACACACAACACACACACACACACAACACTCACCCCCCCCCCCCACACACACACACACACCCGCCCCCCCCCCCCGCCCCCCCACACAGAGACTTTTACCATGCATAATGGACTGCACACTCCCATACGTCGCCATGGCCACCACATCCGTCTTGTCTGTGGACACATGCACAATGGACCCTGTAGAATTGACGTCCGTTTCCAAAACCGTCACAGCCCCTGTGGGCTGCGAGATCCGCTTCAGCCTCCCCATAGCATCGTACTCGTACCGGAACGTCTGCCCGTTGGAGGAGTGCTTGGACTCCAGAAGCTCGGTGTGGGCCATGTAGGTGAAGGTGTGGTGTGGTTGTGGGGGCCATGGAACTGATACAAGCGGCGTCGGTTGTCCATGATGAGGTGGCAGGTGGCATTGTTGGGCGTGAGAATGGTGCGAGCCAGCATCTGGTAGTCGCGCTTGATCTGGATACGGTTCCCGGCACTGTCCTCCACAGACACCAGCTGCCCGTACGAGGAGAAGACGTGGTAGGTGAAGTTGTACATGTACTGGTTGGTCAGCAGGTGAATGGTGTGTTTGTGCTGCCCGTACAGGTTGAACACGTACATCTCCTGCGTCTCAGGTGACACGACCGTGTACGTGCGTCCCTGCAGCGTGGGCAGCTGCGACACGATGGAGAACACGCGCTGGTTACCCATGTCCGCCAGATGCAGCACACCATCCGGGGTCACCGTGATGGAGGTTGGGTCGCTGAACAACGCCTGGGCGGCCAGAACTTCCCGCGGGTCGAAGCATTTGCAGCGGTCCGTCTGCTGACAGTCGCAGCGAGACTTGGCGCCGGCAAAGTGGTGGATGTGGCCGTCTGTAGTGACCACGCGGATGCGGTTGATGTGGTGGGTGTCGCTTTCCACGATGTAGAGGTCGCCATGTGGGCCGAAGGTGATGGACTCGGGTGACACCAGAGTGACGTGGGCCGCAATGCTGGAGGCTTGTTCGTCGTCAGCAAGAACACCCTGAAAGACACAGAGAGATAGACATTTAAAATTTTTGTTATATTCTTTTATATGGAGGATAATGGAATAAGCACTCTTGTGCTTTTTTTCATCCAGTCCCCATGTATATGCAGTTTTGTAAATGTCATCTATTCCCACCACCGGAACACGATGGCCTACTCTTACAAAAAGCGGAACAGGATTTAACGTGTGCGCAAGATGTTCTGTGTGCATTTGCACATGGGGCCTCGGTTTAAAGTCTCATCTGAAGGACTTTTGGGGAGAGTGGAGTCAGCACTGATGTTAACTCCAGGAGAAAAATCTCCTCAACCGGAATCGAACCCGAGACAGAGAGACAGAGAGACAGACAGAGACAGAGAGACAGACAGACAGATAGAGACAGACAGAGAGACGTGCAGGAAATGAAGAGCTGTGAACAACACTAAGCATCCTCTAGGTGAGATGGAGGAAGATGCAACGGAGAGAGAGAGGAGGGTTAGAAAGAAAAGGCAGTGAATATACAGAGAGAAATCAAAGAACATTTTCTCATCATCAATTAAAAAAAAAAAACAACCAACCCCAATCCAACAACAACCAACCCCCTACCCCCACCCCAAAGAACAGTGACTACCAAAATTATAAACATGATTCAAGCCCAATCCAATCCAATCCTGTTGTTTAAAGCCCTGCCGACCACAGAGGCCATATCAGCACTGTCAACACATAAAATGTTAGATCCCAAATCAAAACTGTGCCAATCATATAATAGGCAACAATTATAGTTGCTCTCTGAGTGTTTATCAATAAAGAAGAGAAACAACAACACAAAACAATACAAAACAACACAAAACAAAACTATATATATATAATAAAAAAAAAACCCAATCCAATCCAATCCAATACCTGAGGCAGAAATCCGGTGTGTCTCAGAGGGCAGTAGAAAGGTCTACCGGCAACAGTGACCAGCTTGAAGTCAGCGGTCAGCTTCAGCACGATGCTGTGGTCCAGAATGTGCAGAGTGTCATCCAGAGGATTGATGGCCAAAGCTGTCGGCCACTTCAAGCTCACCTGCGGGTAGGAGGCAACACTTGTTTATTCATCAACAAACTAATCACTGTAATGAACTAAACTGATCTATCAGTCATACGGGTAATCACTTGTTTATTCATCGACAAACTAATCACTGTAATTAACCGAACTGATCTATCAGCCATAAAGGTAATCACTTGTTTATTCATCAACAAACTAATCACTGTAATAAAGCAAACTGATCTATCAGTCATAACGGTAATCACTTGTTTATTCATTGCCAAACTTATCACTGTAATTTACCGAACTGATCTATCAGTCATAAGGGTAATCACTTGTTTATTCATTGCCAAACTTATCACTGTAAGTTACCGAACTGATCTATCAGTCATAAGGGTAATCACTTGTTTATTCCTCCACAAACTAATCACTGTAATAAACCAAACTGATTTTCAGCCAAAAGGGTAACAGTTAAGTATGCTCAAATGATGAAACCAAGATAAAAAAAACCCAAAACAAAACAAAGCCAACCAACAACCCTATTTTGCTACCTCATTTTCTGTGACATCCCTGTCTTCCTGTTCACATGCTGCTCACTCCAATCTCTTCAGTTCTAACCATACCAACCACTACATTACAACAACTCCTCAATGTTGTTTATAATATACAATAATAAACAATACAATACAGTACAATACAATACAATAAAATACAATGCAATGCAACGCAACACAACACAACAGCCTACCCCCCACCCAGCAATCATTCTTAACCATTCTGTTCTATCCATTACTGAAAATGTCTTGCAGTACACATTCAATCCTTGACGAATTTCTTCTAAAAACAAAACTCATCAAGAAAAAAAAATGACACGAGCAGCGGTGGCGGCAGCGGCACCCCCTACCCTTTCAGCAGACAGAATGTCATCGCAGAGCATGGGGGTCCAGTCTTTGGGCTGTTTCTGCGTGCCGATCAGCGTGCTGATGATGCCGTCTGGAGTGATGCGGCGAATGTTGGGGCCGTCTGCTACGTAGATCACCCCGTCCTTGCTGATGGCGATACCTACAACACAGCACAGGCACAGAGTGTTTGTTATTTTGTTTGTCTTTGTTTGGATGTTTGTCTTTGTTTGTTTGTCTGTGTTTGTTTTTTTGTTTGTGTTTGTTTGTGTTTTTTTTTTTGTCTGTCTTTGTTTTTTGTTTGTCTTTGTTTGTTTTTGTTTGTCTTTAAAGGTGTTTTTTTGGTACCTATGACAACCCTAAAACTTCGATTTTAATAGTAAAATTTCACTGGTATACCATTTGGAAGGCAATATACTACTACAGTGTATATATGTAAATATATACATATATATTTTTTTATGTATATATATATATGACACTCCACCACATAAGGAGTCGCATTGCACCAGAGGTCAATTTTAAGTTATTAATATGCTATTAATTTGCAATGTAATGGCTATACAATGCAAAAAACAAACTGAAAATCGAACAGTTCTATCAAAAGTTATTACAATTTGAAATGATAGACTGCAGGAAATGTCAAAATGAGAACTTGACAATTTAAGCACCCTAATTGGTGGTCAGAATGAGGGCTTCGTTATTTTCAAAGCATGTTTAAAGACAAAAGAAAACAGAATTATGCCTTGATATTTCACTACAAAGTAGAATAAGTGCTATAGTTTAAAAATAAATCAAAATCTCAAATTCGACAACCTCACCCCCACCTGCCTTTAATGGCTCCTAGCGAACAAGTAGATTATGTGCTAAGCGACTCATTTCGTGGTGGAGTGTCACACATATATATATATATATATATATATATATATATATATATATATATATATATATATATATATATATATATATATGTGTGTGTGTGTGTGTGTGTGTGTGTGTGTGTGTGTGTGTGTGTGTGTGTGAGTTCATGTGTGCGTGCGTAAACCCCCCCCACAGATCTACCCCCCTCTCTCACCCCCCCCATCCCCCGCCCCCTCCCCCCCTCCCCATCCCCCCCCCCCCCTCCCACAGCATTTACCTTTAGGATAGCGCAGCTTGGCCTGAATGGCGGTCCCCCATCCCCACACAGGTCTTCCTCCCCAGGGGTGCACTCCTCCCCGTTGCCTGCCACGTCCTCAAAGTTGTCCTTCAGGGATCGCACGGGCCCATGGTCTTCACCGGATGATCTTGTGCAGCATGGAGTCCGAGATGTACAGCCGTCCATCCACAGGGCTGACCGTCATGTGGAACTTGTGGTGCGGCTTCGTGCTGTTTGGAGGTGATGACGATGATGGGGATTTTAGATTTTGATTTGATTTGTTCTTTTATATCAAGGATTTTATTTATTTATTTATTTATTTATTTATTTATTTATTTATTTATTCTTTAATATTGAGGATAATGGAATAAGCACTCATGTGCTTTTTTTACATCCAGTCCCCATGTGTATGCAGTTTTGTAGCACTCTTGTGCTTTTTACATCCAGTCCCCGTGTGCATGCAGTTTTGTAAATGTCATCTGTTCCCACTGGCACATGATGGCCTGCTCTTACGAAAAGCGGAACAGGATTTAACGTGTGAGCAAGATGTTCTGCGTGCGCTCACACATGGGCCCTCGGTTTACAGTCTTATCCAAAAGACTTCTGGGGAAAGTGGAGTCAGCACTGATGTTAACTCCACAGGGAAAAGTCCTCTCGAACGGGAATCAAACCCAGGTCATCAAATTGCGAGCGCAATGTTCTGACCATGAGGCTATCCTGTCCCCCTTTACCAATCCACAGCAGGTGGGAAGGTTACTGTGGTCTGTCCTAGGACCCTGCACCTTCCCCTCTCCTTTGTTTGATTGTTTTATCATAACAATGTGCCTTTCTTAGTCACATAGCAGAGAAGAGGCATAAGCATTAAACCAGAGAGAAAAACCCATGCTGTTATAAGAAGAAGAATGATAAAAATTGGATGAAAGCACAATATGATGGTGAACTTTGAGCTGCCAAAGGCTGTAAAAAAAAAGTTACACTGGTGAATGACAGTGGAGTTTGAGATTGTAGTACTGAATTGTTTTGTAATGAATTGACTTGTATCGCATTGCATTGTTTTGTATTGCATCATATTGCATTGTATCGTATACCACTTTCAGTCACAGAAGATCCATTGCTGCAGGAGCAGAATGTATAAACTATTTATCTATATTGTATCTATTCACTTATCGTTTCTTTCTTTCTGTCTGTACATCTTTACTTTTGTTTCCATATAAAAGTGGCTTTCTCCAATAAAATTTTAACAGGAACATCTCTTTTGTGGCCAGGGTTCTTTAACATGAATTGAAAAAAAAAAGAATCTAATGATACAAAACAGAAACATTGTTAACATATTTTCAAAACATTGTCTGCTAGCTGAGGCAACTACAGGACCAAAGAGAAATGAATGAAATAAATACTATATAATTTATTACTTTGTTCACACACACACACACACACACACACACACACACACACACACACACACACACACACACACACACACACACACTTTCTCACACAAATAACACATATGTACATGCACACACAAACACACAACACACACACACACACTCCAACACACACACACACACACACACACACACACACACACACACACACACACACACACACCACACACACACACACACACACACGCCATACCCACCCACACTCCTCCCCCCCACACACACCCATACCCACACCACAAACACACCTTACATCCACTCCAACCCCCCTATCCCCCCCCTCCCCCCCCCCCCCCCCCCAACTGCTTACATACCTCATTTCCAAAATGCTGGCAATCTCTTCTCGATCAGGTGACAACTTTCGGATAAAGTTGTAGTCGCCCAGGTAGAGAGAGCCGTCCAAGCCGCTAGCCAGAGCCAGGGGAGCCAGGAGTCGGTTTCCTTCAGCCGGCCCGTCACAACTGTCACAGTTCAGCTTGCGTCGTTCCCCGTTGCCCAGGATGTTGATCAGCGTCTTGGGCTTTTCCTTCAGGTAGATTTTGGTGCCGTCCCCTTTGTGCAGAATCCCTGAGTATTGCAGACATGGTGGAGAGTTTAAATATGTGTCTTTTGAGGATACTCTTGACAGAAAAACGTAACTAAAAACCATCCCTGATGAAAAATATAAAATAATGGGTAGGCGTTGCACTTGTGGCGACGTGCTCTCCCCAGGGAGAGCAGCCCGGATTTCACGCAGAGAAATCTGCTGTGACATAAAGTGGTATAAAATAAAATATATAAAATATAAAAATATATAAAATATAAAAATATATAAAAAAAGGGCCTACTGCAGAAATTATGCTGTAGTTTTCCATCCAATAATGCAAAGTGAAAAATTGCATGTGCAATTTTGCCCATCAATCACTGCATTATAGGTGTGATGTGCCATGATAATGTTTCCCAAAGAAAAGAACATTTACTGTTTTTCATAAATTAAAAAAAAATCATTTACTGTGCATTCCCCAGCTTAACACCCTGGGGGTCACCCATAATGTGCACTCTTGACTCATTCATCGCCCCTGGGAATCACTGTGGGATAGGAAGTACACTGGATGAGAAGTTTGTGTGTATGACTGTATGACCCAATTTTTCTACCCTAAGACCTGAAACCCTATTTACGGGGAAAACAACCTCACCACCCTGTCACTGTCCTTTTACCATTTTTACTGACCACAAAATTCAGCTTCAGTGCTTTCCATACATTTTCTGAACAATACTGCTTTTGAGATCACTGTTATTTTACCATTTTCATTTTTGATGGTCATGCTCTTCTTTCATACTTAAGATTCTATTTCATATTTTACACTTTTGTACACATTTTTTTTTGTCAGCTAGAGTTCCAAGGTTTATCAGTGGTGACATTTTGCATATATAGATGCCAAATATTTTGCTCAACATTAAGGTGGCTGCATTCTGACTTTGGGAATTTAGAAGCA
>CM060321.1:48429115-48431615 GCA_030674155.1 Stramonita haemastoma | reverse complement strand
AATTTTCCGGTTGGTGACTGGTGATGACAGTGATTTTAATCTTTCTGGGAGCAGTGGAAATGAGTGGATGCCAGCAGATGATGATACTGAAGAAGGAAAGGATGATGAAATGCTCATCAGAGGCCAAACAAAAGTGGTGAAGAAAGAAAAGCAGTGTCGGGTGCACAAGCAGCAAGATACACCATCAACAAGTGAAAGTATGAGTGACATGGAGGATGACACCCTCTGGCAAGTCTTCAACAAGCAACACTAGCAGAAGATGCCAGTCCTTTAGCCCAGCTTCTAGCCAGAGATAGTGTGGGTGACAATGCAGAGGATAAGATTCTGCTGGCTGAGTTCCTTGGTCAACACCTTGTTGATGTCATACCAGATGAAGTGAAGAAACTTGCTTCAGCGTTGACCATGACTCCCAGCGGGATGGACATGCCATTTGACCCCCCAAGTGACAAGAAACCCCTTGACTAGAAGTGAATGCTATAGAGTAGTCATTTGTATATAGTCATCTCAATAAATCCACAATAAACTGTTGTTTCAGATACAATTTATCATATATGATAAAATCAGTCTATGTACCCTCAAAAGCCGCTCTTATCATATATGATAAATTTTCTAACTTCACCATTTTTTCATTTTTTTTAAAACTGACAACAGAAATGTGCTAGTTTGGTGTATTCAACATTATATTTTCACAGGAAATAATTTTCATTAGCCTAGAAGTACATTCAGGCGCTAGAGGGTTAAGTAATACAGATGGCAGAAACATACCATACTAACCAATGCAATCTTGCACCTAGTAACAAAAGTCTTAACGAAAACTGCCAGCCCTGGGGAAGGCAGTACAACACAAGAGAGAAAACAACACTCAGCACCCCCTACCCCCCCCCTCACACACACACACACACACACACACACACACACACACACACACACACACACACACACACACACACACACACACACACACACACACACACACACACCATCCCCAATTAGACGAAAATGCTTCTGGAAATCAAGACTCAGGACTCAATCCCTTTTCCTCACCTGACTTTCTGGAATGATGGTGCTGTGTTCGGGACAGGCCCCCAGCTGAGAATGTTGCCAGGTGGACAAAACGACGGGCAGCAGGTGGTGATGGGAATGTTCCGCCACGCAGTCATTGGGGGTGATGGGGGGCGTGGTCTGGTCCAGCGCCATATAGACCGTATCCATGGTGATGATCTGGTTCCAGGGCACCAGGACACTAGCGGTCACGGAGCGGAAGGGATCGCGGATCAGCTCCAGTTTGACGGAGCCCCCGCCATTGACCAGAATGTCGAACCTGTAGGAGCAGGAGAGAGTGGGTAAGACACACCTGATACCTGTAGGAGCAGGAGAGAGGAGCAGGAGAGAGTGGGTCAGATACACCTGATACCTGTAGGAGCAGGAGAGAGGAGCAGGAAAGAGTGGGTCAGACAAACCCAATATCTGTAGGAGCAAGAGAGAGAGAGTGGGTCAGACAAACCTGATACCTGTAGGAGCAAGAGAGAGTGGGTCAGACACATATGATACCTGTAGGAGCAGGAGAGAGTGGGTCAGACACACACGATACCTGTAGGAGAAGGAGAGAGTGGGTCAGACAAACCCAATACCTGTAGGAGCAGGAGAGAGTGGGTCAGACAAACCCAATACCTGTAGGAGCAGGAGAGAGGAACAGGAGAGAGTGGGTCAGACAAACCCAATACCTGTAGCAGCAGGAGAGAGGAGCAGGAGAGAGTGACAAACCCAATACCTGTAGGAGCAGGAGAGAGGAGCAGGAGAGAGTGACAAACCCAATACCTGTAGGAGCAGGAGAGAATGGGTCAGACAAACCCAATACCTGTAGGAGCAGGAGAGAGGAACAGGAGAGAGTGACAAACCCAATACCTGTAGGAGCAGGAGAGAATGGGTCACACAAATCCAACCCAATCCAATCCAGTCATGTTGTTAATAACCCCAGTGACTACACAGGTCATATCGGGGCTGTCACCTGGGTCAGGCCATAAGCACTGTCAGTCACTGATATTTATTTATGTGGGCCATCATGTGCCGGTGGGAACAGATGACACAATTTACAAAAACTGCATACACATGGGGACTGGATGTAAAAAAGCACATGAGTTCTTATTCCATTATCCTTGATATAAAAGAAGAAAAAAAAAATGATGTAAAGTGTTGAAGTCTACATTACCATGTTGTTAGGATTTGAAATGTTTGTGTTGAGATTGTCTTTAGCCATGATAAGCTCCTTGCATTGAAACTTTTACTCAATTCTCAATTCCGAGAAAAGAAAAACATAATCCCCTTCAGTTGGAGTATGCATATACACATATGCAAGCATGCACCCATGCATGTACTCAAACACACACACACACACACACACACACACACACACACACACACACACACACACACACACACACACACACACACAGCACAGGCTTCAAGCTACAGACAAACAGAGGTTGTGCCATACTGAAAA
>CM060321.1:48409115-48419115 GCA_030674155.1 Stramonita haemastoma | reverse complement strand
AGGCAGAAAAGGACGGAAGTACAAAATAGTTATTAGTGATGAAACAAAAGAATCATATTGTACTGTAGCCTATTCATAAGCATTGCTGCCTTCGACACTGACCATGAACCCATTCTTACGGGCACGACTCTAACTACACAGAATATTTTGGAATGAGAAGAAAGAAAGGAACAGAAGAAGGAAGGCAGAAAGGAAGGAAAGATGGGAGGATACAAATAATCTTAATATGATATATATACGCACGCACGCACGCACGCACGCACGCATGTGTACATGGGTACATTGGTGGTGGCTCGGACCAGAACTATCAGATCAAGAGCTCAACACTCTGACCACAAGGTTATCCCGCACACGCACGCACACGCACACACACACATACACACATACACACACACACGCAGACACGTACACACACACACACACACACACGCGCGCGCGCGCGTGAGCGCGCGCGCACCTCACACACACACACACATGTGCACACACACGCATACACACACGCGTACACAAACACAAACACACGTGCACACACACGCATACACACACGCGTACACAAACACAAACACACACATACACCCTCCACCCTCCCCTCACACACAAACACACACCCACCTTCTACCCCCACCCCCCACACACGCGCGCACCACACACACACACACACACACACACACACACACACACACACACCACACACAAAACACAAACAAGTTGCCAACCAAATAAATCATGAGTTGGTTTGCTTTAGTTTTTTAAATTTCATAAAACTGATTACAATCGCAGCAGCATAATCATTCTTTTGTTATGGAAGCAAAAACACACACAGCATAACAGCAGTGGGTCTACAAGACAGGAGGGATTAGTTACATGTGTTCCGTGCCAGTCATGCAAAAGGACACCCTTTTTAACCCCCCCCCCCCCCCTTGCTTCCTTCAAGATGCAAATGAGGTGCGAGAACGAGGCTTGGACAATGATGGAGAGCATGATGCAATCAATTAACACCCCCCAAAAAAACTAGCTCTTCAAAACAAAATGCTCAACGTTACACGACGAAATTGCCATGATACTGCTTTTCATGAGCATTCATAATGAAGAATGATTAAACAAAGAAAGAAAGAAAGAAACAAACAAACCAAAGCAGAGGTAAAAGATGTGGAAATATTGGAAGCTGGGATATGAGATGGTCTGTTCTCTCAATGCTTCTTGATTATTCCTTCTGTTGATCTCTCTCTATTGATCTGTCTGTCTGTCTGTGTGTTTATGTCTCTGATATTTACAAACTGATGTTAGTAGTAGTGACCACAATAACAAGAGATAAGGAGTGAAACACACACACACACACACACACACACACACACACACACACACACACACACACACACACACACACACACACGAGAGAGAGAGAGAGAGAGGGGAGAGAGAGAGGGAGAGAGAGAGAGAGAGAGAGAGAGAGAGAGAGAGAGAGAGAAAAGGAGAGAGAGAGAGGAGGAGAGAGAGAGAGAGAGAGAGAAGAGAAGAGACAGACAGACAGACAGACAGACAGACAGACAGACAGACAGACAAGAAGACAGACAGACAGAACAGACAGACAGAGAAGACAGGAACAGAAAAGAAAGAAAGAAGAAAGAAAGAAAGAAAGAAAGAAAGAACGCCACCCAACCAGACAGAGACAGAGACAGACACAAAGAGACAGAGACACACTTATTGACAAACGAAAACGAAATTTCTTTTTCTTGTTTGTTTCTCAGAATCAGAAATCCAAAACTAACTTTTCTAAAAAAAATGCATCTCAAACAAAACAATTTAGACTTGACTTGTCCCTGAACTCTTTCAGCAGCCGTTGACACAAAACAAGTGATTCTTTTCTCAGCCAGTGTGTCCTAGAAACAGAGCATAGCGGAGCCATCCCTCTCCAGGTCACAGGATGCATGCTGGGTATGGTCGTGTCATCCATCTCACATGCCACAGGCGGTCTACTAGTCTACAAAAAATGGCAGAGGTGGGTTTTAACGTGCATGCAACATTGTTCTTCGTGCGTTCACACATGGATTCTCGGTTTATATTCTCATCTCAAGGATTTTTTTTGGGGGGGAATGTAGTCAGTACCGATGTTAACTCCAGGGGGAAAATCCCTTCAAACAGACACCTAGGAAGTGGCTTAAATCCGCATCCTCCGTTGCCATTGAATCATGCGGACAACGCTCAAATGACAAGGCTTTCTCGCCACCCCCCCCTTCCCTAACCCCCCCCCCTCACCCCATTCTCTCCCCTCCCCTCACTCTAAACAAACAAACAAAAATCTCCAGTAATTCTTCAAACTGCCAGAATATAAAAGACAAGAGAGAAAAGATGGCAGCATCTAACATTAATTTCTTGAGATGAATGCATTTCAAGTGAAAACTTAAGAAATACAGAAAATGTTCTAATTGGCAAATCCTTTTTTTGACTCAATTAGGCAGGCTGTATAAGAATGTGCCAGCAGAGAGTGTTAGCAATAAATGAAATGGATTATACAAGGTGGGAAAGGAGAGAGAGGAGAGAGGAGAGAGAGAGAGAGAGAGAGAGAGAGAGAGAGAGAGAGAGAGAGACAGACAGACAGACAGACAGACAGACAGGACAGAGACAGACAGACAGACAGACAGACAAAAGACAGAGAGACAGACAGAGAGAGAGATTGAAACAGAAAGATAGAGAGAAACAGAAAGAGAGAGAGAGAGACAGAGACAGAGAAAGACAAAGACAGACAGGCAGACGGACAAAGAAACACTGGAACAAAAACGCAAGTTCTAGGGTAACTGTACTTCTACTGTTTACACAAACGCTGTTCATAGCGTCAAGCCAGCACCTGTCATAAACCTCTCCTGCATTTTGTAAACATATCGCACTTCATAACATTCCACCCAGGTCCATGTCCCAAACCATGTTTAACTTCCACTTCTAAAAAAAAAAACAAAACTAACTCATTGCACACCAAAACAAACAAAGTTAACTCATTGCAGACGGTGCCCGATTGGCGCCTGTCGCTTGGCCGATAATGGCAAAAACAAATCCACCAATGTTGATTTACTTCTGGCAATATCCTAATGAAGAGAATAAATACACCTGCTGTTTATTTGATTGGCAATACAGCTAATGAAGAGAACAAAAACATCACATGTTGGTTTGATTAACCATTCAACTAATGAACTAAAAAAAAAAAAAAGAAATACAGCTGTTATTATTAGAATGGCAGGAAAAGACCAGGGGTGATTCAAACTTCTAACTGATTTAAAATATAAGCTATGTCATTTGACATTTTTCATCTATAGTTGGAGAAAAATAGTCTACAAGTTAGAATACACAGAGGTTGCAGATTCAAGTCTCCACTGTGGTGTTGATTTGTGTAAGAGTTTATCCTTTTCATACTGACAGATCAAAGCTAACAGGTTTGTACAGACTTCCTGTGATCAAAAATGTTCATAATTATGTTGCTGCAGTAAGATACCAGGGCTGATGAACCATTGTCATCTGCTGTACCTGCAGAGTAATGGCTCAGCCAGGGGTCATAATTCATGAATCATGTATGACAGAGTAAGGGCCTTTACTGTAATATGGTATAGCACCATATTACAGATTTATTATTATTTTTAATCTTTGAGCTTGTTATTGTTGTTGTTGGTGGTAATGTTCTTTGCTTTAATCCTTCTTCTGATTGTTCTTTTTCTTCTTCTTCATTATCTTATGTTTTTCTTGTTATTAGTTTAAATCTTTTTTTCTTCTGCTTTGCTCCTTATCTTGATTATTGGCCAGACCTCTCGAGGTTTGCCAGTGGTGAGAAGTCAGTGTATGTGATTGTTCTCTATCCTATTGTAAACCTACTCCATCTTTAGAAATGTCAAATATGTCCCCACTGTGCATAGCTTTTCTTTTTTAAATCTTGGCATGATGGTGAAGTCATTTTTGAAAGATAGCCAGTGATCAGTCTTTCTTTGTTTCCAGTGCTGTGAGCCTGAGTAATGTAGGAATGGGTTATTGACTGCTTGTGCATGTAAGGATTATTTCATTGATTGATTTTATTTTTTTCAAATTGCAATTGCTGCTTCTATTTTCCAAACCATTATTTTTTGTGTCATCCAGTTGTTGATTTCATTAGGTCATCTTGACGATTTGGGGTACCTCAAAACTGAGAGATAAACAGATTATCAAATTACATTTCAGTACTTATGTTCATGCATGGTAACCTACAAATAAATTTTCATTCAAAGAGTTTGCTGTCTGAGTGTTTGACAACGATGATGGCAATGATGATGAAAATGATAACTATGATGATGATGATGATGATGATGATGATGATGATGATGATGATGATGAAGAAGAAGAAGAAGAAGAAGAAGAAGAGAAGAAGAAGAAGAAGAACAAGAAGAACAAGAAGAACAAGAAGAAGAAGAAGAAGAAAGACTGGATGCTGATTGGAGTTCTCACACCTTTTGGTGTCAGATAAGGTTTCTTTTAGCTTGGATGGTTCCACAGGCAAGTGGAATTTGAACTCATGATCCTTGGATGAAACATGAAAAGTCTTATCCACTCCACCACTCTGGCTCCATTCAAGTTTTTAACTGGGTTTTTCTGTCATTCTCCATTTTCAACACCAATCTAAGTGGAATAATTCTTACAGTGAGAGAGATTTGTGATTGATTATGTGCATTTGTTTTCCTTCACTAGGCTTGTTTGTTTATTTTCCAATGAGAGATATATTTTCAAACATAAAACCATCTCACAACAACGTAATCACAGCTGATTGAATTACAGATATGCATTGCATGGATTGTTAAATTTCTTTTTCGTTTTTGCCTTAAAACCTCTTCCAAATTAAGGAATATATCTCCACAGCTTGACTTGTTCCCTACAGAATATGAAGTTATTTCTTTGCTTGTTTGTCAGTTGGTTTGTTTGTTTTATCCAAGTTTACCCTGCTTCACCTCTACCTTCAACCACTACAACTGAAAGGTACAAACGAACTGTGTACATTTTATCACTTTTCAAGCTGTGGCTTTTTAAAACTTTTTGTTAGCTTTTAAACCAGATAGATAATCACTCAGCTGGAAAATTAAAGAGTCTTCTAACACAAAAGGAGGGTAATAATTATTTCTTTTGTAACATATTGCTTTGTATTTAGAGATACACTCTATGAACTATTCTAGAATCAAGGTATTAGCAGTTGGTTGATAGAATTCTACTGTGCCAACTAAAATTCTCTGTCATTCTTAAATTCGGCAGCTGTCACACAAAAATGTGTTCAGGCAAAAGGTTTAAATTCTATTCATGTCAGCGTTTCATGTTTTCATTATATTTGATGTTTCTTGAATAAAAAGAAAAAGACAGGTTGAAACAACTGAAAATCTAACCTAATCATAACAAATTATTGGGTTTTGTGCAAATATTCATTCTATTCCATTTCACAATTACTTATGTAATTTTCCCCTTCAACGGAGCTGTGATTATGCCTATGGGTCTACATGTTTTTGCATCTATGAATTATACATTAATTTCTTCAGTTAATTTACAAACCAACCAAGTTAGAACATTGTGTGTGTGTGTGTGTGTGTGTGTGTGTGTGTGTGTGTGTGTGTGTGTGTGTGTGTGTGTGTGTGTGTGGTGTGTGTGTGTGTGTGTGTGTTGTGTGTGTGTGGTGTGTGTGTGTGTGTGTGTGTGTGTGGTGTGCATGTGTGTCCGTGCATGCGTGCGTGTGTGTGTGCCCCTGCATGCGTGTGTGCGTGCGTATGTGTGTGTGTGTGTGCATGTGTGTGTGTGTGTGTGTTTGTGACTAAATCCATGAACCTACATCAGAAAAACAACTCACAACTTGTTTTTCCCCCTCAATATGCACAACTGTTCAACAAGTTTTCCAGCCAAGATTCCTATCTTAACAAGGAAACTTCCACCTAAAATATGTAGCATTCTCTTTTGTTCTCCAACTCAGAATATTTATAAGGTTTAATTTCATCACAATTCTGGATTCTTCTTCAGAGGGCTGTCAGGGATTTCTGTATGAAATCACTGAAAAGGATTTAGAAAAAGACAATAAGGCACAGAATCTCTTGTACATTTTCTCTCCAGAGGATAAAAACTCAAGACCAGAAACTAAACAGATAATAAATACTGAAAATATGCAAATAAAATACACGAGAAACACATGCCAATTGATGCTTTATTATGATATTCACCAAAAAATATAGAGGCAAATTGCTTGATTATCAGATCCATAAACAAAATTTTGTTGTTGTTTTATTAATAAAATGCACTTTCATGAACTGCTAAAACAGACAAAAAGTATGAAAGAGTTTACAGAAGACAAGTACAATACAACAGTGCCATAGGAAATTTTGTTTTAAAATGCAGAATGAGTTATAAGTTGAATTTTATCTGTATAGAAAGAGCTCTTCAGATTTTGAAGGTGGATTACACAATAAAACATTCATGAAAAAGTCATGCGTTCACATTGATGAAATATATTATTGGCCATGCAGAACTGTCATGATTCTTCTAGAAATGAGCTCCACTACTTTAGGTCATAAATCACCAATCACTATAAAATGCACTTAAACCCAGCAGCAAGATAGTTCAGTTCCATTGTTAAATGATTTTACAGTTCATGCCGAGGCCATACAAACCAACCCTTTTCAGATAAGCATGCAATGCAATTCATGGCTACATGACTAACTGCAGTCAGTTCTTGACTCGACTGTGCACATGATTAAATACAATATGAAACCCAGTCAACAACTAGAGCGCCGGCACAGGTGTCAGTAAGTTACTAAGTTTAAGTCGATAACATTAACTTCTTTATTTGAAAATAACTGACAAGAAGAAGAAAAAGAATGACGAAATACAAAACAGATAAACAGCAAGCAAACAAACAAACATTAAGACAAAAAGAAAGAGTGTATGACAAAAACAAAGATATATATCCCCCATATTTTCAGAAGACAATGCATGGGGGACAATGTTACTGCTCCTATGATAAAGTAATACTATTCCTTTAATTAGAGGATGCTGCTCCAACAAAAAAATACCCAACCAAATACTGTTCCTTTGATAAAATGGTATAGCTCATACAATGAATATTGTTTCTTTGATGAAACAATACTGTTCCTACAATTGCCAAGGTTTTAGAACATTGAGAAACTCACACAATACATTCCTTCAGACATAACTTTGAACAGTGTCAATATCATCTATGAACCTAACATGTAGAGATACCAATTTAACAGTTCAGCACTATCAGCTCATGCATATCACAAAAAAACCATAATCATTTTCAAGCAAATGAGCAGCTGCACATATCAGAAAGTAAAATGCAAGAATTTATGATATTCTGACGTGCATATTAATATTCAGCATCCTTGTACATTTTGTTAACATTGATCATACCACCATTCAAAAAGAATCAATGTGTACTGAGTTCAATCATATGTGGTGTTTCAATGCTAATTTCCACTTGAACATTGCAGTTGTATCTCTTCTCAGTTCCAAACTAGAAAACATGTATCACAACCAATTTGTGTTCCGCCAATGTCAAGTTCTTTGCAAGATGTCACTCTTGATGTTCATGATAGTGGATACAGCAATCTACCACCTCCCCCAAGTGCAAAATGTAAAGGGGAGAAACACGTCATACTGAGATGGGAACTTCTTGAATTCATACCTCTGATGTGACCTCGGTCAACCAAACTGAACATACAATTATCCACTTTTAATGCTTTGCATCATGCACAACCAAGACACCTCTCCAATAGTTTTATTATGCTAGTCCATGCTTTTCCTCTATATACTCTGGTCTAGTGTTATGCAGCTCATGCAAAACCTTTACCCAAACCACCTGGCTTGGTACACAGTTGGTTCATGCCAATTTTCTAAACAAAAATCTAAACCTCATCTCAGACAGCTCATGGCGGATTTACTACCAACATTTTGACCTACAATTGGGTAGTTCAGGCAAATCCCCCCCCCCCCCCCCCCGCCCCCCGCCGCCATCACCACAGCCAGGTTTTCAACACATATGCCAAATACCCAACTTTCACTATGGCCTTTTACTGGATATGATTTAGTCAGTTAATGTCTGATTTCAATGCCACTCCTTGGTCTTGTTTAGCTGGTTCATTTAAGTTTTCAAACCAGTTCCCTGGCTGATGAATTTAGATAATTTTCATGCCTGGTCTCGAACCAATATCCCAGTCATTGAAATGATATTATCTTCTTAAAGAGTAAGTTCAGGGATAAAACACTTGCAAAAAGAAAATTTGTCCATGAAGGTCTAAACTGCTGTCCAGCTCTCTTAAGTTTCTGTCCATTAACTCACGCCCCCCCCCCCCCCTCCCCCCAACCTTGGCCCTGTGTTAGATAGTTTACACTGTACTACAATCAACATCCTTGAACATAAATCATTTGGTTGGTTGACGTGCAGTTTCCAATCTACATCTGATGATTTCATGCAGAGCTTCTACCCTACACTGGAATGTCTGGATAGTTAGTTCATGAAGGACTTCCATCAAGTATCCAGGCTTCATATCAAGAAAGTTAATACACGGTTCCATAGGCACCCTGGCTATGCACCAAGCCAGTTAATGCAGGGTTTCGATCAAGCTCCTTGGCTTCGAACCGAATGAGTTAATACAGGGATATATTCAATCCAGCTCCTTGGCTATGTATCAAAGGAGTTAATGCAGGCTTTGCAGAGAACTCCCAAAACCGGAGCAAGGCATGCAGAAGGCAGGCCAGGCGATACCTGTCTCGCAGTTGGGGCCCCTGAAGTGACGCTGACACTTGCACGTGCCTGTGCCCACGTCGAAGAGCCCGTGACCCGAGCAGTTCTGGGCGCAGATAAGGGTCACGTTGACCTTATCGGGCACCTCACAGTCCCGGCCCTTGAAGCCGTTAAAGCAGCGGCAGTGCCCGTGCAGGCAGATCCCGTGCCCAGAGCAGTTGGGCAGCAAACAGTCCACTGCGCCGGGCACGTTCCCAACACAACCCACCATCACAGAGGACAAAAACAAGAAATGACACAAAGTGAGGCAGAAGAAAGGCAGTACATTCAAAAGTCGACCACCACCACACTTCCCAAAACTCCCCCCCCAACAAAATTGATAAATAAACTACACTCCCATAACGTCAACAGAAGAGAAAAAAAACCTACCCTCAGAATTGTTGAAATATGCACGACAAAAAAACCACACATAATAATTCATCAAACAAAACAGGTGAAATAAAACAACAGGCCACAACCAAAAATGATAGAAAAGAACAACTAAAACAGAAGAAACTAAAGAAGAAGAAGAAAAAGAAGAAGAAGAAGAAGAAGAAGAAGAAGAAGAAGAAGAAGAAGAAGAAGAAGAAAGAAAACAACAACAACAACAACAACAAAAAACAACACAGCATGAAAGAGACAGAAAATCTTAGTTAAAAAACAAGACACATCCCCCCCCCTCCCCCTGCAACCCCCCCCCCCCTCCTCCAAGAAAAAACCCAAACAAGCAAATGAAACAGAAAATAACTGAAGAAGAAAATACACACAAGGGAACAATAATAAACAAAGAAACAAACAAATGACAATCATACAAACAAATACAACATCAAATATTTGCATACAAATCGCAACGACAGAATAAGGCATTCATACATAAATCATTCCTTTTCCAAAACGTTATGCAAACAAACAACCCGTTGATCACTGACGAAAGTTTATTTAAGCGAAAGAAAAACAACTCATGCAGATGAATACAATGCATAGATAAACAAACCTTTAAATAAATACATAACTAGATGACTATACACAGCTATTTAAGGCAGAATATCAGCACTAAGGACTGGGCACAGGAGGGAACGAGAGAAAGAAAAGGAGAAGGAAGAGGAGGAAAAGAAGGAGAGAGAGAGAAAAGAAGGAAGAGAAGGAGGAAGATGTAAGAGGAAGAAAGAAGAGGAGGAAGAAAGAAGAGGAGGAAGAAAGAAGAGGACGAAGAAAGAA
>CM060321.1:48374115-48399115 GCA_030674155.1 Stramonita haemastoma | reverse complement strand
CAGCACTAATACAGTAGTAGAAGTAATAGTAGTAGCAGCAGCAGCAGCACTAGTACAGTAGTAGAAGTAGTAGTAGTAGCAGCAGCAGCAGCACTAGTACAGTAGTAGAAGTAGTAGTAACAGCACTAGTACAGTAGTAGAAGTAGTAGCAGCAGCACTAGTACAGTAGTAGAAGTAGTAGCAGCAGCACTAGTACAGTAGTAGAAGTAGTAGCAGCAGCACTAGTACAGTAGTAGAAGTAGTAGCAGCAGCACTAGTACAGTAGAAGAAGTAGTAGCAGCAGCACTAGTACAGTAGTAGAAGTAGTAGCAGCAGCACTAGTACAGTAGTAGAAGTAGTAGCAGCAGCACTAGTACAGTAGCAGAAGTAGTAGCAGCAGCACTAGTACAGTAGTAGAAGTAGTAGTAACAGCAGCAGCAGTGGCAGTAGTAGCAACAGAAGTAGTAGTACAATAACAGCAGCAGCAGTAACAACAAAAACAAAAGCGCCTCAGATTCCTAGCACTGAGAACAGGGTAATTCTGTTTTAATCTTAAAGATAGAAAGACAGAAAAAAGAGAGAGAGATGGACAATAAAAGCAAAGAAAAACATCCGATTAAAGAGACGAGAGAGAGAGAGAGAGAGAGAGAGAGAGAGAGAGAGAGAGAGAGAGAGAGAGAGAGAGAGAGAGAGAGAGAGACCAGACAGACAGACAGACAGACAGTCAGAGACAGAGAACACACGCACTTGCACTCATTATTCCAAAACTTTGCAATCAGCTAAACTTATCTCCCTCCGTCTCTCGCCTCCTCAACCCCCTCCCCCCCCCACACTTCTCACCCACCCCTCAACTCTTTTCTGGCACTCACCACCACCACCCTCCCATCACCCACACCCCTCTTCCTCCAGCACTACAAAGCTACACAATGTGCTCTTTATCCAAAGCTGTTAGAAGTTGGCAAAACTCCTCTCCCTCCCTCTCTACCTCTCTCCATCCCTCACTGAGTCGCTCCCTCCTGTCCATTGTACGATCACACTAACCTTTCCGTTACCGCCACTCCATAATACGTGACATACAAAAAAAAAAAATATGACGACGCCAACGGTAGAACACAAGAGTGCCTTCGTCTTCGTCGAACGCTCAAACAGCAAAAACACCTACTGTTGTCTGTCATGTAAACAAAACTGTGTCGCACTGCCGTTAAACACCTGACGAGGCAGTCCTAGCGCATGCGACTTCGGCGTGGGAGAGAATTGTTATCTTTCATTAAAGTCTTTCTGGGGAAGAAAAGGCAGGAGAATGGACCCAGAAGGCAGAAAATAGACAAGAAGTAGGTGACAGAAAGAAAAAGAACATGGAAGAAACAAGGAGAGGGATAGAAAAGAGGGAATTCCTAAGACACAGTTGCCAGAAGGTGGGGATGCTTTTTATACAGGGGAAATAAGAGGGAAAGATCTTGGTATTTCATGTGAAAGACAGCGAAGTACCATTTAATTTCATTAAGACAGACTCGTATAGGCCTACGAGTCTATAAATGGCCAACGCTGTCATCCTCAGTTGAATCACTTAAGCTTTTGGAAATATTTTGTTCGAAACCCTTTCAATGTTCTTTCATAAGTAAGTGTGTGTGTGTGTGTGTGTGTGTGTGTGTGTGTGTGTGTGTGTGTGTGTGTGTGTGTGTGTGTGTGTGTGTGTGTTGTGTGTGTGTGTGTGTGTGTGTGTAAGTGTGTGCTCGCGCGTGCGTGCGTGCATGTGTGTGTGTGTAAGTGTGTGCTCGCGCGTGCGTGCGTGCATGTGTGTGTGTGTGTGTGTGTGTGTGTGTGTGTGCGTGGTGCGTGCGTGCGTGCATGTGTGTGTGGTTTTTGCGCGCTAGTATAAGTTGGCTCCTTCCAAGAAATGATTATTTTTGTGTGACTTGTTTTGAAACTGGCTGACATTGTTCTAAAACCTACTTTTGGCATATGCGTTATCAATAACCCCCTTTTTATATATTTTTTTTTACAAATTTCCTTACCCTTTTTCTCTTTTCTTATATGATGTTGCAAATGTGGGTCTTTGATTTGTTCTTGACACATAATTTAGGTCTACGTCCCTGGAACTCTTTCTCTACTGACTGATGTTATGTTACGAACAAGTGCGCAGTAAATCTGGAAATTAACATGTTGTTTGGTTGTTTTGGGTTTTTTTTATATAGTATTTTTTAATGTTACACCTCTTCACTACCACTATGTATGATAAAGACACCATCAGAAGCCAAACTGATCACAAAAAGATTTCCCTTTATCCAGTTTTCTCACCAGTTACAACGCACAACGTTACTCTGAGATAAACCACAGCAGGTGCCAAAACTTCCAGGTCTGGCTACTATCACAACGGGACTAGACTTGCGGCAAGAAAAGAAAGGACAGAGGAGGAGAGAGAGAGAGAGAGAGAGAGGAGAGAGAGAGAGAGGAAGAGAGAGAGAGAGAGAGAGAGAGAGAGAGAGAGAGAGAGAGAGAGAGAGAGAGAGAGAGAGGAGGAGGGGGAGAAAGAGAGAGAGAGAGGAGAGGAGAGAGAGAGGAGAGAGAGAGAGAGGCATGATATCTGAGGTTGTTCTGGAGCAGACACCATCAACTTAAACAACCATACTTCATGTCTTGTTCTGTCGGTCCGTTTGATTCTGATGTATCTCTGAATCTCCCTCTTTGGCTCAGGTACTTAAAGATTGTGTTATATATATATATATATTTTATATACCCAGATGTTCTGAACAGTGATTTGTTTCGGTTGTTCCTCGGCTAGAGTTCCGAGTTTCAGCAAAGGTGAGAATTTTGCATATGCATCCGTTTAATTTGTCCACCATGAAGGTAGCCGCATTCCGACTTCAGGGATGGTGTCTGATAACACAACATCAGTGAGCATGCATTTTTGGTATTTTCTGTTACAGGCACAGAATGACATACTCTTCCGATAGACACGTTTTAACGTGTGCACAACATGTTCTGCGTGTGTTCGCACACAGGACCTCGGTTTTTTTTTTTTTTTTTTTTAAAGTCAAATCCGAAAGACTTTACAATGATTTCTTTGCTTACAGGGTACGGGAGAGTCCAGTGGTCAGAGCACTCACTTTCCACAAGTCAATGTTAAGCAGCATCAAGAGTGGTTAGCAAGTGGATGGGTGATCGTTTGCCCGTGTTCACTTCAGTTACGAAGTACCTGCCCTCTTTAGGGTCAGGGAAGGTATAGCAGCGAGGGAGAGAAGATGGGCGCTGCCCTCAATATGCTGGCCCCTAGAGAAGCTGAAGTCTCTGATGCCTCGCTCCCCTACGAACGTATAGTTTATGGGACACCTTTACCTTTTACCTTTGTTTACAGGCACCGATGCTAAATAGATAAACTATTTGTCATCCTTTGTGTCTGTCTGTGTGTCTGTCTGTCTATATCTTCTCCTCCTCCACCCCCTCTACTCCCACCCCTTCCTCCTGGCCTTCTTTCCTTCTCTTTCTGTCTGTCTTCGTTTGTTTGTCCTGGCTTCAAAGGAAATTAGATTTTTTTAAAAAGTCTGGTTGTCTGGTGGAAGCGTTGTGGCAGTGTAACTTTTCGGATCACTCCTTTACTGTGTTTTATTTATCTGGTTGTTGATCTATGCATTCATTCGTCCCTCTGAGTGTTGTGTGTGTGTGTGTGTGTGTGTGTGTGTGTGTGTGTGTGTGTGTGTGTGTGTGTGTTGTGTGTGTGGTGTGTGTGTGTGTGTGTGTGTGTGTGTATGTGTGTGTGTGCGTGTTTGTGCTTGTGTGTGTGTATGTGTTGTGTGTGTGTTTTGTGTGTGTATGTGTGTGTGTGTGTCTGTGTGAATGTGCCTGTGTGTGCCTGTGTGTGTGTATGAGTGTGTGTGCGCGCGCGCGCACGCGTATGTGTGTGTATGTTTATCACTTTACCGCCTCTGATTCCAAGAGATTCCATGATTCATGAGTTATTATCAAGCAGAGGCATAAAGAATGAGGAAAGGAAAAAAAATGCGAGGGATGTGGGGTGGGGGTGGAGGGGGAGTAGACAAATAATCAAAGAATACAATTTCAAAGATGCTGAGAGAGAGAGAGAGAGGAGAGAGAGAGAGAGAGGAGAGAGAGAGAGAGAGAGAGAGAAGAGAAGAGGAGAGAGAGAGACGAGAGGAGAGAGAGAGAGAAGAGAGACAGAGAAGACAGAAGACAGACAGACAGAGACAGACAGCAGACAGATCAGGGCAGACAGACAGACAGAAGAAAGACAGACAGAAAACAGAGAGAAAGAATGAAAAGACAGAGACGAATCAGAGAAGAGGAGAAAAGCCAGAGAGATAGGCAGAAACACATTCAACTAGATTGAAGACAAGCAAAGCAACAACAACAAAAACACGAGAGAAAATTATCTTCAAAGATTGTAATCATGTGGGTGTATGGAGAAGAATGAAAAACAGAGACAGAATCTTTGCTTCAATTCACTCCCTCTCCTCCTTCTTCTCATTGTCATTTTATTCATCTCTTCCCTCTCAACACTGCATATTAGTTTTCAACTCATTCCGAAGTCGGAATGCGGCTACCTAAATGGTTCGAAGGGGGGGGGGGGGGGGGGGGGGGGGGAGGGGAGGGGAATGACGGTCGTATATATGCAAAGCTCTCACCACTGGTGAACCTTGGATTACTAGTCGAGGAACAAAAAAAAAATCAAAAAGAATAAACCCCATTCAAAAGAACAAAAAGAAAAAAAAAACAGATAGGAGAAAGGATATATATATATATATATATATATATATATTATATATATATATATATATATATATATAGAGATGAATGAGAGAAGATGAGAGAGAGAGAGAGAGAGAGAGGAGAGAGAGAGAGAGAGAGAGGAGGAGAGAGAGAGAGAGGAGAGCAAATAACCATTAAAAAGAAGATAACATGAAAAATAGAAAAAGCTAAAGGCAAACTGATGTAAGGAAAGACAAAAGAACACCGGGGGGAGGGGGAGGAGGAGGAGGAGGAAGAGGAGGAGGAGAGAGAGAGAGAGAGAGAGGAGAGAGAGGAGAGAGAGAGAGAGAGAGAGAGAGAGAGAGAGAGAGGGAGGAGAGAGAGAGGAGAGAGAGAGAGAGAGAGAGGAGAGGAGAGGAGAGAGAGGAGAGAGAGAGAGAGAGGAGAGAGGAGGGGAGAGAGAGGAGAGAGAGAGAGAGAGAGAGAGAGAGAGAGAGAGAGAGAGGGAGAGGAGAGAGAGAGAGAGAGTGAGAGAGAGAGGAGAGAGAGAGAGAGGAGAGAGAGAGAGAGAGAGAGAGAGAGAGAGAGAGAGAGAGAGAGAGATCAGACTTCAGGAAAGAGAATAAAAAAACAATGGTGATGATGACGACGAGACGACGACGATGATGATAACGCTGCTGCTGCTGCTGCTGATGATGAGGATGATGATAATAATGGCACAATAATAACAGCAGCAGCAGCAGTAGCAACAACAACAACAACAATATTGGTTTATCTGTAGTGCACTTTCCATTAAAAAAGATTGATAACGCTCAAAGCTCATTACGCAGGTTATAATGGCAATAAAAACCAAAAAACAAAAAACCCTACAACTTTCAAAATGGACACTTCACTCATTATCGTGCCATACTCCTTCCATCATGCGCATTCATTTACAGGAAAGACATAATGTTATAGGAGGAGAGGAGAGGAGAGGAGGGAATGGAAATAAGGAAAGAATATGATATATTGAGAGAGAGAGAGAGAGAGAGAGAGAGGAGGGAGAGAGAGGAGAGGGAGGAGGAGAGAGGAGGAGAGAGAGAGAGAGGAGAGAGGAGAGGAGAGAGAGAGAGAAGAAGAGAGAGGAAGAAGAGAGAAGAAGAGAGAGAGAGAGAAGAAGAGAAGAGAGAAGAGTGAGAGAACAGAAGACAGACAACAGACAGACAACAGGAATACAAACAGACAGGAAAACAGAAAAGTGGTCGGAATTTAGCAATGAGAAAAAACACGATTTCCTTTCTCTCACCCCCTCCTCCACTTTCTCCTCCCCCCCCCCCCACCCCCACCCCCTCCTCTCTATCCTCTCTCTCTCTCTCCTCTCTCTCCTCTCTCTCTCTCCTCTCTCTCTCTCTCCTCTCACCTCTCATCCCTCTCTTCTCCCTCCACCCCCTCACCCACTCCTCTCCATCCAGTCACACAATGCCACATTCTGTTTCTTCCTTGCCCGGGACCGTTAGAAGTTGGCAACACCCCTCCCCTCCCCCTCCCCCCTCCTCCTCCTGCCCTCCATCCCTCCCTACTGTTTATTGTTTGATTAAAAAAAAAACTCGCCCCAACCCTACCCTACCCTCTGCTTCCAAGCCACCTGTAATAAAACGTAACTCCCTTTCGCAGCAAAACAATATGAATTGAAAGATGATATTAATATATCATGTGCTTGACCATAATAAACCATTTAATTGACATTCCATATATTTGACATTCCATGTAATTGGCCTCAATGTCCCATGGAACTGGCCATTATCATTTATACTATACAGATGACTATAATACATATCATATAAACGACCATTATGCACCGTGTAATTGACTATACTATACCATGTAATTGACAATATTGTGCTATATAGTTGACCATGATATTGCATGCCGTTGATCACCTAATATGGGTCTGACTTGTCAGGTACTTAACGCAGCTCAGCGTAACGCATATTTGTCATATGACAGGCAACAATATGTAATGTCTAAGCGTTCGACGACGACGAAGAAGAGAAGACCATAATAATTATATTATGAAACCGACAATGACGTACCATGTAACTGACTATAATATACAATGTTATTGCCCATAATAATGTACCTATATACTGACATAATCATAATCATGAAGCTACAAAAATAATATTCCACATCTTTTACCCTGGCTGAATTCTTCAAGTCCTTTGAATATTTCTTTTGTTGTAGTCCCTTTCCATTTTTCTCTTCATCAAGTTTTGTGTGGGTTATCTGTTTTGTGTTGTTCTGTGTGTGTTGTGTGTGTGTGTGTGTGTGTGTGTGTGGGAGAGAGAGAGAGAGAGAGAGAGAGGAGAGAGAGAGGAGAGAGAGAGAGAGAGAGAGAGAGGAGAGATGAGAGAGGAGAGAGAGAAGGAGAGAGAGAGAGAGAGAGAGAGAGAGTGTGTGTGGTGTGTGTGTGTGTGTGTGTGTTGTGTGTGTGTGTGTGTGTGTGTGTGTGTGTGGTGTGTGTGTGTGTGTGTGTGAGTGTGTTGAGTGTGTGTGTGTGTGGCGCGCGCGTGCGGGTGCGTGCGTGCGTGCGTGGTGTGTGTGGAGTTGAGTTGAAGTATGATTCTTCCAAGACGTTCTTTCTTTGTGGTGTTTTGTTTGACGATATTGAAGCCTGCTGACATTTAGAAAACTTTCTTTCTTGAAAGTTGTTGACGGGTACTGGTGAAGTTTTGACCATTCCTTCGAAAGCATTTTTTTTTTGCTAAGAGGGGAGGTGGGGGCGGGGGTTGATCTTTTGTAAGTGAATTTCTTCAGTTCTTTGTTGGTACATACCTTAAGTTTCCACATTTTTGTTCTTTTACTGGTAAATGATGTTAAAGAAAAAATCGTATATTTTAAACTTTACATTATTCTAAATGTTTGTGCACTTCACTCGAAAGTAATCTCACGTACCTAAAACCATCCCATCCTATTCTGCGTGCTTTCTTTCTTTCTATCTCTCTCTCTCTCTCTCTCTCTCTCTCTCTCTCTCTTCTCTCTCTCTCTCTCTCTCTCTCTCTCTCTCGTTCTGCATGCACATGTGGGAGATATAACATTCTTTGTTTTGATTTATTGCAAGCTTTGTATAGTACTGTTTCAATACATTGACTGTGCTTTACTTGCCCTAGAGAATCGTGACTTGAACGGTATAATAGTTTCAACAAGATTGTCAAAAGTGCGTATTAGCTACATAAAATCCTATTTGTAGAAGGGATTTGCACGATTTAGAATTGGATGTCATCATTGATTGCAGCTTTGCAATTTAACAATTGTAACAACGAAAGACTTAACGTGTCCCTTTTGTGATGACGACCTAGAAACAGAGTACACTTTTTGCTCAGTGCCCAAAGTACAGTGATCTCAGACAGAACTGATTCTAGCAAATTTACAGACATCATGTATGTTAATATTCATTATTAATGTCTAATGAAAACGAACATTGTGATGAAAGTTGCCACTTTGTCAAAAGCACTTAACATTAGAAAACAGGCTTAATGTTGTAATTACGATTATTGGGTTTTGTTTAATGTGGTAGTACAGATATCGGGTTTTGTTAATGTTGTGATTACAGATATGTCATGATTTCTTTAACGCTGTGATTACACAATTACTGTTTGTTTGATGTTTTAATTCGACATGTTATGTTCATCTGTTTGTAAAGGGCAAGGCCTATACATTAAATCATTCCGAATCTTCTCTCTCTCTCTCTCTCTCTCTCTCTCTCTCTCTCTCCTCCTCTCTCTCTCTCTCTCTCTCTCTCTCTCTCTCGTTCTTGCATTACCCATCATTGTGTAAAGTATGTATTGTCTTTATTGTGCTTTGTGTTGTGTTGTTATACTGTCTTCCATTTGTTTATTGTGTACCTGTTATAACAGTTTGCATTCTATTGCACAGCGTTGAACTGTGGCGTAATTTGGAAGGAACACTAAGGAGCGATGGACATGAGGTCTTTTTATTTTATTTTTTATATTTTATTTTATTCTTTTTTATCGAGGGATAATGGAATAAGCGCTCATGTGCTTTTATATATTTTATTTTTATTTTATTTTTACATCCAGTCCATGTGTGTATGCAGTTTTGTAAATCTTGTCAACTGTTCCCACCGGCACGCAATGGCTCTACTCTTACGAAAAGCGGAACAGATTTAACGTGTGCGCAAGATGTTCTGCGTGCGTTCACACACGGGGCCTCGGTTTTAGTCTTATCCGAAGGACTGAAGTGTCTTCAGGAAAGTAACAGCCTCCAGCATGCGTTTCATCTCTTCACTTAGCGCGCTCTGGAGGGAATGAGCCCGGGACCGCAAATAGTGTCATTATGTCAGTTTCTTGTCCGTAACTGGATTCAGACGTTGAGCTCCGAAAAACCTTGTCGACCAAAAGTCACCAGAAAATATTTGTAAACTGCTTAGCACATCGTTTAATATCATAACACATGGAAAAATTGACTGCACATGACAATAAAAAGATATCTAACAAATAACGATAAAAACTCAGTTGGGATTACAAAAGTAAACGAGTACTACCTAACTTTCCAGGGAAATTTTTTGTCAATTTACCGATTCGCAATCACACAAAGACAATAGGGATTGTTAGGTTTGGAATCGATTGTCTTGCAAATGGAATCGATTGTCTTGCAAATGGAATCGATTGTCTTGCAAATGGAATCGATTGTCTTGCAAATTGCAGTCTGTGCATTGGCAGCCCTACCCGGTGTAGGAAAGGAGAATGTCAGTTTTTTTTTCCACAGGATGTGCCCAGACTGGGAGAGAAGTTCTTATCTCGTTAAGTCTATCCACTTTACGACCACAACCACATTACGACACAACACACATTCAGAGTCATGGATTTGAATGCCCTTTTGTGGCTTGCCTTTGTTTTTCTTTCCTTTCTTTCTTTTCTTTCTTTTCTTTCTTTCTTTCTTTTCTTTCTTTCTTTCTTTCTTTCTTTCTTTCATTCATTCATTCTTTCTTTCTTTCTTTCTATTCTTTCTTCTTCTTTCTTTTTTCTTTCTTCTGTATGGTACACAGTGGCTTTGGTATTGTATTGCATTGCTTGCATTGCATTGTATTGTATTGTATTGTATTGTATTGTGATTGTATTGTATTGATTGTATTGTATTTGCACCACCTCAAGCCGTAGAAGAGAGTGTCGCCACATGAGAAGCACCACTCTTTTTATTTTCATTTTTCTGTCTGCACCTGCATTTGTTTCCTTGTCAGAATAGTTTTTTGTCTGCCAAGTTTTGCCAGAGAGAACTCTCTTGTTGCCGTAGATTTCTTTGTTTGTTTGTTTGTTTGTTTTTGATGTTTTTTGTTTTTTTTTTACACACGCTGAATGTGTATCATGACTGGTTTGTCGTATCATCTGAAAGAGTAGCACCCAGACCACCCTTCAAGGTCTAGCTAGTAGACAGGGGGAAAAGTTTGGGCTAAAATGAACCCACACTTCTCACGTTCAAGGCAGGTGCGTTACCTCTAGACTACCGACCGACCTCTGCATAGAGTTGAACGTATAGGTCAAACGAGTTTGTCTGCTTCGAATTTGGGCCCGCTCTTTTAGGAGACAGAAAGGACCGAATGTTCAATTTCGACAAGATTCAAACCATGGAGCTCTCCCTTTACTGACCAAGGCGTATAACCAACCACAAGACCACGCCCTATCCCACCCGCACCCCGCTACACACTCCTACCCACCCAATCCAAATGAATTCGGCTCCAGTTGAGTCGATAAAAGAAGCCCTTAGAATTTTTTCTCTCCCCAGTAACTTTCTTCCTTTGAACTCTTTTTGTGTGGCGATCGAGGTCTTTTGTATTCTTCCCAGCAATTCTGTCTTTGATGATGATGATGACGACGATGTGGGTTGGCAGTATTCAAGCCTGATAAAATAAAATAAATAATAAAAAAAGAAATCGTTCTTCAACTTTGTTTCTTTTGAAGCTTTTGAAGTGTGTGTGACTGTGTTGAAATCATGTTCATTCACTCCCATGCCCAAAAGTTTGTGTGTGTGTGTGTGTGTGTGTGTGTGTGTGTGTGGTGTGTGTGTGTGGTGTGTGTGGTGTGTGTGTGTGTGTGTGTGTTTTTTCTCCCTTTTTATGCTTCTGTGAGTGTGATGATCACTTGTTGTGTGTTGTTTGATGTTGTAACTATATATTTTTTTCTAGATTAAAAAAAACACTTTTATATGTACATGCTTTTATCAGGGTAAAAAAGTGCACTATGATTAGCAAGACTTTTCTATTTGGATTGTGTGTGGTCCGGGGGCGGGGGTGGGTGGGTGGAGGGGGTTTATTCTATTGAGTTTTTATGTGTTTCACACACACAGACACAATCATTACTTCTACTACTTTTTCTTTTTGTTCTTCCTCCCTTCTTTTCTTCTTCTTCTTTTCTCTTCTTCTTCTTCTTCTTCTTCTTCTTCTTCTTCTTCTTTTCTCTGTCTCTCTCTGTCTCTGTCTGTCTGTCTGTCTGTCGTCTGTTGTCTGTCTGTCTGTCTGTCTGTCTGTCTGTCTGTCTGTCTGTCTGTCTGTCTGTCTGTCTGTCTCTCTCTCTCTCTCCTCTCTCTCTCTCTCTCTCTCTCTCTCTCCTCTTTGTTTCTGACTTCTCAATCTTATCGCCCTCCACGCTCCACTCTCCAGACCCGATCTCCTGACTATAACTATCTCTGCGCATTCTTCTCTGCCTTGAATTCCTTTGACTTCGTTTTTTGGTCTATCTCTCTTTATTTGTTTCTTTTTCTCTCTTCTCTCTCTCTCTCTCTTCTCTCTCTCTCTCTCTCTCTCTCTCTCTCTCTCTCTCTCTCTCTCTCTCCTCTTCTCTCTCTCTCTCTTATTCTCTCCCCTCCAGTTATTGGCATTCAAATACAAACTTCCAAATTGCCTGCCTTAAAATGTTGTTATTCTTTCCAAAGCTATATTATTAAAATTGTATTCATCCAGTGACAAGCTACTGGCATAACGCTCCGTATCTTCCCACCAAATGAAAAATAAACCATCCCTCAAAGCCAGGTATGGCTCCCTAAATGATAAGGTGCGGGACGGGGTGGGTTGGGGCACACCAACCCCTCCAACACACACACACCAACACACCACACACACACACACACACACACACACACACACACACACACACACCACCACCACACACCACCACCACCACCACCACCACCCAACCTCAAACCCAACCCTCCATCAATGCTCCCTCTCCGCACCCCACCCCCCACCCCCCTGAAACCCCCTCCCCCCCAACCCCCCCCCAACCCCCCACCTCCCTCCCCCAAACAACAACCCACCTCCCCCCAAAAAAAACAACCCAACCCTAACCCCAAACAACAATCCCCCACCTCCTCCACCCCCCAAAAAAAAACAAACAATGAAAAAAACAACCCCACCAAGAAATCCCTTCTAGCCTATCTAGTATCTAGATACTCACCGATGCCACAGTCCGGTCCCTGAAAGCCCTGGAAGCAGACGCACTGGCCGTTGATGCAGTGACCGTTGCCGTTGCAGTTGGGGACCACGCACATGTGCTCCCTCAGGCTGCAGTCGGACCCCTTGAACCCTTTGTAGCAGCGACACCGCCCGTCCATCAGCTCCCCTTGACCGTTACACACCTCTGGACACTGGTCTGTTCGTGGGTGGAAGGGTGGGTTGGTGGACAGGGAGTGAGGGAGAAAGACCATATTCAAGTTTGGATGGTGTACAGACTTGTGAGGTTGATTTAATAATAATAATAATAATAATAATAATAATAATAATAATAATAATAATAATATAATAATAATGTAAATATCATGGAATTTATATAGCGCTATATCTTGTAAAAACAAACAAACAAATCAAAGCGCTTAATCAAATCAAAGCGATTTTATTGAGGGTGAGGTGTGTGTGTGGGGGGTGATGGGTGGGGTGGGGTGGGGGTGGAGATACATGTGTTGTGTTGTGTGTGTGTGTGTGTGTGTGTGTGTGGTGTGTGTGTGTCTATGTGTGTGTGCGTAGTGTGTGAGTGTGTGTGTGTGTGTGTGTGTGTGTGTGTGTGTGTGTATGTGTGTGTGTGTGTGTGTGTGTGTGTGTGTGGTGTGTGTGTGGTGATGTATGTGTGTGTATGTTGTGTTGTGGTGTTGTGTGGGTGTGTGGTGGGGGGGGGGGGGGGGGCGAAGATGTGTGTTTGTGTGTGTGTGTGTGGGGGGGGGGGTGTTGGGGGATGTGTGTATGTGTGTGAGAGAATGTGTGTGTATGTGGATGCGTGGGTGCGTGCTCACACGCACGCGCGAGCGTGTGTGTATGAATATGTATGTGTGTTTATTTATTATCAATTTATTTATTCATTCATTTATTCTTTTATATCGAGGATAATAAAATAAGCACACAATGGGTCCACCAACCGCGCTCCCCCCCCCCCCACTTCTATTTCTACTGTTGTTATCACTGCTGCTACGACGAACAAAAAGCCATGGCTTAAACTAATTTTTACCTCCACACCAATATCTTGTCATGCCTTAACGGCAGAGCAACGCATTTTCGCCCAATTCACAGACAACAATAGTTGCTGTCAACTTTCGACGACGAAGAAGAAGATATCACCACAACTTCACCATTACAGCTAGCTACCATGAGAGCAAAACTAACCCTCCCCGTTTCGTCTTTCCCTCCCGCCCTCTCTCTTTCTCTCTCCATCCCTTTTCCCATCCCTCTCTGCCTCCCTCAATCCATAGATACAGTATCGGCCAAGGACCTGCCTCATCTACCGTCTCACCCATTCCATATCAAAGCTGACTCATGACACGTTTCCTCTTTCCTTCCTTTTTTCCACAGGGACAGAAACAGACTTAGGGTACATTCCATCGATCGATCGATCGATCCATCCATCCACCCATCCATCTATCCATCCATCCATCCACCCATCCACCCGCCCATCCATCCATCCATCCAACCATCTCATCCATCCATCCATCCATCCATCCATCCATCCACCCACCACCCACCCACCTATCCATCCACTAATTCGCCCACTCACCCACCCCACCCATCCACCCACCCACAATCCACACCACCCATCCACCATCCATCCACCCACCACCATCCATCCATCATCCATCCATCCACCCACTCACCCATCCATCCATCCGCCCACCCACCCATCCATCCATCCGTCCATCCATCGAATCCATCCATCCATCCATGCACCCACCCACCCACCCATCCATCCATCCATCCATCCATGCACCCACCCACCCACCCACCCACCACCATCCATCCATCCATCCATCCATCCATTCATCCACCCCACTGACCGAGGGCGCAGTACTGCCCGTGGAATCCTTCCCAGCACTGGCACTGTCCCTTCACACAGTCCCCCTGCCGCTGCAGTTACTGGGGCACTCGCTCTGCACCGCTGCAAACCACACCACACAGTACACCACACCGCACCACACCACACCACACCGCACCACAGCACAGCACAGCACAGCACCACACCGCACTGCACCACAGCACAGCACAGCACACCGCACCGCACCACACCACAGCACCGCACCGCACCGCACCGCACCGCACCGCAGCATAGCACAGCACACCTCATCACATCGCACCACACCACACCACACATTACACCACACCAAACCACACCACACCACGCCACACCACAACATACCACACCACACCACAACATACCACACCACACCACACCACACCACACATTACACCACACCACACCACACCACACCGCACCACACCACACCACACCACGCCACACACACCACACCACACATTACACCACACCACACCACACATTACACCACACCACACTACACCACACATTACACCACACCGCACCGCACCACACTGCACCGCACCACACCACACCATACCACACCTCACCACAGCACAGCATAGCACAGTACAGCACAGCACACCGCACCACACATCACACAGCTATCAGGGTTAGCTTGCTAGCTAGCTAGCTAGATAGGTCGGTAGATCGATAGATAGATAAATAGATATAGATATATAGGCAGGTAGGTAGACAGATAGATAGACAGATGGATAGAGATATAGACAGACAGACAGACAGACATACAGACAGACATACAGATAGATATAAATAAATAAATACATACATACATACATACATACATTCATACATACATACATACACACACATATACTTACTTACTTACATACATACATACATAATACTATACATACATACATTACATACATACATACATACATACATACATACATACACATACATACATACATAGGTAAGTAGACAAACAGACAGACAGACAGATCGATAGATGGACAGGCAGACATACAAACAGACAGCCAGACAGACAGGCAGAGAGACAGACAAACAGCTATATATCTAGCTAAATAGACGGGTAGATAGATAGTGTCACACAAAACATTGAGGATTCAACATTTTTGAGGTACTGTAAATAAAAGGAACTTGTCTGTCTGTCTGTCTGTCTGTCTGTCTGTCTGTCTGATCTATGTCTTTTCATCTGTCTGTCAGAAGGTCAGTCCACCCACCAACCCACACATCCATCCCACCCACCCACCCACCCACCTGCCCACCACATATCCATAGGCATATCCATCCACCCATACACATCACAGCTGTCAGTTTCCCCCACTTTCAGCTCCTCTCAGCTGCTAATTATCCCATCCGAGCCCAGCCCAACTAGTGCTATTTTTAGCCGGAACTGACCACATATGGACTAGGTATGAGGAAGGAGCCCCCCTAAATTTAGCACTCTTGACTAGACCCTACTGAGTGATTTTGGATTTGTGCACGGTGACATACCTATCTACCTATCCATCCACCCACCCACAGCCAGACCCCTCCTCCCCCTCCCCCTATCACTCACCATGGTGGTTGAGGAGGTAGGACACGGTCTGCGGTTCCTCCCCGTCATTGTAGACACCGAAGAACCAAACCCCTGCCCTCAGGAATTCCATCATGGACGTGTCCTTGCTGCTGTAGTGACTCAGGTCCGTCTGATCAGCAAATACAATAACAGCAACAATAACAACAATAAAAACACAATGTACAGTCTCCGTAAAGACCAGAAAATATCATCTGGGTTACCAGAGACTCTATAATTATAGCTGAGTGTCTAAGACCCGTTAGAGTTTAATCTTGTAAGGTCTACCAACTCGTGGGTTTGCATTTCGACAGCAGCTACCACTACATACCACCACAACAACCCATACCACCCCACCACCCCACCCACACACCATGTACCACACTCCACCATACCACCACCCCACCACCACCCCACCCACACACCACACCTCACCATACCACCGCACCATCCCACCACCATACCACACACCATACTACCACACCACCTCACCCACCCCCACACCCCACACCATACTACCACACCACCACCCAACCCACACACAACACCCCACCACCACCACCACCCACCCACACCCCACCACCACCACCCCACCATATCCCCCCCACCCCACCCACCATACCACCACACAACCACCTCACCCACACACCACCATACCACCACACCACCACCTCACCCACACACCACCATACCACCTCACCCACACACCACCACACCACCACCTCACCCACACACCACCATACTACCACACCATATCACCCCCCACCCACATACCACACCCCACCATACTACCACACCACCACCACCTCACCCCCCACCACCCCTCCAACACACCAACCACACCCACATCACACCACCCTCACCCACCCACCCACCCACACTCCCCCCCCCCCCCGCCCACACACACACACACACACACCACACACTCTACCAACACCCCAAAACTCACCAGCGATCTTCGTGTGCGTGCACGGGACCCCAAGCGCGATCCATCCAGCACATTGAAGAAGTCGAACTGCACGTGTGTGGGGGCCGTGCTCTGTCGCCCGTAGATGCCCAAGATAGCCGAGCCTCCGATGGTGAAGTCGAACTTGACGAAGCCGCTCTCCTGCTGCTCAAAATGGTTCAGCCAGAATCCCTGGGGTGGTACCACCGCCTCCGCCAGCTGTCCGGCCTGAAGTTCTAGGGGGATAGGGGTGGTGGCTGGGACACCGCCCATGTTGGAGCCTGTTCGTGTTTGTTTGGTGTGTGTGTGTGGAGAGAGGGAGGGAGGGAAGGGGAGAGAGAGAGACAGAGAGAGAGAGAGAGAGAGAGAGGGAGAGAGAGACAGAGACAGAGACAGAGACAGAGACAGAGAGAGACAGAGAAAAGATTAGTGAACATGGTTTATTTAACGTCCCAACACCCTATTATATATACATTATATATATATATATAATTTCTTTATATACAATATATATTATATATATATATATATATATATATATATATATATATATATATATATATATATATATATATATATATATATATAATGTATTGGACAAAAACGAGTGCAGGTAACCAGTTACAGCTTCATTCTTATCATAAAAATTATTTTTGTCAAGGATTCAGAAAAGAATATCTACTACACGATCAGAATCTTTAAAGACAGCATTTGAGGAATTATATGGTTATATACATTCATGTCTACATATTTACCCACACATATACAACCATAAATATGTAATATACATCATATGTGTGTCTATGCACGCGCGCGCGGTGTGTGTGCTTGCGCACGTGTGTGTGTAATGTCCTTTTTGTGGACAGACGTAAGATTGAAGACCACACACAAGCAGACACGGATCCTTAGTAATGGGTGTTGTATGTTGTGTAATACGGTAGTAAAACAGTTTGCTACAGAGAGAAGTAACTCGGCTGGTAGGCTACATGTTGTAATTATGAGCAAGGCATTGGTACAGATGAAGCTTTAGGTAGTGTTGCAAGTAGCACTAGGTACAACATTGTTAAAGACTGAGGTGCTTCTCAATTTTGTACATCTGCATGTACCGTAAAATCCCTAGCATAAGCCCACCATCTAGCAAACGCCCACCCCCCACTTTAGGCCAAAAGTTGTGCAAAGGGGTAACTACCTAGCAAACGCCCACCCTACTTTTTTTCTTTCTGTCAGTGACGTACTGGTACTTTGACAACATTTCCTGATGGCCGGAAGTTGGTTCTTGAATCTCTCTGTGTCATTAAAATTTTGCTAAATGCCGAAGCGACAGTCTTACACTGTATCACTGAGCCAGTCCTCCTCTCTCTCTCTCTCTCTCTCTCTCTCTCTCTCTCTCTCTCTCTCTCTCTCTCTCTCTCTCTCTCTCTTGAATGTCTTCGTTGGCCTTCTTTGCCTCAAAATCCTTTTTTTTCTATTTTCCTTCACTTCTACTCACACGACCTAACTTACATGCTTTCGGGGTTTGTATTCACTCAATTACACGGTTTAGCACAAAAATTACTTTGTGCAAAGGGGTCTATCCCTAGCAAACGCCCACCCCCCAATTTTGCCCTAAATCAGTGCACAGGGGGGGGGGGGGGGGGGGGGTGGTTGCTAGGGATTTTACGGGTATTTGTATATATGCATGCACACAGTGATGTTTTTCATGTGCGAGTGCATCAGTATGTTCTTCATCCTTATACTTGTTTTAGCTTTGTTTATGTACATGTCTATTCTTCGTCAAACGCTCAGACAGTGACTATTGTTTGTCATAAGAGCTAAAACGTATATTGCACTGCTGTTACGCGCCTGACAAGTCAGGCCCAGCGCAAAAGTTAGGACCGGCATGTGATTATATTGTGAAGCTTTTCGATGGCAGTTTTAGTCTGAAGCTATGAGTAAAACCATTCAACCAAAGAAAATAAAAGGTTTAATTAAATAAGGACACAAACGTGTGTCGACATATACATGAGTACTAGCGTGTTATTTGCATGATTGAAGGCGTGTACATTGTTGCCAGAGCTTACTAAGATGAGAAGAGAGAAGAAAGAAGAAGAAGTAATGAAGAAGAAGAGAAAGAAGAAGAAGAAGAAGAAGAAAGAAGAACAAGAAGAACAAGAAGAACAAGAAAAGAAAAAGAAAAGAAAAAAGAAGAGGAAGGAGAAAAAGAAGGAAAAAAATGTGAGCAAGAAAAGAAAGAAGAAGAAAAAGAAGAAGAAAAGAGAAGAAGAAGAAGAAAGAAGAAAAGAAAGAAGAAGGAGAAAAAAGAAGAAGAAGGAGAAGAGAAGAAGAAGAAGAGAAGAAGAAGAAGAAAGAAGAAGAAGAAGAAGAAAGAAGAAAAAGAAGAAGAAGAAGAAGAAGAGAACAACAATACGAAGAAACACAAACAGGAAGAAGAAAAGATTTCAGGGAAGAATGCAGTCTTGTCTCATTAGGAGTGGAGTCTACAACTGCTGGTTCATTGTGGGCACTAATGACATACCCTGCATTCTCTGCCATCTGAAACGTCCTGATTAATGTGTGTGTGTGTGTGTGTGTGTGTGTGTGTGTTGTGTGTGCGCGCGCACGCGCGCGCGTCTGTGTGTGTATGTGTGTTTGTGTGTGAGAGTGTTTGTGTGAGTGTGTGTGTGTGTGAGTGTGTGTGTGTGTGCGTGTGTGTGTGTGTGTGTGTGTGTGTGTGTGTGGAGAGAGAGAGAGAGAGAGAGAGAGAGAGAAGAGAGAGAGAGAGAGAGAGAGAGAGAGAGAGAGAGAGAGAGAGAGAGAGAGAGAGAGAGAGTATGTGTATGTGTGTGTTAGATGATCTAATCATGAACTACCAGTTGAAGTGGATCACCGTTTCGCCATTTTAATGGAAGAAAATAATAATCATGTAGTAAATGTGGTAAGCTTTAAGCTGACACGAATTACAGACTCTTTAACGTGCACAATTGATCTCTTGCATGCGGATACACACGATAATAACATAGGCCCATGCACAGTCTGTGCTTTAGATTGACCCAGAAGATAGTAAAAAAAAAAAAATCCCTACCCTTAATTGAGCGGATGCCGCTGCACCAATTTCGAACCAATGATTAATTTTCTTGAACTTATGGGATAAATGTCAATTTAAAAAAAAAAATTCATCCAGCTTCATAGTCTGTAGCCTTAAGTGTCTCTTGTAATTTCCTAATCAAGAACCATGACAGATATTTTCGATTTGGTCTGGTGGTTTGGTTTGGTAGTTTGGTTTGATGATGTGATTTGATTATTTGGCTTACTGGTTTGGTTTGATTGAATCATTTGATTTGAGGTTTCATTTGGTGATTTGTTATGATGGTTTGATTAAAACATCTCATGGTTTAATTTAATTAAGATTTGATTTGATAAATTTGATCTGATGGTCTGATCTGGCGATTTTATGATTTGGGGTCTGATTTGAAGATGTGATGCTTAGAGTTGATGATCTGATGGTCTCATTTGAGAATTGATTGTTTGGTTTGACGATTTGACAGTTTGAAGTTAATGATTTTATTTGATGATAGTGATGATTTGATAGTTCGACGGATAATTTGATAGGTTGATTTCATTTGACTTTATCTTGACAGCTTAATTTGACGACTTGACTTAACAGTTTCGTTTGAAGAGCTGATACGATGTTTTCATTTATTTTGGTTTCATCTCATGATTTGGTTTAATGATTTGATTCACTGACTTGATTTGATTGGGTGGTTTAATATAATCTCTAGAGGTTTGATTGATTTAGTTCCATGATTTGATTCGCTGACTTGATTTGATTGGATGACTTGATATCAAGCCTAAAGGTTTGATTTGATTTTATTCAAAGACTTTATTTGAATAGATGGTTTGATATTATGATGAAAGGTTTGGTTTAATTTTGGTTTTATGATTTGATTTTTTGACTTGATTTGATTGGATGGTTTGATATATGTTTAAGGGTTTGATTTGATTTGGTTTCATGATTTGATTCAGACTTGATTTGATTGGATGGTTTGATATCATGTTTAAAGGTTTGATTTGATTTGGTTTTATGATTTGATATGATGACTTGATTTGACCTGGTGGTTTGATACCATGTCTAAGGATTTGATTTGATGGCTTGATTTGATTGGATGCTTTTATATCATGTCTAATAAGAGTTTGATCTGATTTGGTTTCATGATTTGACTCACTGACTTGATTTGAATGGATGCTACGATACAATGTCTAAGGAGTTTTGATTTGATTATATTTGATTTGCTGTTATGATGATGATGATGATGATGACGAAGTAGGCTATGGCTGGACGGTGAGGACTGTACTGACCAGGCCTGAAGGAGGAGGGCACGGAGGAATCGGACACTCCGTTGGGGTCTGCCTCACTGTCCTGTAGGTCCACCTTGGCCACCTTCCCTTCCTCAAACATCGACATGGCTGAAAACACACACACACACATTTACATTTGCAAAACTGCATACACACGGGGACTGGACGTAAAAAAAAGCACAAGATGGCTTATTCATTATTCCTCGATATAAAAGAATAAATCAATCAAATCAAATCAAATCAAACACACACCACACCACACACACACATACACGCACACACACAGACACACACGCATCCACACACACACACACACACACACACACACGCACACACACACTACACGCACCACAGCACACACACCACACCACACACCACACACACACACCACCACACACATACCACACACATCACACACCACACCACGTAAAGGGTTTCAAGCAATCTAAATATTACGAAAAAACCCAACATCGAATCGCCAAAAACAGCATTAGCACATACATCACAGCAGTACAGCACAGCAACAGCACAGTACCACACACAACAACATGAACAGCGATGTGATAATGAATAAAATGTTGGGACAGTAAAAACGCCATATCAATGCCCCAACAAAAAAAGAAAGCAACAATAACAACAACGACGCGACGATAAATAAAAACAACAACAACAACACAACAACAACATCAACAACAATATGATGAGAGATGATATAATAAAATTGATGATTAATAATAATAAAATATATAATAAAAAATAATAAAATAATAAAACAAAAAAAATAAAAAATAATAAAATAATAATAATAATAATAATAATAATAATAATAATAATAATAATAATGTTTTACAGCAACATAAAAAGTAAGGTACTAAACACAAAGCGTCTAACGAAACAAAGAATCCAAAATCACTTATTTCGCCCAATTTCAGCAAATCTCTGTCTGTCTGTCTGTCTGTCTTCTCTCTGTCTGTCTGTCTCTCTGTATCTGTCTCTGTCTGCCTGCCTGTCTGTCTGTCTGTCTGTCTGTCTGCCTGCTGCTGTCCTGCTGCTGCTGCCTGCCTGCTGCTGCCTGTCTGTCTGTCTGTCTGTCTGTCTGTCTGTCTGTCTGTCTGTCTGTCTGTCTCTCTCTCTCTCTCTCTCTCTCTCTCTCTCTCTCTCTCTCTCTCTCTCTCTCTCTCTCTCTCTCTCTCTCTCCTCCTTCTCCTCCTTATCATCATCAGCATTATCTGTTGTTGTTGTTGCTGTTGTTGTTGTGGTTCTTCTTCTTCTTCTTCTTCTTCTTCTTCTTCTTCTTCTTCTTCTTCTTCTTCTTCTTCTTCTTCTTCTTCTTCCTCTTTCTCCTCCTCCCCTCCCTCCTCCTCCTCCCTCCTCCTCCTCCTCCTTCTTCTTCTTCTTCTTCTTCTTCTTCTTCTTCTTCTTCTTCTTCTTTGCATTCTTCTTTGCATTCTTCTTTGCATTCTTCTTTGTTGAACATTGTCGACATGGCCAAGATTACTTCACACTTCTGGCAGATATTTCCGGGGGAAAACTCCCAGCACAGATAATTGCCTACTGGAGGAAGTGGCGCTGGGTGTGGCACTGCTAGCAGATAACACATTCTTCAGGCTTTGTAGAACAAAGACGGGGGGAAGAGGGCGGGGATAACTTAAGTGGTTAGTGGATCAAATTCGTGGTCTGACGGGTCGATTGTGGGCGAAGGTTCGAATCACCTCTGAATTGTCCATTGATGAGCTTTTTTCTTTTTTTCCCAGCCCAGCCTCGGATACAGACTAGTGGCCATCGTTATTCAGACCCACAAAGCACAACGCGTTAGCAAGCTGACATCAGCAGTACAAGTAAACAGGAGGGGAAATATAGTAGGGATTTGTTTCAGACAATAGAGACAAGGTACAGACAGACAGGCAGACAGCACGCAACACGCAACAGCACGCACGCACGCACCACACACACACACACACACAGTATGTATGTATGTATGTATGTATATGTATGTATGTATGTATGTATTAGTATGTATGTGTATGTATGTATGTATGTATGTATGTATGTGGTTGGTTTTTGGTGTATGTATGTGTATGTGTATGTATGTATTTTTGTACGTCTTTTTCTCGTCTGTCTCTCTTTCCTCCCTCCCTTCCTCTCACCCTCTATCTCCAGAGAAAAACACAAAGAAGCAAAAAACTGAAACAAAGATAGACACAGCAAAGACAAAGAAGAGATGGACGGATAGACAGTGTAGCTAAGGTCAAGCAAGGTACAAAACAACAGCTTCCACTCAGTTCCCTGATCTGATACACATTTCACCAGAAGATGCAGCCTGCATACCCTTGTGATTAGAGCGATGAGCTCGCAATCTCATGGCACTGATTTCGGGCCACCACCAAGGGGCCACCCATTGGAGGAATTTTCTCCCTGGAGCTAACACCTGTACTGACTCCACTCCTTTTTAAGTCCTTTGGGTGAGGCTAGGAATTAAGGTCCCGAGTACAAATGCATGCAGGACATCTTACACACACTCAAATGTGTTCCATATTTTGGAAAAGTAGGCCATTGCGTGCTGGCAGAAACAGACGAAGAAATTTTAAAAAATCATGTACATTGGTGTTGTGTTCAGATATCATTCCTCAAAGTCAAATGTGGCTACCTTTAATGGTGGACAAACGATCGCCTACAGAAAAGTTTACATTTGGAGAACCTTAGAGCTCAAGACTACGAATGAAAAATAAAACAAAGCCATCCACCAACAGCCCTAGACACCCAGCAACACCACACACCACATTAGATGGGAATCCTTATCCCTTACAACAAGACTCCTGATTGGCTCAGACACAAAAGCCCGATAATACCACTGGTGGAGACGGAGCTATTACAAACCAATCAGATATGCTGAACCACAACATGAAACTAAACCCATTGGTTGAGAAAGGCACAGGCTCGAGGGATTTTAGCTAAGACAACAACAACAAATGTTCAGTAATCCCATTGGTTGAAAACGGAGTTGCGTTATTTGTCAAAATCCTCAAATCTTATTGGTTCAGAGTACTGCGTCTTTGTTTTAGTGTCTAGGGACTGTGGCCCAAAATGGGATCCCAACCCCTGAGTAAAGCCATTTTACTGATGACACTACACTTACAGAATTTACTGGATACAAAATAACCCTCTAGTGAAATCTCTTGCCCATGAATAGAGTACCTTTCTTTTTTGTATGGTTGTGCTGTTACAAGGAAGAAAAAATCAACTCACACACACACACCACACACCACATGTACGACCTTCCTAACCAACCAATCAAACAAGCACTTATTCACCTACTCACCCCCCTCCCCCACCACCGAACCTGCTTACAAACCAACCAACCAACCAACTAGCAAGCCAGCCAGCTAACCAACCAACTAACCAACCAGCCATCCAAACAACCATTCAACCAACAACACAAACCAACCAACCAACCAATCCTCGACACAACACTTTCCTAACCTCTCCCACACTCCAGATCATAATAACAAAAAGTATTTAGATAAGAATCCCTGAAGTCGGAATATGGCTACATTTAAAGGTCAATAAAAATTGTTACATACACAAAATATCACTATTGGTGAACTTCAGAGCTCTAGCAGAGAAACAGGGATAAAATATACACGAAAAAAGAACAAAAATAAGTGAAATAACATGTAAGTTTACACCTCTGGAAAACCCATCCGCATTACAGGCTCATCTTCCACTCCACCTCCAGCCCATACCCCCATCTCCATCTCTCTTCATCCCCCCCCCCCCCCTATTTACTCCTCAAATTTCGTAGTAATATTTTCCACAGATTTTGTTCCTTTCTTCCTTTGTAGTGGCAATTTAGTTAGCATGCCATGTCCCTGAATGCTGTCAACATAGCTGCAGTTACGCAAGTGCAGGCATTAACAGGGGGGGAAAAGTAAGGTAAGTCTTCAGGAATTCTGTTTTCGGGTTTGTGACGTACATGCACCATGGTGTTTTTAAACTAGCATCCACTACAGGTTTATCTTAGGTCATAACATTAAAGTACTGGTATTCTTTGGTTTGGTTTGTTTTTTTCAGAGGGGGGGAGGGGAAAGGGGGGTGTACCTTATTTTCTGTAACTTATGTCCCTGTGCTGTTGTTCCTCAATACTCATTC